>JANFAF010000095.1:0-312253 GCA_024663475.1 Pisolithus thermaeus
GAAAAAACCCTTGCAATGTTTCGCTATTTTGCACTAAGTGCAGTGTAGCACCGGAGGGCGTGGGAATCTCGCTTGGCAGTAGTGGGATGGATTGCAGTACTGACTCTTGGCTACCAAGGGGTCACTTTATCACGTGATTCTGTCCAGTGGTTGTTGAGATATGCTGGTTTTAAAACAGGTACACCATTGCAAGGGTTTATTCACTTTTGGCTGGGGTGGTGGAATCTCACTCAAATGAAGGGATAATTGTGGTTGTTTGGTCCTACAAACAAAGATACACATATCAACAATGCATCTGAGTTCCAAAAAGTTCCCACACTTCTTTGTTTCCAACCTCTACCACCATGAGATCCATCTCTGCCACCCAAAGGAATACTATCCTGACTAAGCTTGATGCTGGTCACTCTGCTTCCTCTATTGCCTCTAGTACTGGCCTCCATCTCTCTACCATCTCTAGGCTTCATTCCAAGGAGCATTCCACCCTGCAAAAGTCCACTGGAGGTTGTCCATCCAAGCTTTCCCCTGCCAATGTCCACCATGCCATCCACCTCATCGCCACTCACAAGGCAGAAAATGCTGTCCAGGTGACCAAAACTCTTACCAATATCATCAACCAGCCCCTCCACCCAAACACTGTCCAGCAGCACCTAAAGAAGACTGGTATGAAGGCTGTGGTCAAGCATAAACATCCTATCCTCTCTGCCAAGCATCACAAGGCAAGACTTGATTTTGCCTATGCTCACAAGGATTGGACTCTGGAGGACTGGAAGAGGGTGGTATGGTCTGATGAGACTAAAATCAACCCACCTGGGCTCAGATGGTCACAAATGGGTTTGGAAAAAGCCAGGGGAGAAGCTGAATGATAGGCTAGTGGAGGGGACTCTGAAGTTTGGTGGAGGTTCTCTCATGATGTGGGGCTGTATGACTTGGGAGGGTGTTGGATATGCCACCAAGATTGATGGGAGGATGGATGGAGACCTTTACCTCCAAATTTTGAAGGATGAACTACAAGATTCCCTTGAGTATTATGGTCTTCATCCTCCTGACATCATCTTCCAGCAGGACAATGACCCCAAGCACACCTGCAAGCAGGTCAAGGAGTGGCTGGAGGAGCAGGATTTTAGGACTATGGTATGGCCTGCACAGTCCCCTGACCTCAACCCCATAGAACATGCCTGGGGTTACCTCAAGAGGAGGCTTGCAGAGTATGAGCATCCACCCAAGGGAATACTGGAGTTGTGGGAGAGGACTCAGGTGGAGTGGAATAATATACCAGCTGAAGAGTGTCAGAAGTTGATTGAAAGCATGCCTAGGAGGGTTGAGGCAGTGCTTAAAGCAAAAGGAGGCTATACCAAGTACTGATATCCCCCATATACCCTTCCATTACCAAAAGTGAATAAACCCTTGCAATGGTGTACCTGTTTTAAAACCAGCATATCTTGATGACTACTGGATGGAATCACATGATACAGTGACCCCTTGGTAGCCAAGAGTCAGTACTACAATCCATCCCACTACTGCCAAGCAAGATTCCCACGCCCTCCAGTGCTACACTGCACTTAGTGCAAAATAGTGAAACATTGCAAGGGTTTTTTCACTCACTGTACATGGCATTTGGACAGGATTCTTTGCAGCTTATTTTGCTTACATCAGCAGGAAGGTCATGCAGCTACTGAAAATTTTCAAAATATACTTTTTTTCATCCCACTATCACCATGAGAAGTCTCTCCTCTGCCAGAACCAGTGAAATCCTCTCTCTCCTTGATTCTGGGCTCTCTGGCAATGAGATATCATCCCAGACTGATGTATCCATTGCCACCATCTCCAGATTATGCTCTAGATGCCACCCTTACCTCACAAAATCTCCTGGAGGTCACCCAAAAAAGCTTTCTGATGGCAATATTCAACATGCTCTTCATCTTGTTGGATCTGGCAAGGCTGAAAATGCTGTCTAAGTCACCAGAGAGCTCAGAGATATCATTGATGAGCCTCTCTTCTCAGACAGTTAGTAATGGGATGAAGAAGGCTGGGTTAAAAGCTGTGGTGAAGAAGAAAAGGCCACTCCTTACCAAGCATCACAGGAGGGAGAGGTTGGACTTCACTCTGAGACATAGGGATTGGAGTATTGAGGACTGGAAAAGGGTGGTTTGGTCAGATGAGACCAAAATCAACCATCTAGGGTCAGATGGGAAGAAATGGGAGTGGAAAAAGAGTGGGGAGGGACTGAATGATAGGCAAGTGCAGGGGACTCACAAGTTTGGGGGTGGATCCTTGATGATGTGGGGATGTATGCTGTGGGAGGGGCCTGGATACTCCTGCAAGATTGATGGGAGGATGGATGGTGATCTGTATGTGCAGATCTTGGAGGATGAACTGCAGCAATTCCTTCAGTATTATGGCAAGGCTACTGAAGACATTATCTTCCAGCAAGATAATGACCTCAAACATACTGGCAAGAAGGTTTCCACCTGGTTCAGTGATCATGGCTATGAGGTGCTCTCATGGCCAGTCCAATCTCCAGACCTCAACCCTATTGAACATCTGTGGAATCATCTCAAGAGAAGGCTAGCAGAGTATGAGGAGCCACCCAAAGGGATGTTGGAGTTATGGGAGAGAACACAGGATGAATGGAACAAGATAAGGCCAGATGTGTGCCAGGAGTTGATCAAGAGTATGCCTAGAAGGGTAGAGGCAGTTATTAAGGCAAAGGGAGGCTATACAAAGTTCTGAATAGCATACAATTTCATTGGCAAAAAAACCCTTTCAATGGGTTGCCCTGATTAAAATTGTGATATCTCAGCCAAAACAAAGTCAAACAACTCGATTGAACCCCACTTTTGAAGCCAGGACCAGGGGCTATCTATAAGAATACTTTCATGATTTGATGAAATTTTTTTGATTTTTCACATTGCCATCAATGCAAGATGGCAAAACACTGAAAGGGTTTTTTAAGTCACTGTAGTTGCAAGGCAAGTAGCTGATTAGTAAGCATGGTTCAAACTTGTTTCAAGTTGTATTAGTTCAAAAAAAAAAAAGAACAACCACTATAGAGGCTGGAGAGCACAGACTGGTGTAACCAGTCTGTGGCAGTCTCTTACTGCTGCAGTCCTTGAGAGTGAGGTCTGGGCAGCCTTAGGGCAGTCCTAAGGTGGTGGCACAGAGAGCTTTCAGGTTGACTTGTCTGGCTAAGTGTTCAGTCTCTTTTCTGTTTTATTTTCTCTACTAGCTCTTCCCTTCAGCAGGGTCCCCTATAGGGTCTAACTAGTCTTCAGATCCTATTCCTGACATATTCCTATCTTTTCTCTTCAGTGGGATCAAGTACTATACAGTAGGTTTCAGAATGCTTAATCCTTAATAGAGAAAAAAAGATGTACACATAGCCATGATATGCATGTCAGAAGTCAGGGTTCATTCATAATACTCATTGACTTTGGTTAAACTAGCTTCTAGGCCATTGGTAAAATTGGCACATTTTAATCCTTGCAGCTTGACCAAGCCCTGTGCAGTGCTTCCAAGGCAGGAAGAGCAGTGTGGAGTGCTGGCCCCTGCTCTGTGGAAAACATGTGCTGAGCCTTCTCAGCATACTACAGATGTTAAGCATATGCATAAGGACAAGTGGAATCCAAGTAAAAGCATATGCTGAGAGCCAACAAATGCTGAACACATTCCCACTCAGCATCTGTCAATTCAAACTCCATAGTCTTGTGATGCTTGTCTACATCACACTCTTGTGAGCTGATATGCCAAACAAACTGATGAATGTCCTGCAAATTCATGAGTGCTGTGGTGATGCAGTGGGATGGGGAACTACCCTTCCTCAAATCCAGTGCACAATGAAGCATTGAAAATGTGGAAGACCAGTGGACTTTCATGTCAATAAGGAGTTGCAATGGTGTGGCTGGTTGCTCATGGCCATCATCCAAGCACACTTGAAGGCACTGAAATAATTCTTTGTGCTTAGCTGAAGAGCATTCCTGTGAAACAAAACTGAGAATAGAATCAAGCAGCACTGTGACACACACCAATCTCACCTTGACAATGACAACATGCACAAGACAAACCTTGTTTCAATAAACACCATCTCATATGGCAGTGGTTGTATTGGTGTTAGGGGCAGCTGGCACTGCAAGCATTGCACAATTTTTCTCCAGAAAATAGATTGAAAAAATATAAGGAAGAGATACTCTTTTATTTTAGCTGTTGGGAAAGAAAAAATGCAGAAAATATGTTTTATTTTCTGCCAGAAAACATGGATTGATGCTAATGCCCATTAGAGTAGAAGATAATGTTATATTTGCATTTTTTCTGACACATCATCCAAAATAAAAGAGTATCTCTTCTCTCTATTTTTTCAACATGTCTTCTGAAGAAAAATTGTGAAATGCTTGCAGTGTGGGTTGTAATGCTCGGACTTGTTGTGCATGGTTAGAAATGCTTGAGTGGCAAGACTGATGATGTGCACCATGCAACTGATGGAGTTCAGTATTCTTCTTATTGCAGTTGAGATGATTCTTACTGGAGGTGACACATTTTCAGATAAACAGATGTCCTGGTGTTGGATATAATGTGGTCAGTGAACTCCTGCATCATCATGTCATTGTCTGATGCATTGTTGCATGTAACACAGCCAACCTATGTACCATGCATCAGTTGTCATTGGAATGATTTCCAGTCTCAATCCTCACTGGCCTTATGGGCAACACCCACACATTGTACAACTTTATGGAGAGCCCATCTGAGGTATGTGCCATTGTGTGCATTGCTGAGCTGCATGAAAGTCAGGAGTGCTGTTTTGATCTTCCATGTGCCATGTGATGGCAAATAGCCATCTGTTAAACATGGTTCCCAAGTGCAGAATAAGCTGGAGTTGAAGACCCAGATGTTCTGGGGGGGTCATGAGGTTGGGGTTCAAGAACTGAAGTTCCAGGGAGCACATGTTTTGTAGGAACATGGGTTGGGCTGGAAGGAGACACCACCTGATTAGCCTCAGCTTGTGTGCTGTGCCCTCAGACAAGTCTGGGTGTGATCAGAACTGCAAGGGGAGTAGAGTCCAAGCTCTGGGGAGGTGGCTGGGGCTTGGTCCTAAGTCTTGAGTGACAAGGAGGCTTAGTGTGACATAGTACAGTGACTCAAAAAACCCTTTCCACAACAAGATTGAAATTAGTATCATCAACCTGGTGGAGTAATTCAAGCCTCCAGGTGCTCATCTCCATGTCACTTTTGTTGGATACTGAATCACCCCTGTGTAATATCTATTTTTGGTGCGCTTTTTGGTTGATTACATAAGCACTTAGAGTGCACACTTGGAGTACATTTTGGTATTGTTCCCTCAGTAGTTGAGTCACTACTGAGGCTGCCTACAGCCCTTTTCTACAACTTTGACAGGACTCACTCACTGGTGACTTGATGGACTTCCAGCCCCTACCACCACATTTTCTCACTTCAATGCTACCAATGTGCTGCCTCATGGTATTGTCAAAATCAGTATTCATCCTGCTCAGTGCCATAGTTCCCCTTGACTCAAAGTCACACATGTGCAATGTATTGTTTTGCCCAGAAGTGCTATGAGAGGGTTCTACCCAATTCCAAATTCCCCCAGGATATCATTGCCTTCCTGGTATAGATGAGTTGCCCAAAAGAAACAAGTTGTATGTATGGCCATACATTCTTTAGGGTGGAGCACACTCATGAAATCCAGTTTCTCATGTCTCAGCATTTCCAAGTTACTCAAGTCTTTGCTAGTCATGAGGATCCCCTCATTCTGCTGCAGGATGCATTCAGTCATTCAAGAGATCTTATCTGGCACACATGACAGTTGAACCTCACTGAGGCTGCCTTCTACAGGGTGCACAAGGCCCTTCAAGCAGGTGCAGGTTGTTGACACCACTGTGTTGTCTTGTAGTATTGTCAAAATCAGTGTTCACCCTTAAGCATTCATTCTCTGCCATCAGTCTCATTGAGTGTGACTTCAGAAGGATTTCAGAATCTAATCATGGAACAATTGCATGACACTGCACAATTTTTACTACAGTTGTGCACCAATGTACATTATGTCCTATGAATAGGCTCCCCCCCACTTCATTATATATCCTAATTTACACTGTACAATTGCTACAAGTAATAATGGCCTATTTCCATGACAAGTGGGGTACAGTATGCTGCCCACAGGTAACATTTCTAGTATCTGGATAGCTGGATGTTTTGTATTGTCTGGAAGTGAATGATTAATCCAGAGCATGCTTCCACAACCAATTTCTACATTCTGACTGCATTATGTTGTCTTCCCAAACTCTTTCATGGTGAAATGTGCATGACTGCAATTGTCTGGAAGGTGAGCTATGATTCTCTTTCATGAGTATGCTAATGGCATACTGGTATGTCATACTGCACAGATGTGTCTGCAATTATCTTTGGAGTGAACAAATGAACTCAACTTAAGCAGTGTCCTAAATAAATATTGACAATGTATGGAATGGACAAGGTCATATTCTTTTCCCTCAAAGAGAAAGTATTTCCCTAGCCCTGTCATTGGCTTCATTCAATCCAAGAGTATCTCCCCTGGTGAGAGACAGAAGAAACAAAAGCCTCTGCTTGTGAACTTGAGGTCAAATTCTCATTAGAACTTATGCTCTTGTGGTTTTTCTTGTTCATCATTGTACAACTGTTGCCTCAAAATGCCTAACTTGGCATTAT
The DNA here is from genome assembly GCA_024663475.1 of Pisolithus thermaeus. NCBI lineage: Eukaryota > Fungi > Basidiomycota > Agaricomycetes > Boletales > Pisolithaceae > Pisolithus > Pisolithus thermaeus. The sequence goes on from JANFAF010000095.1 coordinate 6,694, forward strand.
ATGTGACCCTATGTTGAAATGTGAGATTAGCAGAATCCTTGGAACCAAACATGACTACTTACTGCCACAGATAGGGTTGGTCATCACCCTGAAAATCAGGGACAGCACTCTTAAAGATATTTCCCATTTCTTGCAAGAGCTAACAACCATATTTCAGCAATCCCCTCCCAATAGATATAGACTTACCTTGGTCCTCATTCCCTGAACTTTGGGAGAGATCAAACTATCATTCAAGACACAATGTACCACCTAGCATTATTGGTCAGGTCACATTTATATGGTGGAATTGTTAACCTACTTTTTCCAGCACTTCTTCAATTTCCAAACAGATACCATGCAAACATGTCCACAAGATCTATTTTACATATATTATGGGTTATGTTATGCACTCATTAGAAGATTCACCCACCTTCCCTACAATGTCTTCCTCCTGTGCTTCATATAGAGGGTTTGACCATCCTCTGTCAAGTTTGTCTTGGAGTCTCATTATTTCTTGAACCATTGACTGAAGACTAACACCAATCAAAAGGTTATTCTGGGGATGGATTATCACAAACATACTGGCTATTGCCTCTGAGTCTTACTCCCATTTCCCTGTAGTCATTGATCATGAACACTGTGAACCAAGATCAGGAATATACCAACTTTGAACTTTGTGTGCAAAGATATGCAGCACTTGTGGTATCAAGTAACTGTTCATTGCAGACATATGAGTTGCTTTTCACCAAGACTACACAGAAATACCAAACCATTACACCAAGGGTCTTAGAGATTGCTTCTACATCATGCTCTATCTTCCTCTTTTCAGACCTCCAGTTTTTCTGGTCAATGCAATCTTTATCAACATTAATTGGCATCCTCTGTAGTAGCTTTGATGTTAGGGTCCTGACATGATCATTGGTCATTTGGCCATCTTTTTCTGTACCCAGACCATGCATCACCATGGCAGCATTATTAGATGTGAGTAAGGAAGCACTGGGTAATACTATTTTGTGTTGCACCTGTTGGCACTTGAGATAAGTTTCCACCATTAACACCAGTACCCAAGAATATGGGAAGGTGCTTCAAAAAGGTTATGCTGCCAATCTACATACATGAAATACAGTGGATTATCAATGTACTTGCAAGAAAAGACACTTACATAGTCTTCAAGATGCTCAATGCCAAACATACCCATGAAGAACTTGGCTGCATCTTGCTGCTGAGCATTAACATTTTGGTGACCATTGCTATCCTGGGCACCTATGAATGGAAAGACATGCTACACATGCAGTATGAGTTATGTAAATCACACTGACACAATTATGCAATAGACACACCAACTTGTATAGAATGGAATGAGTGTTCTTCTGTTTGGCCACCTAGAAAGCAACTCATTTAACCAACTTTCACCCATGATATGATGACCTACAGAGTGTACAAGAACATTAAAATGTTTCCTACACCCCCAGAGCATTACCTTCTGTTATGATGACAATATATTGAAAATACCTGATGTCTTCACATAACTTCTTCATCTCCATATTGGCTTCTTCACTTTGCCAGACCAAAGGCTGGGCAATAGTGAATAAAGGCAGCTTCTGTTGTGAGGCAATCAGGCCACTCTGAGAATCTGTGGGTGGTATCCATTAGGCAGATATAACAGGGTTCATTCCCCAGTGACGAGACCCCCCTTGGTGCCTGATGTGCTGTGCTGAACTCTGCACCACCCTTGTCACTAAATATCTGTCAGGAAGACTTGTGGACAGTGCTTTTAATAACAAGACCATATGTTGATTGTTTGGCAGTGATAGGATAACTAGATGGTGAAGTGTAAGTAGTCAAAAGGAAACAAAAATTATCATCCCACCATCACCCTCCCTACCTATGTTAACAACTCTTTGTTTGATGGGATCATATGCTACATCCATAGGGTCAACACCAAGCCTGGCAGCCAGTGACTTGAGCTCCTTGAATATATTACCCCCATGTTCCAAGCATTGTCTTTCCTGATCCCAGTAACCATAGTCCCCCAACTGTCTAGATTAGTCTCTGATGAGGACAAAAAGTATTCTAGCTTACTTGAATCTCCTGATGTGCAGGTAAAAATTCAACCTGCATACCACCTACTGACAAACTGGAGCTGCCTGGAAACCAGTGATGGCTCATGAGCCCAGGCATATCATAATCATTTGCAACTAACTTTGAGCACCATGATCAGAACTTGAATGTTTATACAACAGGTGTACTCACTTTCAAACCCCTCCACTTAAGGGAATCATGGCAGAACCCAGTACAATGACCAACATCAATTGTAACTATAGTCCTCCTTGATTTCTTCCAAGCACCACAAATGATCTTCACAGCCCAAATGGATTGAGGAAGATGGACATGTTTCATGTAAAACAGAGAGGTACCAGAATGAGCATCTGCCATGAGATGAGCATGTTCTGCACCCATATTCCAGGCCTGGTGATATATCTCCTTTGCATGACTTTCCCAATCATGCCCATGCTCCTTCATATACATTCCAGACTTCACATGCACCCACTCTTGACCAAAACACCAACCAAACACAACAGCAAAGTGAGCACTATTCCGCTTGTACACCACCACAGCAAGGGGATTGGATCTGGTCAGTGTGACAGAACTATTTGTCACCCTCGGTGGGAAGGAAGAGCAGTAAGAGAAACCATAGTAGGCAATGGTCCTGTCATCAAGCTCAAAGTTGACATTATCATACACATCATCCTGATGGGCAAGGAAGACCTGTTGGATCATAGGACATGACCTCGGGGTCCCAGAAGCTCCACAATACCTGTAGTATTTGGTCTTCCAGGGCGCCAAATCAATGGTCACTAGAGCACCATATCTGCGGCATGCCAGAGTGGCTTTGAAGATGGACGGGCGATTACGATAGGGAGTGAGGGGTAGCCATATCTGAATTCCACCATTGGTGACAGAAAACATCTGTAGTCGGGCTTGACACAGCTCTTCTTCTACAGTGACCTCTTTCAGCTCCCTGACGAATTCATCAAACTCCACCCTCTTGATATTATGACAGCCACGAAAGTAGCTGGGGCCATCAGCGAGGACACTAGTGGTGCGAAGGTCCTTCCCATCAGGGTCCCAAGCGAAGATGCTGTGGTCATTAAACCTCCGAATGATCTCCTCCTGCAGGCGTTGAAAGGCCTTCTTCCCTTCCCCATATAACATTGGCATATTAACATCCAATAGTCCCAGCAGTGAATACGCGGTGTCTTCGACTCGGGTTGTTCTTCTGTCAGCAGCCCAAGACAGGATTTGTGCTGCGCAGGGACGAGGGGATCCTATACCATCCTTCAAGACACTGCGCGGAATTCGCGTGATTGCCTTTAGAATATCCGCAAGCTCTTGCTTATCTCCGATGAATGACCAGCGCTGGTCGAAGAAACGCACGGTTCTGGGAGCGAGGAGTTCCTGAAGCGTCCAGCCGCGTGAGAACCACTTTGGCCAACCACCAGACTCCGGAAATTTTCCTTTATTGCTTTGCGTAGGAAGAGTGCCTTCAACGTCTTGGAGATAGACATAGCATAACCGCGCGTTCGCATACCAACGGTACATGGAATTGATCGCTTCAGACAGCTCGGAACTGCTCTCCCTATTGATACAACAGCTATCAACCCAGGCCCAGCGGAGGCCATCCTTATCAGCCCGCCGACAGGTATCAAGAATTTTGCGGTACCCGTCACGCCTCCTAATTTCGTCCCTCTTGTGCGGTTTCATCGCCGTAAATTTCTTGAGCTCCTTAAAGTGTACTTCCTTCTCCCCTTTCTCAGGTACGTCCCAACAGTGCGACAGAATAGCATACTCGCTCCCTGCCAGTACAGCGGAGCCGTGGAAGTCAACCAAGATACGAGTTTCAGTATCCGGGCTCAGCCCTCGGGAAATATTTCCCTCCACTTCAAGGAGGGCACAGACGTCAATCAAATGCATTCTATTCAGTGAAATAAGCATTTGCAAGACTAAACGAAGTGAAGCACACTCACTGTCGTTGTCACGCCGCAGAATTTCTCGAAGTGTTGGTGGGACGACAGGAGAACTGGAACAAACAAACGGTAAAAGTAGACTGGTTAAAACGTTAGGTTGATCCGCATCATCGTCGAGCAGCCAAGGCCATACTCACTGTGGTGATGGTTATGAACGAAGGAGGGCCGGCGGACACTTGAAGTTTCCAACGTGGCCTACGTAAAGCAAGGCTCTGACGCCAATGGGAAATCTGCCGCTCCGCGTGGCAGAAAGGAAGATGTGGGCTTATCTTCGTGATATGACGATTCAACTAATTACTTCCACAAAACACTACGCTCAGTTTGAACGCTGGTGTAGTCTTGTCTGACGACGTTAGTTACCCGATGCTTGTATCCCACTCGACTTTCGAGCGTGGAATATCGATCTGGGCGGAGCTGAACCAGGATTTGTGCGTTGACTGAGGGTTGCTAACCCGTTATTGGAGGGAAGCTGCGCGACCTGCCCTTTGCATTACCAAACAAGTACAACGCCTCCGCTTCTGGCCGGCGGCACGACGACACGTGGAACGCGAGTGATTCGGAGTCAGCCCTTGTAAGTACAGTATTTGAGCAGATGTTGGGACTCCGTCGTGCCACCGAACTAGCTGAACCAGGTTTACAAATCAAACTGGCCCCTACTATAGACTCTGGCATCAGCGTTGGTTCACCTTTCTAGTTCTCTGTAACTCACTACAAACCCGACGTCATCCCCTATGGTTGGCATATGCTCCGTCCACAGCATTAGGCCAAGAACCTTTGCTGTGATTCGAAGGAGCAACCGGCCAACAACTGGGTCCCTAGCCCATCGGAGCACCTCTGAAATACCCTTGTTGCCAACCTTTTCGTTTTCGGTCGTTCGTTTACGACCACCACCTTAACCCCAGCCCATGGCTGTAACTGTGGGACGGTAGGCGGTGCACATCGTAAGAAGCACGAGTTGCCCCCTCTCAATTGGATGCAGCCTAGTAGATTCTATGTCAGCATCTTTAGTAAGGCACTGTTCCCTGCCCTCGCCCAACTGCATTTGACCGAACTATACTACAGCAAGTCCAAATAACCGGTTTGCCTTTCTTCTCCCCGCCATTGTAGGGCGAGGGCGATGCACTAGGGTCCTTCTTACCCTAGCGAGATGTTCAATTGTTATCTTGCCAGGAGAGCATGTGGAGACGGAGAGGTGAGATATCGTCTGGTAAAATCCTTACAGTCAGTATCTAGTAACCGTCATACAACCTGCCAGGGGCATGTACAGCAAGCAGTACCGCACAGCATCTTCGTCAGCGTCTATGCACTGCAAAATTTCCAGAAACAGCTGACTTGTCAAGTTGCGGCAGACCGTCTTCCAGAATAAATCCATCTTGCATCCGTTCGTTGCTGTGAACTGTGATGCCCTTGGAGCCTGTCTGAGACTAGACATCGGCAATATTCGATATACGAAAGTTCGAGGCAACTACCACTACTGGTACACTTCCTTAAAGTTATTGCTACACCCGAATACAAAGTACATATTGAGATGTGGGAGTACTGGCGCCGATTCCGTGATAAGCGGCATATTGGTCCTGTCCACGTTTATGCTGGGGCGCTTGCTCAGCGGAGCAGCACCTGCACGATGCAAGGTAAAAGTGCACCACGTCGTTCCCCGTACCCTCCCTTCGCCAGAATATGAGTTATATTACCCACGAACTGAAACAACTATCGGGATGGGCAACGCCGCTCGGAATCAACTTGGACGAAGTTGTAACCCGAGACCCGACGAGTCGCTACGTCCGCGGCAGCCATGCAATCCTTTTCCAGGGTACCCTGCGGCACACCGGATCTAGGGTGGCAGTCAAGGTTCTGCGTTCTGGTCCCCCAGAAGACGTAGCCGCCATCAAGGTATGATGTCCAAGTTCAAAGCACTGTTTCCAGCTGGTTCTGATCCCTGCCAGCGAGTTCTCACAGAAGTATACCTCTGGTCCAAATTGAACCATGAGAACGTCCTCCCAGTACTAGGAATCAGTACAAGTTATGACCTCACGGTATCGCTGGTGGTCAAGTGGATGGAGAGAGGCAATGCACATGTCTATGTCCAGGACCCGAGTGCCGACCCCCGCCCACTGGTAGGCAGAACAAGCAAAGAAAAAGCGCGCACCTGACAATACTGGCGATGTAGCTGCTGGGCATCGCTCGCGGACTGCAATACTTACACGGGCAGCAGCCCAACCCAGTAATCCATGGAGGTCTCAAGGGGGTACGTAAGCCTACTTGCATCCTACACCTTACGCATATTGACGGACTCTTCAAAGTCCAATGTACTGATCTCTGAACAAGGGCAACCAATTCTAACAGATTATGGTCTCCCTCACCTACTCTCTGGTTCTTTCAGCATGTCAGTGAGTGCCTCGAGTTTAGGCGCCTTAAATTGGACAGCACCGGAAATCTTGGAATCCGAAGAACAAGAAATAACCATACCAGGAGACATTTGGGGATTCGGAATGATCGCGTTGGTGCGTGGGGGCGCACCACGCCTGTTTAGACTTGTGACGCTGGTTATCAGGAACTATTCACCCGACAAGTGCCCTTCCGACACATTGAAGGCTTTCATAACATCAGACAACATGTTTCAGCAGGTCCACCCAAGCGTCCAGATGCTGAATCCACTTACGGACGTTTGACGGATGAGTGGTGGTCGATCTGTACGTCGTGTTGGCACAGCGATGCGTCCTCCCGTCCCAACGCATCGAGTTTGGTTTCTGCGACTGAACATGCAATTGTATGTCCCTTGAAATATCATTTCCGTCCACCTGTCATCGAATAATCTTTACCAGGACATCTTGCGCGAGGAAAGCGTTTCGCCGGTTTCGTCAGTGACTGTGGAACCCCCAGAACCAGTCCGGACAGCCACGGTACTTCTTCTTCGTTGATGAATTTGCTTGTTGATACCAGCCTGTCGAAGGCTCAGTCAACCGGTAGTACAACCTGCAGTGCTACGGAAAGCAAGGTACCCGAAGTTGCACAACGCGTGGACATGTTTTCCTTCGTACGCAAGTTATGGGGAGTATTTTCGCATAACGGGAACGGTAGTGCGAGGTAGCTGGTGTCCCTCATATTTGTCTCATGTCTTCATGTTCTGCGAGCACGGGCCTTCGCATACGTTTGAACTTGTACCCTACATCAATCTGCTTTGTAGTCCGCGACTCTAATGTCCGTGAAGCTGATATAAAGTGCTTTTACTTTCTACAGTCATGTTTTATCATAAGACAAGCAACATCAAAGGTCAGAAGCCTATTGAACACCAGTTCTGATGCACTTCTGGCGTCAGTAAAGCCAAAGAAACAGACCCACGAGCGTAGGCTCCACTGAGGGTATGCTAGACGTCTTGTCCCTCTCCCGAGTGATCGACGGCTCGATATTGTCGTGTCCCGTCGTCTCACATAGGATGAGATCCCTGCTGCGCTGGGTAATCAACCGGGTACATGCAGGAGCAATGGACACACCCTAGCTGAGAAGAACGAAGTTCGTCGGGGTGTGTTACAGTAAAGTGCATGAAAACGCCCACTCCCCCGAGCCTAACAGAAGACGAGGCACACCAGAAGACCGCCTCACCCATGCGACCTTGAGTGAATGAAAAGTGAGCATAACCAATTAATCGGGCAGACCAATGATGCTGAGCCACCGGTTGATGATGCGGTTGGTTGGTCCACAAAGCACAAATACCTGTGGCAAGCACATTGAAGCCTGGAGAAGTATCACTTCAAAGAGAATATAGTTCTATCATGTGTCGAAGGATGAACCCAGTCATACGAAAGTGCATTGCCGACGTATACACATCAGAGGTACGTGGGATGCGTCGGCGTACTCACTGTAATCCGCATAAAGCCGCTTGTCGGGCTATTGCGGTTCTGATCTCGTCAATCGCAAGTTACGAGTGAGACGCACCCAATATCGGTTTGAAGGATCAGGGTAGCCCACAACCTCAAGGAAGAATCCAAGGGCACTTTCATTCAATGTCAAGGTCTAAACCTGGACCATATCTGGTAAACCTCCAACTCAATGGTTTTTATCTCCAAGACGAACTCTTCAGCGCCGGCTAGGTTCCATCCCGCATGGTCGGTAGAAGTTCCTTGCAGGAAACTAAGTGCATGGTAGTAATGTAATAGCAAAACGCCGAACAGGAGGATGAAGGCCAGTGGTGAAGGTGCTACCGAAAACCCAGATTAAGATGCGTTACTCCCGTATTGCAACCTCTGCACAAGAGGCCGTCAACCCCTGTTAACGAAGAAAAAAGTGGAAGACATACTGAAGAATTCGTATGAAAGCCAACATAGAGCATTGCTTGGCATATGCGTAAGCATCCGAGGTGACATCCCCCGGAAAAATCCCTTCACGCCATCTCGCGTCCATACAATCCGGAATGCGTCCCACATGCCTCTCACCCTCCGCAACTCAGAGTCTTGAGATGTACCTCGCGTCTGTAGCAGGGTTTTGGCGACGTCCAGGGGGGTCGTCACGCCAGCAGCCACACCTCCCGCCAGTGCGCCTGCGATTACGTGTGAGGAAGGGGAATACTCTCCCCGAGGATTCAACAGTCTTTTGACCTGTTCATAGACCGTAAATTGCGCGGCCGTAAACGGGACTGACATCATCAGCGTAGTGGGATAGGAAACGTAGAAGGCAGCGAGGCCCTCGTTACGGTAGACCACTCGCATGGCAGTGAAGACAGATCGGAATTCAGATTGGTGGACCTGCATCCGCTGCTTGATGACTGTAAGTATGATCGATAATGGGCTAATAGGAACTACAGCAGCAGGGATAACGGGGAGCTCACCGTCAAACGGATTCATCAGCGCATCACTTGCCACAGTTGCTGCTGCACCCGCCATTGCTACGAACAACAGTAATAAGCCTCTTCGTAGCAAAACCGATGGTCGCGAAACGATCGGGATGGAGGAGAAAAACATACCCGTCGTAAGCGGCTGGTTTCCTCCTGCTCTTCCACCTGCAAAATCCTTCACAAACTCGTATGTCCCGAAATGTACCGCGTGGGCAGGTCCTGCACCCAGAATGACCGAAGAAACACCCCGCCATAGCGCTCGCATGCCCTCCGTAGATGATATACGAGTGAATGCGTTCCCTATGCCCGTGTATACCGCCGCTGGAGATGTTGCGAAAACTTGCATTCGGGTCTAGCGAACAAAACCATGACGTCCGTTAGTATCACGAGCGACAATAAAAAGAATGACGAGATGGCTGACTTTGATGCTGTCTATAGGAAACATGACTGCGTGCTCCGTGATGCCAGCCTACGAAAAAAAAGTTGTAAGCTCCCCGACCACTATTGTCCACGGCGGCGTCGTAGCAGACAACGTCTATCTGACTTGCAAGACAGTCCGTCCATGACGCTGCACCAATCGAGGAGGTAGCTTACCATGGCACCTGCTATCATATTGACCTGCGAGGAAATGAGCGAATCAAAGGCGAATGGCAAAACGGATACACTGACACCGAGGCCTGCATTGGAAGGTAGCGTTTCATAGTCGACCTCGTCAGCCATCTAGTCTAAGTTGAAAGAGAGAGATGAGCCGAATCTACCACCCAGTTGTTGTTCGGTGCACTGAGTGAATATTGCAAATCTGAGCGCGTGCGACCGAAATGTGGAGAAAACCACGCTCTTCCAGAAGTTCGTGCGAGTGCGAAACTTGTACGGTCCAAGGATGAAGCAACCGCGCGCAGTGGTCAAGAAGCGACCGGCTTCCGATGAAAAAGCAAAGGTCGGACTAAAGTCACGAGTGACTCAGGGAAGGTTGAGGCAATGGTTGGCATCGACACAGTCAGTACAGCCAAACAACGCGCACACACAAATACTGATAGTCTGTCTCTACGACGGATTAATACATATCGATTGATGGTCAGCTTCCTCGTGCTACCCCTGGCGCTCAAGGATCACTATGATGCACCTGCGACTTGAGCCTGTCCTCCTCAGCAAGTCGGTCGTGCTCCTCGATGTCGCTGCGGAAACCATTCAGTATATGGAAGCGGCATCCGAGTGAATTACCCACAGCGCCTCCCACGGATAGTCCAACCTACATCGGGGATACAGAGAGATTGCGAAAAAATGAGCCTCTTATCACGAGTCCCGAGTAAAACCTTACCACACGTCACCCACTTCGGCGCCGGCGAAATACCTGATTGAGCCGAAGTTGTCAGTTTGGTGCGCATTGCTGTGTTCTCGGTAACTCACGGTACATTTGGTGGGAGGATACCCACTTTGGGCTTGCTCTTGTTGTGAACCACAAAGACCGCAAACCGAGTGCGATTGGCTTCTCGTTCTGACTCTGGGAGGTCTAACAAATGAAGCTCGATGTCCTTTTGGAGTTCGGAAATGGCATATCTGATTAGGAACGTGGAATTACTCAGGACATTCCCTCGCGATAAGAAACTGACTGTAGGGTCGTGCGAGAATCATCGATTTCGTCCTGCGGGAGTTCACGGGTAAACGGCTTAGCAAAAAGACACGAGTACGATACTCACGACGACGAGAGCTCTCCGGCCAAGGAGGGATTTTATCCCATCTGCTCCCCTGCAGCGGTCAAAGATCGGAAACGACTGACCGCACACAGATGTACTTGGTGCTTACAGCCATTGTGTGCGAACAATTTCCGTTCCAATTTTCTCTGCGGACGAATCCACCAGAGGCTCGTACAGTGAAAGACCGATGGCTCGAATCGGAATGTTCTTTTTCGTAAGAGGGTCCTTCAAAAACGTGCGCTACCCGGTTATACAGAGTGATAAGGTCCCCCACGTTGAAAACAAGTGAGAAGGGGCAGAGAAAAAGGCCGATGGACTTACCAATACTCGGGCAGGGAAGAAGCCACTGATCGGTTTCCGATATGAGGTCAGGGCCAGATGACGAAGCTAGAACGTCTCACCCTCCTCCTAGATGGAGAAAGGTAGATGTACATGAGGAGGCCAGAGATATCGCGAGATGAGCGTGCACCAACCGATTGCAATCAACACATCCGGTTTGAATGATGGCGATATCCTGGCAGCGCTCTCCTTGATGATGGTGTGGATCTCATTGTAAGTCGCATGGATGTGTGGACGTTCATCCATGGTGGTAGGAAGAAGAGATAAATTCACGCCGTATTCTGAATCGGAAGGCACTGATTTCTATTTGTTTCTTGCCAGCCGTACACCATCAGTCGGTGACAGGACTCGATAAGATATCCCTAAGAGGTGGCACGTGACCGTACATCCTCGATAATTTCATGCCAGACGATCTCACCTGAACAAAGTCAAATGGCTGACAATGGGTCCACGAGTTCACAGAGAAGCGGGTCGCAACGCGAGGCTGGTCCATCTGACGTTCCCAAAGCTATAGGAAGTCTGGCTAGGAAGCAGTCGGACGTGACTAGACTGGGCACCCAGAGACTCAAGTTTGTCCCAACGCTACCAGCACGAAGGAAGAAGGAGTGAGCGCATTCTGTCCTCTCACTCTTTCTGATCCAACGAACTTCTTGCAGAGAGGTTAAACCGGTATGTTTCGAGTCTCTCGAACGGTGCAATGTTACGTGAACTGGTTCCTAGGAGCCATCGACAGAAAGTGTCCAGCCCACCACCCCTGGCAGAGACGGACGTGGACGTGGGAGAGGTAGAGGTGGTGGTGGAGAACCGAGGGTCGCAACTACGAGACCCGCACAAGTAGAAATGACGGCCAGTGGTCCGTTTGCGATGGGCCCTGTTCTCGCAGGGACCTCGGCTCGCCGTACGGCACTACGTTCAAACTTTACTCCTATAGTGCCGCAAGGCCCAACAGCCTCTTCATCGCCGGGCGGTAAATTATCCGCTGTTGGTCCCTCTCAACTTAAAAAAGAAAAGCAGCGCGAAAATGTGCTGGAGAATACGGTACAAAAGGAGATTAAAACTGGAAGTGACGAAGAGGTCTATTCAGAACCAGACGAAGGGGTGCAGATCGTCGATATGGAGGATGTTGGGGAGCTTGATTGGATGGCACCTGAGACCTTACGGAAAGAGCGCCGAGACAGACCGAAGAAAAAGTTGGTGAAAATGGAGATCGAGGAACCTTTGATATCGACACGTTCTAAAGGGAAAGGTAAGCTATGCCTGATTACGCCGGATCCATCCCCCCTCTGATTTCTGCAGCACCTGAGAGAGAAATTATGAAGCACGAGGGCACGGCTGACTCATTGGAGCAAAGTGAAAGCGAGGAAGAGGCCGAAATCGGGGATCTCATCGCAGACTTCGCTTTCCAGGCGGGCATCGGACATGTGTGTATTCAATTTCACCCGGAAGCAGGGACTGAACTTCATTTCCTTAGGAAGAAGACGTTCGCCAGGAACGCCTTTACCTTTTCCAATTTCCAGAACCTTTCTTTACGTTCGTCAAGAGCACGGCGCCCCATTCGGCGACACCAATGGATGTGGACACACCGGATTCAAGAACTTCGGAGACGAAGCAACGCAAGGTGTCGTTTGCGGCTGATGTAAAGCCTCCGGCGCCAATAATCGCATCGTCTTCTGCGGCAACAGCCGATGATGATCCATCTGCGCAGAAGGACTCGCCAAAAGTCGATGGCATCATAGGACAACTCGAGGTCTATAGATCGGGTGCAGTAAAAATGCGTCTTGGAAACGACATCCTCCTTAACGTAGGCCTTCTATCGACCGGGTGTCTCCAAGGTGGAGTTCTGAGTCACCCCATTAGGTTTCCGAAGCTACGCAAGCCTCCTTCCTACAGCAAGCGGTCCACCTGGAGATGGAAAATAAGCGGCTGCAAGTCATTGGGCAAATCAGCAAGCGATACGTTGTTTCCCCAGATCTTGACGCCCTTCTGAGTGCTATGGAGGCGGAGGACAATACTAGTGCTATGGTTCCGGATGATCTTAATCTTATAAAAATCGACCCCTGATATTGGGGCGATGGAGTAGACTGACGACAGCAGGACCATTGAGAACGATATCTGGAATTTATCTAAGACCAAAGGAAGCCAGCCCGCATGCGCAAGAAGGCCTATGTATCCCGGTTCATGTTGAGGTGATGTACGAACTGTCGCCAGACCTCTTCACGGTTTTGCGACTGCTCGACGGTGGTGTCGGGGACAGTAATTGGACGCTGCAACTGGTGGAATTGTTGCCGCTGAGGATTCCGTGCTGAAATTCCCAGCTGCCCTGACCTGCTGGGGTCCACAGAGGCAGGGTGTGTGATGTACTCGGGTAAGCTCAACGTCTGAGAGCCCACATTAGGATTGAAAAATGTAAAGCCTCCTCCAAAGTGGTCGCTCGCGTTCGCTCCAGAAGTATAGTGCGCGCTCGACCCCGAATTTTCCGGGTCGAACTGCGGACCCAGGTAATTCATAAGTGGCGGTTGTGGTGCCAACACGAACTGTTCTGTAAATTCTTCACTGGAGTGGCTCAGTGTCGTGTATAGGTACGGTGAGCCGCGCATCGGCGGCGAATTTGAAGGCGAGGGGTTAGCGAAAATGCTTTTGCGGCCCTTGAGAACGTCGAGTTCGTCGGGTAAGGAAGGACTGTGCGATCCCCGAGGAGGGGGGCTACCTGCTTGCACCGCTACCATAGCAGCCGTGACACGGTGTCTCAGCTTCTGGAGAGCGGTCTGGACGAGGCAGTGAGCATCCTTTCGAGCTGGCCTTCCTCAACATAGCACACACCAATGTCATTGAGGAGCGACGGGCCTCCGGCACCTGCTCATATAGGGAAAGGGCATCATCCAACTCCTTGGACGCGTCCTGAGCATATGGGCAACGAGGAGTTTCCGCCGCCAAAGCCCCCAGGACGACCTTGTTATTGCCAATTTTAAACGGCGCGTTGTCACCTCGGGCGACATGTACTCACACATGATGAAAAAAAGCTTGACCAGAACCACTGTTGCCCGCCGACGGGGTCGGGGTGTACTGTGTACAGGCTTTTGAGGTTAGACACCAATTTCCGGGAGCTGTAATATGCCGCCGTAACCGACGGCGAGAACTTGTGCTTTAGAGGGTCATCAGGAGCTTCTTTGATTGCCTGAGCGAAGTAGCCCCTGTGAAGATGAAGGAGGTCTCCGCGCAGCATGAGCGGAAATTTACAATGGTCGTAATTGAGACACCTACTGGATTCCCGCAGAAACAAAGCACCATATTGTTGCATGGCCTTGGCGCTGTCAGTGGACCAGACACAACCTACTCCCAACGCTCCTGGGGTAGCCTGGAGATGAGATGGTACAACAACATTGCGGATCTTGCGATCTAGCTCCAGCACCATAGGATAGGTAGGTTGACGCGTGTTGAAAGCGTGACTGACGCAGGCAGACATACAACTTGCAGCGTATCGAAACTTCCAATTATACCCTACAACCGGACATTGCATCAGATCTTCACCCATTCAAAGACAGGAAGAATGGAAGCAATCCTACAGCCCATCTCCACATTGCCTGAGGGTGTAATTACGACATCCTTGTCTTCCGGAAATTTGCAGTCGATGTGGTTTATGCTCAAGGCAGGGGGCCTGCCAATGACAATACTCTGCACGTGTTTCAGACCCCAAGGCTTACGCATTTAGGGCACGCAACGAACCGACCAGGCATCAAATGAAAACAACTCCCAAAACAAGACCCGGCGTCGTTGGACCTCCTCTGGGTCTAGACTCCATCCAGCACTGTCTCGTTCTTTAAATTAAAGCACTCATTCAGCAGGCCACCTCTTTAATGAAAGAAGTGACACATGGACTTACGTAGCCCGATCTATCAATGAGTAGGGTGTGGTCAGAATTCCAGCCAGTCAAACCACCAAGTTGTATCGCCGGCTTACGATTTGTCCGACCCTGACGCATAGACCAGTCAATAGCCATCTCTCTTCGTTATTGGGTCGATCCTGTTCGTATATGAAACGGGTGATTAATAACAGCGCTTGGACTGTCGAGCAAGTCGCTTCGTTGAAAATCGAATCAAGGCACAAGGCTGCACGCGCGAGGGCAGAATACAGTTCTGCCGTGCGCATCGCGGACGGTTCGCTGTCGAAAAGGGCACCTAATGCCAAAAGAATGAAGAAAACAGAGAGGGTGTGGGAATGGACGCGATCTAGATTGGGATGGCCAGATTGTCCATAAAGGATATCGACAATGCCGGACATGAAGTCGTTTCTAACAATGGGGTTGCACCTTTGAGAACGGCGTCAGATGTCGTCAAATGGAACAAATACATGGAACATGACTTGCATCCATGCCACCTTCTCGTAATGTAGGCCCGCTAGGTGAAGAGCAAGCTCACGTGCCGGGATGTAGGGTAAAAAAATATACTTGGTGTAAAGATTTTCTCGCAGACCAAACGGATACGCGTTGCAGAGTTCGGTTATTTCAGCAGGTAAATCTAAATCTCTTGGCGAAGTCGAGGCTGGTCTTGAATTATTACTTGGCTGTCGTGGCGAATCAACAGACTAGTCATATGGAGAATGCGAACCAGCTGAACGTCACTCACTGTGAGGAGCTGTTGAAAGTACTGTGATTTGCATGCGGAAGATTGTCAGTTTGGTGCTGGGGCAAAAATCATTTCATCACCTCTGAACCAGCTGATTCTCCATGATACCTGACTTGACCGAACTGACCGATTGACAGTGACCCCAATGCATCTGTTGCTTCATGTATGTGGCCCTCGGCATCAAATAGTGCATGGATGTCGTGGGAACCATCGGACACGCGAGACGACTCTCCTAGAGTAGGGGCTTGTTTTGTGGAGTCGGGGCGTTCTTCGGCATCTGCCAGAGCCTGCTCGAGTTGTTTAATTTTCTCGGCCATGGTCTTAACTTGATCGGTAAGTCTTTGGGCGTGGGCCATCAGGACTCTGGGGTGCCAATGTACACGTCAGGCGTCCGGCCCGAAGTGCGAGAGCAAAGGGCAAGGGTGAATCAAACGCACTTGTTTCCCTTAGTAGCTGCCAGGGTGCCTAATAGTGAATGTGCTTAGGACATACCACAGTACAGCATAGGATATGAAGACAGACCATTGGGACAGATAGCTGAACATCCCCGGCGCACACATGACTGGCAGGGGAATGCTCTGAAGGAAGATAAGTGTACGCCACTGCGCCACGCAGTTTCCGGAACTCACCTATCACATTTCAGCTTAGACCTTGGAAAGATAGGCGAATGGTGGAGGAAAATATGGGTAAGCAGCACGCTCGCAGTTAGGACGGTGATAACACTGATACCTGCGACACTCAGCACAAGAGAGGCCGACCTTCCTACTGCCACTTGCTGTGCTCTCAGCGCCGGGTGCGCTAGCGCTGCTCTCTGAAGCAGCGCTCATATCAGGGGAAGGATAACTGTAATACAATGAAGGTGCCGTTTATGTACGCCTGCTCGGTCAGAGAGACTGCAGGTAATTGGAAGTAACTTATTGAGTCACCGCGTTGCTCACCCTTTATTCCTGCGCCGCCAATGCACGCGGCGCGGCAGATGTATGATGGGGGCATAACTATAACGGGTGCAGTGAGAAAGGAGCCCCGTCACACCTACTGCCTTGTCTGCTGGAATTATTTGAAAGCCGTAACTGCATTGTATGGAGCAAGTTCGACGCCGAGACCAGTATCCAAGCTACGGTATTTTCTTCGCCCGATGTGCAGGGAAGCACTGTCCCTGCCGACGTACAGGGAAAGAGAGATCTATACGTTTCTGAGGTACTCGTACCGTCAGCAAGTGCTGATAAGACGTACACGCGCGGGCAGGCCCATCGCATGCGCGAACACAATTGATTACCGGCGAAGATGGAATAGTGCGTGGCTCGATTGTCACCCACACCTATTTTGTGAGGGAAACTGGGGGATCGAACATTACCGTCTACCGGAATCTTCGCATGACTTCCTTTCGCAGAAAGCTGTTTACATGCTAAATGGCCCCGATCAGCGCCCATGCACCTGATGGCATGTCGTCGTTAGTTGTGCGAGTATTCCGGTTATCGATTTTCCATCTGCCGGAGATGCAGCCTCGGGTCGGTCTCATGGGCTTCTCAGTTAGCCGCTACATGCTCACTCGATCAAGGAACTAAACAAATATGTTTAAAAAGCGGCGAACAAGACATTCAACATTCGACTTGCAGGTAACTATCCATGTATATCCCTACTTAATGAAGTACTCCACACGTGCCATCAGAGGACGCAATCCTACACGAGCTGTCAGCATACTGCGGTCAAAGGGTTGGAAAAGATTCAGACAAAGCGGGGAAATGCTGCCAAGGCAGCACCACCCGAAGGTAGCTGAGATAATTTTCTGCACTGCAGGGAATCCCGCATAAAGCCAAATGCCTCAAACATCATTCATGAGGGTGAAGAACCCTCCGAACGGAGATGAAAATGCAGCGACTTACCTGCTGTGTGTGTGATCTACAAAATTGGGCCGACCAACTGAATGACAATAAGTAAGAAAAGAAGGGCAAGGCAGTCGTGGGAACCTTTTTATACTCCCGTCACGCGCTCACATTCAACCTCCGACACAGCCATCCGACCTACCAAAGCCATGTCGACGCCGGGACCATCTGACACCCAGCCACCTCAGAACCAGTCAGCGCAGTACACATATTTTCAACCCCAAGCACCGCACTCCGATGCCTTGCAGCAATCGTCTTCCACGGCGAATACCACATCAGTCGCGTCAGGTTCCGGAACCATGACATCAAGCACCGCTGGCCCATCCGCGCAATACCAGACGCGTCAAGCTGCAGAGGAAGCCAGAAAAGACCGTACATTGGCCGAATTCCTACTTATGCTCGATGAATATGAACCGCTGGTGCGTGCACCTTAGCACGCATATGTAACCAGTGTAAGCGGGACCCCCCTTTTCCATTAGATCCCAACGGAAGTTACGGACTACTACCTTCAGAGGGTAGGATTTGAATGTGACGATGTGCGGCTGTAAGCAGCTGATAAAATATGGTAAAAACTGTGCGTACTTAAGCTATTTCCAGCAAACGACTTCTCGCACTAGCAGCACAGAAGTTCGTGTCAGATATCGCCGCTGACGCATACCAACACGCTCGCATACGTACGAACGCTGCTGGTGGCCGTACCCGAGTGAACCTCATAGGTTCGGGAGCTGCCAAAGTGGGTCACAGCGCTTAGATTTCCGCTCGTATTAATGCCATCGCATGGTGTAGGACAAAACCAGGACTACGCTCACCATGGATGATCTAAGCTCGGCACTTGCTGAGTATGGTATCAATGCAAAGAAACCAGATTTTTATCTTTGATTTTTCGCTTACCTCCATTTCGTGTAATCTATAATCTACAATCATGGTATGGCGGGGAATTGTAGTACACGTATGATGTGATAGAATGCATCATGACTTTGCAGCAGTGTTTCGTGCCGAACAATCAGACAGGTGTGTTGAGTGAGGACGCAAACTCAAGGCTTCAAATTCCTCTCCCTCAACATCCCCCAACTTACCCACCAATCCTCCACAGCCTCTTGTGCATTATACCCAAATGTCTGACCCACCTCCTCCCACTGCATTCGCAGATCCTCCTCCTCCCAGCCTTCTCGTAGCATCGTAGCACGGAACATGTGGTCCCGCACGTCTCGCTGCGGGCCAGGCGGTAACCACATCATCTGCATCCCTATCCGCTCCTTCTCATGCACCGCTCCACACCGCTCTTCCCGAATGTCTTGGAAACCACCAAGAAGGTGAGGAAGTTGTTCCATACTGTGCAACCGCGATAAGAGCCAACCAAAGACTTCGGCGTCTTCCACGTGCAGGCTGGCACTGTGGGTCGTGCAAGGCTGTGGAAAAAAAAAAAAGATGAGAACAAGGTCGCAACCCGTAACGTAACAGCCGTACGTACAAAGGATGGATGTGCCGCTTCCCCCATTAAAACTATTCTCCCAGACGAGTCGGTCCAATTGGACGGGGCTCCCTTCCGGGTATAACGCCTACGTTGCAAAGTAGGGCAAAGATCCAAGAGCCGCGTAAGTCTAGATATCACGCATTAGTCGAATCCACCGACAGCAAGCAAGAAACATCTCTACTTGGAGTCACCTGCGATCCCTAATTTTTCCCTTGTTATTGCAACGTCTAAAGTTCTCGGAGGATTGGCACTGTGATTTCTCAGGTCGTCTGGCCAGAATAGGTGTACCATGTACTCGCTACCACCACGCTTGCGAACACAGTTTTAATTAATCAGTGATCAAACGCTTTTAGTCGAAATTATTACCACGGCGAAAGCAATTGCGTGGGAGGAGGTTTTCATCCACAGAGGGCACTAGACGAGTAGCTTTATTCCCGCCGGAACTCCAGCCACAGAACACGCCTCACCTGTGGTCCCCCGCACTCTGTGCGCGTAAAAGCGTCAAGGTCGGCATCCTTTTTCAGCTGCTCTCTTGAAATCGCAGCTCTTGCGGCCATGAAAGACGTCGAACAAGAATTACGCGCAGTATGAGAAGTGATGGCTTACATGTACACTGAAAAGCTCATTTCGTCGACGGCGTCTTCGACTTTGCACCCTTCAACAACCTCACGCGTGATACCGTCTGAGCCATCAGCTCCCACAATCAAATCGGCGCGGATCACCTCGCCCGTGGCTAGGCGAACCCTGGGAGGATGCGTTTCCACTTGAGTCACAGGCGAACCAAGCGATATATCAACCCCTGCGGAGGATGCGGCTTGGTAAAGTATATTATGAAGATCTTGGTACTGCATCGGAAATATTAAGTAAGGAACAGCAATGCTGTGGAATTGCTTACATGCATCAATAAGAAGGGGGAACCAACTTCGTCCATCACCGCTTCCTGCCACGTGAAGTGACCAAGGAAATCTCCAGTATCCACTGCAACGAGAGTCAGGGAATGGTCCGAGTTCTGAATTTGGAACGCTGAACTAGAATAACATTCGTTGCCCGTAGTTGTTGAGCCATATCGTGAGAGTTCCTCCCCTAAGCCCCACTCGTCAAGAATCCGGGTGAGATTAGGAGGAACATGAAGGCCGCAAACTTTCTGTTAGGGTTCAATGCATCTACGCACGATATACCTTTGGAAAGACGCTCACTTTTCTAGTTCTCGATTTCTCGATAACCCGCACATGATGTCCAGCCCGGGCCAACTTGAGAGCGGCGGCTAGACCAGTAATACCTATGAACCGTGGCTTAGCAAAATATTGATATACAGGGATGAAATCTAACCTCCTCCAACGACTAGTATGCGTAATTTCAGGGAAGCCTCAGAAGTCATGCTAGACGGTGGCGCACAGTATCTAAGGAGCGTGGAGAAAGGAGAATAAGTGACCACAGAGACAAAGGTAGAAGAAACAGACTCACCTGATGAGTACTTGTCTAACCAAACCGACTCTTCGTCGACTGGCACCTGATGTGGCGGTGGGGCCTCCGGATTACTTGACAACAAAACCGCGAGTCTCCCTTGAACCTTGAAGAGTACGAGTATAGGTATATATTCATATCCGCTAATAACGTACGAACCAGTTGTTTAAGGAAAGCACCCCTTCTTCTCTATGGGTGCCAATACAGCAGAATAGTTAGTTCCCATATATTCTCCCATGTAAGCGAGGCCTGGAGCCGACAATGGCGTATGTTCTCGTTTGGTTCGCTAGCTTAACAACTTCCTAAATCCGCGGTAGTCCTACTTGAGCCTTGATTTATTTGGCCGTCTGAGTCAACGAGTAGAATGGTTCCAACGGATCAGTCTCGATGGCAGTAAAGTGCAAACCAAGAGAACAAAAAAAAACCATGAGAAAAGTAACAACTCAGAACATGGAGTAAGAGCTTGCAGCACGTGGGAAGGTAAGGGAATAGAGATGACCCACTCTACGCGATGACAACGGAGATAGAACCTCTAGATATGGCCGGCAGGAGTTTGCTGGAGGTCATCTGATCAGGGAGCCCCGTCTTACAGGATTGTTCGAGCCTTGTGGTCACTCAGCCACCATATACATATCTGGCCCAGCACGGTATGATACCAGTTGTTCAACAAAAGCGTCTAGGCTCGGACCTGTGGTGGCCTGCCAACATCTGATGGTCCGGTAAAGCTAGTCAACACGCTGTGTAAGCTGACTGTCAAGATAGCCCGGAGAATCTTCCACGATAAGGGAGCAAATCAAGGGGCGGACACGTGGCTTCTTCACTCGAATGCTCGTGCGACATATACTTCTGATGTACCTCAGTGGCAGCCTCCTGGCGGTAGGGTTGGGCCGGCCACATTCTATCTTGCATAGAACTTTTTGGAGGTTTCATTCAAGCAAAACCGGGATTGCCGTGATAACGTGTCCACAAGTGTAGACATGTAGAGACGTACCTGAGATCATTGTATATCGAAGCGGCTTGACCTAATATACATATGTATGTTTCTTCGTCCCCCCCGGATGCACAGTGGCTTCGCCTCGCGTCTCCTAACCGGTGAGGCCCTAGGCTCTGCCGCAGGGATCAAACCCTATTCACGAAGAATGTCGATTGCTGCGCTGTAAGGGCACTGTGAATTACTGGTTTGCAAGGGAAAGCTGGCAGGCACCAGTCAGACAGGTATGCTCAAAGCGCATCCGTTTTCAGGTCAGTGGACGGACCGATGATTGCCGAAATTTATGTAAAGCTAAACTGATTGATGTCAGCGTTCACGTTCATACGCAGCCGTACCGTTCGGTTCGGCACGTTGATATGTGCAAAAAAGCACGCTGTGGAAGCAACAGTGATGACACTTTTGGTGAACTACCAGTTCAAGACACCATATTAGGTAGCCACCTTAATCCGGGACTACGGTGCAGTCCAGTACAAGTGGAAGTATCACGGGAAGAATTGCCTTGTACACGAGTGCCACACCAACCAAGACCTATGGTGTCGCACGTAGCATTCGGAACTTGCCCCACACAAACAGCTTCAAAGTCACTATTACAGTAGGTTCTCGATCTTCATTGCGACTTGATGCGATTCTGGCATGTGTGACTCGAGAGAGGTATTGGACCCGCCTGTGTTCCATAGAGGACTGCCTCAAGAAAAACAAGATAGGAACTCATAAAAAGGAACACCGCTTTTGCACATTACTCAATTAGCATCTCGACCTTGTAGCTAAATGATTTACTGACTGCGTTTCACCCTCGCCCCTAATGCCCGCAAGTTCCAAGAAGGCCCGTCGTAACGGTGACATATGGGCACGTACGCAGAGGCTATCGCCAAGAACAGTTGACCCACCCAAAGAAAAGTAGGACGTCAACAGTTATCATGCATAACCTTTATACAACTTTTGTACGACGTTGTCGACATCCGATAAACTGGCTTCCTTGCGCGCCACTTGTAGATACATCTCTCCCCTGTCGTCTTCGCGGTGAACTACATGCCAGTGTTGTGGGGTTAGGCCCCTCGAGAAGACTTCCACATGATCTGGTTGTCTGGTTGAAGGGTAAGGAGCAGCTAATACAGCTCACTGCGATACGTTACTTCTCAAGTAGCTCCTTTGCATCGTAGAGGAGATCAAGGTGGGAAGACAATCCCGTGCCTCCGGCGATATAACCATGCGATTTCATTAAATGAGCATCTTGAGGTTGCAGTATCTTCGTCGCGGAGGGCAGCGAAGAGTCCAGAGCTCTAACTAGATCTCAAAAGATGCATCCGTGCAAGCCAACGGACGCACCGCTTAGCATCTTCAGACAAAATAACATCAATCCGTTCTAAGAGTTGCAAAGTCTGTGACGCCAGCGCTTCCATGTCACCGGGGATGCGATCTTTATCATCGCCGCTAATAAGCGCAACTGCAATACCGCCCCTCTGCTCCCAGATCGGTGTTGAATAGTACACCTTTCGATTAAATACACACTGACCTTCAGCAACGCGACGGAGTGGCGGCAAGTCGCCCAAGGTTCATCGCCAGGTGCCAAAAACACGTCGAGAAATATAAAATGTACGCGATTCGACGTCTTGCAGTTGTCGGCTACAGAAGGGGAGCTTGACATAGCTTCTGAAGTCGTTAATGTTGGAGAAGGGGCTCTAGAGGGACGGGGGGTTTCCACACCGAGCGACTGCAACTTTCGCTGGTCTGAATCGCAGGGCGACACGTCGCCGTTAGCAGACGGTGTAAAGTTCGCATGTGGACACCCTTCGTCCTGCGGTTCGTTCGAGCTCAAAGACTTATGGGAGATTGCATCATCCAACGCGTCTTGGTCAATCGGCGCAACAGAACTATCGGCAACAGATCCCGGAGAGTTACTTCGGGTTACCGAGGTTGTGCTACCGGACTTTCGACCTGAGTTCCTGCTCAAAAGGAATGCACCAGGCCACCCCCATTTCCGGACATCTGCAGCCTTCGAGATAGCTCCAGGAAAACCATTGGATGCATGCGCGTCCACAGTTGCGGATGACCCGGCACTGTTGTCAGGGGGCTCTGCCCCTTCCGAGGGGCGTTCAGGAGGCAGTCGTTCTGCGTCAGCTTCATGATGACTTCGTGAGGCCAGGCTCATTAAGTGACGTGCAAGAGCCGTAGGATAACGTAGGCTTCTATATCGGCTGGAAGGCGCAACATGATCCGGTGTCAGCACAATGGCCGCTAGACCTTCAGGTAGGTGTGATGAAAAGGTATCGATGGCAGGAAGTATTGAGGGGTATATGGGGTGGAGGGGCGGGCCTATCAAAAGTTATCGAAAGGCTTACTCTGCATACGGATGGACCTACCAAGGTCCAGAGAGAGATTACAGTCTGCTTCCAAATCCCAGGACCACGCCCAGATGGTGAAAAAACGCTCGAGTTGTAATTCCAATGCTTGTTGTCCCTGAGAGTGAAAGATAGAAGTAAAGGAACCATGAATTATCTATGCTCATGTACTCCATGTAAGCACCACATTCTCGTCAAAAGGGGCGAAATAACCTTGAATTGTTCATAACCCCGTAACAAATGAGCACGAATAGCCGAGTCGTGTAGCGAGCCGTCGTAGTACTCGGGGGCAGGCATGTCCCCACTACTTGCCTCCTTTGCTTTCCCTTTATCCTTCGATTTCGATTTCGAGGACTGAGCCTGAGGACTTTTGGCTAGCTCGATGGCCTAACAACAATCAGTAACTCGCACAAAACCGTGCCGTCCAACACACTGCATGTATCCAGAAATTAGGCTCGGGGCTAAGCATCACCATTCTTTTGGATTGGGAGTGGACATTCTGGTATGAACTTGCCGTCTGGAATGTTCTACCAGAATATGAGCTCCAAAGCGCCAGACTTTCGTGTTCCTCTCACTCTGCGAAATGTATGAGGGCTTTTGCAAGCCCCACCTGCCTCAGCGTCTTATCCCGTGAAGTGGCCTGGTCTCGAGACGTGTAGAATAGGATCTGGGCTTGTTCCTCTGCGTCTTCGTTGTCTTCGTCGACCGTGCTATTAGGGCGTATCGTAGGATTGTATATCGTCAGATACAGCAATGCTGCAGGCGTTCTGGTCATATGTGCCGGAATAGTTGGAGGGTGGGCAGCCGTGCGTGTCAGCCATGGCGTTTTCACGCGCGTCGCGCTAGCTAAATGCACGTGTGCAGAACAGAAAAGTCGAAACTAGTAACTAACTAGATGGGGCACACTTGCCCGTGCCGATGCATCTACTAGGGAGTACATTAAGCTGGCGATCGTTGAAGTAGTTTACAGGGTTGCTCTCTATTGTCCTGGTATCTCCTCAGAGTCCGTGGTGGCTATCCAGTGGCTGGAGGCTTGGCGACTTATCCGACGTGACGGGGGAGGCAGGGGCATTATCATCCCAGCTTCTGCTTGACGAGCCGTCTGGGCTTGAGAGTTTTTGATAATCATCGTCACCTTCGGTCGCTGCGGATGACGTGGGGGATGCCAGACGCTCTATAGTCCATTCAGGTTCTAACGAATGCAAGCCACTCGTATCCAGGAGAAGCGAGCTCTGGATGAGCGGATCGTTATGTGATTGGTCGAAAGTAGGTAGGTCGTCGAGGGGTGAGGATGATAGTGGTATTGCTTTGTCAGGCGAAAGCGGTACGGAGAAACCACCTTGGGCCGTTACAAAAGCAGGCGGGGAGGTTTCCGCAGGAGGGGTTGGAAGCTGTTGCTCAGCAGGAGTAATGTCATCGTCCTCGATTGATGCCTGCGCAGCTTCCTCTATTTTCTGTAGGGTTTTACCACCCAATGGCCGATTGCTGCGGCGTTTGTAGAACAGCAAGTAAGCATTGGCATTCTAAGTGCGGGATTAAGCACCAAGCCTCAGTTAGTTCGGTCGAACTTACCACTGCCTGACTCGCTTCGGCTCTTGAGACATACGAGTCATCAAAGTGGTACCACTGTCCAGTGACGTGGTTGAAGGCATAAGCACGATAATGCCCTCCACCCAGCCCGCCCAGGTGCTCATCGACGGCATAGAGGTCGTAGATAAGTGGTTCATCCAAGTCATGGATGCCAAGTTCTTGGAGGTTGGCACTACTGTCATTCAGCTTCTTTCCGATCTTACGTTCACCGACTAGATGAGTAAGGTCAAATCCTTCGATCGGGAAGTCGACGAAGGCATCGATTTTGTCTCTAAGAGCACGACTGTTACTGAACCGCTTGAGATGAACAGCAAGGATGTCCGGAACTTTCCAAAGATCGAATTTCTTCGTTGCTTGTTGATGCTTTTTGCAACGAGGGCAGTACCACAGATCATCCTCGCCTAACTTCTCTTCCTTCGTAAATTCTTCCAGGCAGTCGTCGATGGAAATACCCCTCGAGCTCTTGTTCAATGCAGCCTCCTTCGCTTCTGCGTACTCGGGGTGAATGAAAGTTTCCCATGTCTCCCACGTGGAATGCTCCCAGCGCGAAATCTCGTCGCCGAAGAAGTACGTTTTCATGTTTTTGTCAAAATCGCAGTAGAGTGCGTCCCACTCTTTGAGCAGTGGTACACCTTCTCCCATCCGCTCGATACGACTCTCCCATGAATCCAAACGGTGGGGGTTATACGAGCTGATGCTAGTGATGTAATCTTTGTGGCCGGATTGAGGGCGTAGGTCGAAAATCTCCGTCTTTACTCCAACCTTCTGCAGGACAACGTCAAATGAGCCATTCTGGAGGGTATCCCCCTGTCGAATAGCATCTGTAATGTCATCCTCAATAACCATCTCTTCCCCAGCATCGCCATTCACTTTAATCTCGGTGAGAGAGTCGATGGGAGGCACAATTACAGGCGCTGCATCGACAGGGGTAGCCTGCCCTTCCTCCCAGACGTACAGATCCTGGGCATTGCGGGTCCACCGTTGCAGTTGGTCGAAAACGGCGTTGTATATTCCATCAACCGTACACGCCTCCTCCCGGTCGATCACGGCGAAGAAAGGATGCCCGAACGCCGATTGACTGCGGTATCCATAGGTGGTTGCTCGCCCATACAAGTCGTTTAGAAATACCGGAACGATGAAAGGATCGTCGTCCTTTGCTTTATAAGAACGGCTTTGACGAGCATTGCATGGCAGTTCATAGCAGAAGATTACGTCGTTTTCAGACATATCGTCACACTGAACGGTATCGTCGAGGTTCTTGTAGAAGCGATTCCCAAAGACTTCCATTGTCAGAAGCTGAAAGGCACGCGTAAGCTCGTTGCGAAAGCTGAGTGCTACAATACGTACATTCTCTGCGGGTGTGCCCATCCAACGTCCAAGTAAAGAGCGGAGATCCTTGAATGTGGCACCTCGGGAAATCTCCACAGGCACCTAATATTACGATTTTCGTGAACTGGCTTCACAACAAGACAAGAAAATACCAACCTCGACATGAGGTTTTGAGGAATCCCATGGTACATAGCGTATGATGTGCGCCCACTTCCTCTCAATCGGAATCGGAAGAGTAAGGTACATGAACGGATCAAATGTTATGGAAACCTGTTCAGAACGGCATCAAGACATCGTCTCAAATGCGCAGGTATAGGAACGAACACGAACCTTGTGACACTCGGGACACACCAGTGTACTCTGGTACTGGCCTTGAAAGAGATCGACAATTACACTGTCATTTCGTCGCATATAACCTTGCCAAGAGTCCCGTGCTAGTTGGGCAAGTTCAAGGTTTCCACCACCTTCCCAGTCCGGCTTCTCAACGTACGGTTTCTTGCGCACGCGGTTGAGATCTTCATGCAAACCATCTAGTAAAAAGGCAACAAGCTCCTGAGAGTCGTGTTGTTGATAGCCAGAAAATTGCGGTGCAAAGCGCTGTAGTTGCAATTTAAATTCTCGGGGGGAATAGGATGTTGCCGAAAGATCTTTCGCCCAGATGCGATGGAGAAGCGATCCAAAGGCTTCAGCAATTGCACCCTGCATCCCAAGAGGATTGTCAGGGTTAAGTTCACTTTGATAGAGGCCAGCTACACGAAAGGCAATGAACGAAGGTGAGGAGTGTAACACAAGGCCACGTACAAAGGAAGTAGTTCGCCAATTCTTCAGTATGTGCCAGACATTGAAGGGCCGAGTTCATAAAGCAGGTATTACCCCTGAGAGTGGCTAAGAACCGACTCCTCACAAACAATGGGAAACATACATATTCGCAAGCCCAAGAGTCCCTGGCTCTTGCACAACTTTAGCTTTAGAAAACACATGAGAACGAAAAGGAGTGAGCTGGGTGTCCTTCGCTTTTGAAAACGATGTACTAGGGGTGACGCCGGTGGGAGGTGGGGTTTGTCGTTGCGGAGCACTTTGCTGAGAAGAACTGGCAATACGACTAAAGAAATCGTTATCTTGGCTGAACAGGGGTTGGGGTTCCGATACTGTAGGCTGCCCAGTAGGAGGTAACTGATCCGAGATCCATTTCCCGTCCTTCTGGAACTCCACGACGAAGGCATCATGAAACTCGATTAATGAGTCCTCGAGGGTTCTATCACTGATCTCCAGAAGCTCTGCTCCAGACGAAAAGAGCTTTTCTGCGGGAAACTGTACTCCTTCATATTCGCCTGGCTGTATCTTCCAAATTCTGTAAGGAATGTCGGAGCGTGCAGATAGCCTGGCTACCAGCTGTTTGCTAAGTAGCTCTACAGTATCTTTAGTAGAGAGGGTGACATATTCCGGTCGACGATCGGCTTGGTCGGACCTAGCTTCCACAAGATGCAGCACTCTGAGACGGGGAGGGCGGAGTTCCAGACTTGGTTCCCCGAGCTGACCCCTTGAGATTACGGATCGTGGGAGTGTGTGGGTTGGGGTACCATACCTAGTCATACCCGGATCAGTGTGCAAAATGGAACAGAAAAGGGACGCGCCACTACCAAGTTGTGAATGCATTCCAAGCGTCTTCTGGGAGGAACTCGACGTCTATACCCTCGGTCAAGTTAGAGGTGATGTTTCCATTCTGGTCTACAAGTGGCGTGTTGTCCACCGGACCAATGTCCCTTTCTTCAATGGGGCCAGTTTTGTCCATGGTGCCTTGACATGCGAACTCCCATCGCCTGTACCACTGGCGCGATACAAGGAACCACGTCTCTCCTACTTGCATTGACTTTCCGCGAAGACGTTTGATGTACTCAAACTTCTCCAACGGGGTCAAATTAACTGTGGCGACCGGCTGGGAGGGACCAAGGACAGTCAAATCCTCGCCCTGTACCATCATGTACGAATCAATGTCGGAATCAGGCACAGAGACTGCACGAGCAGTCTCGTCCATGACAGTATGAATGGATGTCGCTGCGGGCCCCTCGGATGCAGATCTCTTTACGGAGGACGTGGTCGATTGCGAAGATTCTGAGCGTTGTCTCTTTCGACTGTTAGATCCTGGGTCCAAATCTTTTGTCTTCGATGAAGGCGACGGTGCTGGCGACAGCGAGTTCATGACATTGGTTGGATCGAAAAGAAAGGAAGGCAAAAGAAACCGTTGCAAGACCTTTGGCTTGACTGCCGCATCCGAAGGCTTGCAAGGGCTTGACGCGTACGTCACGGTCACGCGTGTCACGGTGATCTTGCGTTCTATCGTCATGGGCGTGCAAAGTGAGTGAACGAACCCACTGGGTATTTCTAGTTCGTACCAACTAGAAACCATGCAGGCAAACACTTCGTATCAGCACCCTCGCTGGTGACTGATTCTCTGCAAGGCTTATGTGTCTTAAATCCAAACCTCTCGCTTGACGTCACCAACAAAGGTGTATTAGACTGAATCTTATGTCTATCTCCGTCTGATCTTCATCGTGACAAGTTGTCCACATTGCGAACCAAAATCGGTCAAGAGTTGCTCTCTTGTGTGGTGGGGGCTCCGGACATGAACCATCGCATTCAGGATTCGTCGGTAAAGCATAATATAATGTACTCTCGTAGTGATACTAGTCATAACACCTCTACAGGAGAAGGCATCTTGACCGGTAAGCACGTCGGTTCTGTGTGCTGGAACGGGAGACAAATGTCGTCCTGTAGCCGCGGTGTGTGGGTCGGTATTCGCGTCCCCCAACTCCAGTCAGGTCCGTCGCGCCATCGACCTAATCGACAACGATAAGGGGTGCGCCCGCCTCGTGTCTAAGTTTTCCTACCCCTCTCACGTGCTGCATGAATAGAACGATTATCATTGTTAAGTGCGCTGCACTAAGACGTAGATCACCAGCATTCTGAGAGCATATAAGGAATTACACTGGCGACGTCCTGAATTTTGGGCTTGCTAAGGAGCAGTACTCCGCGACCCATCCAGACAAAGCGGGTTCCGTTAAATTCATCGTGGTTGGCGATGACGTTGCGGTTGGTAGGACGCAAGGACACATTGTCGGAAGGAGGTCCGTGATCCGTACTAGGCTACCCACGTCTTCACGACTGCGATAACAGAGGTCTGGCCGGCGTTTGCCTTGTTTATAAGATAGCAGGGGCACTTGCCACGCTGGGCGGTTCCCTCGACGAGGTGTATGAAGTTGCGCAATATGTCTCCTCTCGACTGGGGACCATAGGCGTCGGGCTAGAGCACTGTCACGTCAGCTTCGATCACATCCTCCATGCGAAGGCTTTTGGTATTTACAAACAGTGTAGGTCCCAGGAACTTCCGTGCAGGACAATCATCTTCGAGCAGATGAAATTGAGATCGGACTCGGCATCCATAACGAGAGCGGAAACCGCCGCATCTCACCCATCCCCCCTCTGAATGAACTTGTTCCCGATCTTCTCCAGTTGATCACGTCGACGACAGATCCTGAGCGGGCATTCGTGTCCTTCGGGAACGACGGAGACGATGAAGTTGTACTCCTTGTAAACAACTTAGGAGGGCTCAGCGAGCTCGAGCTCGGGGCCATCGTCAACGAGACGAAGCGAGCGTTAGACCACCAGCGTATAAATGTGCGACGCGTATTGGCTGGGACATTCATGGTCTGTCCTATGGCATATATTTCGATTGTAGGGTTTGACGGTCCTCCGACAGACTAGCCTTAACATGCCAGGATTTTCGCTCACTCTTCTTTTGTTGCCACGTCCCGACGACAGGAACGCCCCGTCTGTCGACTTGTTACTCACACTCCTTGATAACCCAACGGATGCACCAGGGTGGAGGTGGTCCTCGAATACCGAGCCTGCCCGTACCCTGCGGATTCCTGAAAGTCTAACGGCGTCTACACCTCTTGCGAGTTCACATGCGGGCAAACTGAGGGCCTCTAACGTCGCGTCTTTTAACACATCGGTCGAGCGCTCTTGTAGAGCCCTTATCGCAGCTGAGCCAGAGATCACGAAGATGGATAGTATTGCTGGCGATGGTGACTGTGGGTTAACACTGAAAGATGGTGCCAACGGTAGGTCATCATCGATTTTACGACTTGTAGGTGGTCCTGTTAATCCACTTATCCGCAAGGCGTCCTCAAGGCTCTCGAAGAGGGAAAGGTGACGGGCGAGGACGTTATTGGTAGTATGATAGCCGTTTCCAAGGTTGCCGAAGAGGCAATGGGTGGAACGAGCGGTGCTCTCTATTCGTACGTTTTTCACTTTTGACTGCTTCTGTGCATCAAGTTCATTTCTTACTGGGTGCTAGGATCTTCTTCTCGGCGCTTGCTCAAGGACTTGCGGGTACCTCAACCATCGCCACCTCCGACGACTGGAGCAGCGCACTCAATTCTGCCCTAGACCGGCTTTATACTTATACCCGCGCACGTCCGCCTTCACGTACGCTCGTGGATCCTCTTGCAGCCTTCATCGGGACTTTCCCGTCTGGCCTTGAAGTAGCCGTTGAAGCTGCTAAGGAGGCTGCGGAGAAGACCAGGGATCTCGAGGCCAAGGCGGGACGCAGTGCGTATGTCGAAGGTGGGAGGTTGAGAGCCGAGCGAGTTCCTGATCCTGGCGCGTGGGGCGTCAGGGTAGTAATCAATGCTCTGTTCGCCGGTTCGAAGTAGTGAAGGTGCTGCGCATGATGCCACCGCACACATGTGTATGTACTTGCGATTCTCCCAATGTACAATAGGAAAGTTATTCGGCCGCGAATGGATGGGCTGATATGCGGACACTCTGGATCGGCTACAAACAAGATACGAAATACATTCTTATCAACAGCCGCTGTCCGGCGTTGCCCGTGCGCCGATCCTTCGAACTGTCGGGCGTAGGTTTGTTGTCGTTACCCCGTGGAGTATCTACGTTAACGTTTCAACCCTTGCACTCTGGGCCTGTCTCACAAACGCGCCAAGGGCCGGCGGACGTCAATCACATACATGTACACATATGTAGATTGTCCTTCAGTGTGTCTACACTGACACATCAAAACGCCAAAGAATAACAGTACGTACAGATTCTAACTAGCAACCATCAGAAAACGCCAAAAAACAAAAAACACGCAACCAAGAAAAGATGCTTCTGATGTCCTGTTAACCTTATTTATTTCGGCAGATGTGAAACTGGTCAAGATAACGCGGACTCATCCACGTTCAGAATAAGCTTCGTGAGAAACCGTATTCCCTCGATAAGCGCGTCGGCACGAAGCGCTGATGAAAAATGTGTCAATAACGTAGATATGATGTCCACTTGTATGTAACATTGCCTCACCTTCGTTCACGGTGTGTACGTCGTTGTAGTGGTCGGATTCGGTGACTAGAGAAAACCGGAAGATGTTCCTGGTCAGGCTCCAGTATTGCACGGTGTCTAGATTATTTGGATAAGTATAGGTCGGGTGAAATCAACAGCCGCTACTACGTACCAGAGTTTTCTACAATGAGGCGATGGTTAATAGGCCAAGGAAAGTGGAGAAAGGAAGGGTCCACGTACGTATTAGTAAAGATGGGGCTAAAATGACAGACGCGCCGCTGTACAACTTAGACGTCGCCATGGTCGCTTTAATGGTCCCACCGAGAATGGAGTATGGACCATACCCCAAGGGTGTTTTGGGGGAGGGTTCGAGAGCCATACCGAAAGCAGTAGAAACAGCAATTTCTCCACTGTCGCCGGTTTTTATGACTCTTCCGAAAACTCGGAGGGTTAAGTTGTGGCTGGCGGCCACGGGCGAGAGAACATCAGCATAATGCTGCTGTAACTCGGCTACAGAGCTGTAGATGTGTGAAACGATGGTCAACTATATCGATCGGCGTGCATTCGGCTCACCTGTGCTCTGCAATTCGGTTATTGACCACAGCAGAGGCCCTTTCTGGGAGAGCATTAACTTTTACTCCACCCTCGATGAGATCAACAGCTTGGGTGGTCGTCAATATTGCTTTAGTCGCAGGAGATGACTTGGACAGCGCATCTCTCAATCTCGCCAAAGCCGAATCATCGTTCACGGCTTCGTGTGAAAGGGTGCGCAGGTCCTCCGGAAATAATGGCGAGTAGTCTGCGAGGCACTGAATGGTTGAGAAAATCGTCCCATTGCGGTGGAGTTCCGGGGTAAGTGGGCTTGCTTCTATCGCTGAGACGGCAAGGGAAAGTAGGCCGATACCCTGTTCGAGTGGCGGCCATCAGCCAGAGCGCATCGGTGTCGATATTGGTCAGAATTACCGTATGTGCTGGTGGTATGCTTGAGTGACCACCAGGCGAAGTGACCTCCACTTGCACGTCCAAGTATCCTTTCTCGGAAACCGCCGGCATCGCGAAGTATATGTTATTTCCGAAATTTACGCTGAGACCTGCTATTATTGACGGTCAATGGGACCAAGGCCTCGGAGGGTGAGAATTACTTACCGCCTTCGTCAACAAGCATGGCAAAGCCATCATGACCATAGGTCTCCTCCAGATACTTGGCGATGTGGCCGGCACCCTGTTTGAAAGCCTATCAGACAAAAAAAAAGGGTGACAGATCAATGAAATTCCCGTACTTCGAGCCCCGTCGCCTCTTCGTCGAAACCAAAAGCCAGTACGACAGTGCGGGCAGGTGAGAAACCATGACGCAGAAGAGTATCGACAGTTACAAGTCTCTCGATGACTTCCGACTTGTCGTCACAAGCTCCGCGTCCCCATATCCAGGTGCCTTACAGGGTCGTCAATTCCTGCGATCAAATGGAAGAAGATGATCATACCATCGTAGTGACCAGAATACGGGGGATGAATCCACTGTGACACGGTAGTAGGTTCGACAGGTACTACGTCTGAGGGAAATTTTAGAGCAGCACGCCAACGGTAAACGTTAAATCTCTAACCTTGGTGAGCAGTCAGAAGGATGGGCTTTGCCTCTGTCGAACCCTGCCAGTGAAAGACAAGACCGTATGTATTGATCTTTGTAACGTTCAACGTGGCGTACCTACGTAAGAGGGGTATGAGTAAGACGCGGGACTTTCCTGCCTCAGATGAAACACCTTACACTAGCGGGAAGGCACGTTCCAAATACTCGTGGAGGTCTGCAAAAATATCCCATACCGGGTCTTCTCCCACGGGGCCACTATTATCGTGCGACTCCGTACTGACGAAAAAAAAGAATGGCTATGAGATGAAATCATACGCAAAATATGGTCCCTCACGGAATGCGAACGGCCCCTGCAAGGAGATCGATTGCGTGCAATTTGAAGTCCGTAGAAGCAAATATATTGTCTAATTCGGCATCGATTTGGGCATTATCGATAGGATACAGTGCATCCCATTGGGGACAAACTGTGGAGTTTACACTGGAATGGAGTGGTCCGCGAGCGTTATCAACACGGAAACCTCCCCGCAAAAGGGAATTCAGTGCCAAGAAAACACTCCAGAGCATCATTAGGCACGAAAGTATTAACTTGGAGGCTCGGCTAGACCTTACGTCCCTTACAGCTGGCATATTAGGTACATACGCAGCGACAGGACTCTCCCAGGATAAAACTGGAGAGATTTTCCGGTCTTCCTCCTTAACATCAACAGACATGGGAACGTGTAGACGTAGACTGGTACTTAACCACGAATCTGGGCGAACACTGAGGCTGAGAACGACGGCGGGGAGGATGCTGGAACCGAGTATGAGCAGCGACTCGTCTTTCCTAGTTGTTTGTCCAGATGGGGATGCAAAAGTCAGTTCGAGTCACGTGACCGACTCCATAGGGTGACTTTGTCAAGGTGAGGAGGAGCTCAAATTGGCCGAGAGGACCATCACAGTCATGCCCAAAGGCAGCAGCACGGCTATGTCAACCGTGCGCCTTCAGGCCTTGGACCCTAGTCCAAACACCCAGTATTACACAGGAAGATTATCAACTAATTATTCCTTCGTCAGGAAACGATCCCCTGACGTACTCCCAAGAGTGCGTCCAACTTATCAGCAGAGTTACCTCTCAGACTTCTACACGAAGAAGATGAACGTTAATCCTGAATTCGGCCTCAGTTCGGCTGATATCTTGGAAGGTCCTCACTCTAACACAGGGCCTGATTCTCAATCGGCTCATCCACAATGCGACCAATGTACCCCACGCCCTCAGGAATGCGATCAGGCAGCGTGTCTCATACCTGGGATGACCGAAGAGTGTACCGACCAGTGCCTGGTGGTCGCTTGCGACGATCCCGATCACCAAGACTTGGAATGTCAGGTTAAGAATGGCAACGAACCTTGCGATGGCAGCTGCGTGAGAGGCGCCGAATGTTCAGAATGCCCAGGCTTGGAGGAAATTGTAAGCACTCCGAAAAGTCGTCGTTTAGCGTAGGAAAATTTACCGACATCCCCTCACCTAGCTTCGATGCTGCACTGACTACCACTCCTACTTTGCGGAGCCCAAGTCCTACGACGGATCCACCATTACACGCTGGGACGAGACGCTTTCTGACATTATCTGCGGCTGCGAAGATAACACGAGGACTCTCCCCCCTGCCACAGAGGGCCCTAGCATGCAGGACGTTTATCGTACCACACCCCTACCTCACCCCCTTGATGTCCTGCGAGGTAGTTCCGATCCATCGAGTGGCTGCACAACACCATCCCCTCTTCCATCTGCTTCTTCCCACTCTCCCATCGGCAGTGCGTCTCACACTCCGCTGCAGCAGCCGATCTCTCTACACATCTGCATGTGGGGGAACTGCCAACTCACGTTTTCTACGCTGTCAGAACTGGTCGGCCATGTTAACTTGCAGCACCTTCGTGGTTCCGGTCTTGCGCAACCGAATTTCCCTTCAGTAACCGAACCCTCGTTTTTCTCTCAGAGTGCTCTATCTTGCCACTGGGGCGACTGTGCGATGTACCCATCCCCGTCGTCGATACCAAGTTCCTCATCGGCGGACGCCGACCAGGCAATCAACCTGCTGACAACTCACTTGATGCAAGACCATTTGGGCGTCAATACGCCTCTTCTCCCTACTACTACCGCAGTTTCACCGGTTCTACCCAGTCTTGCGTCACCCTCTACAAGTCAGAGGGCTACCTCTCTCGCGTCTGGCACCCCCGATCCCGATTTTCACACCTGCAAGTGGCAATCATGTTCACAGACGTTCGCATCGTCCGACGACCTCACCGCACACATTGCGTCCATGCACGTTGGGAGTGGGAAGGCCCATTACGACTGTTTCTGGGAAGGGTGTACACGAAATGGAGACAATGGCTTTTCTAGTAAGCAAAAAATTTCGCGGCACCTTCAAGTGCGTCCCGCTTTTCTCTTATCTCTGACCTGAACCCTCTGACCTAAACTCCTCATTAGTCGCATACAGGCCACCGGCCGTTCCAATGCAAAATGTGTTTACAAAATTTTTCCGAGGCTGCCACCCTCCAGCAACACATGAGACGGCACACACAAGAGAGTACGTCCGACTGCACAGTCAGCTTCCATTGCCATCTGACTGCATGCTGTACATAGAACCCTACATTTGCGACCACCCCGGCTGTGGCCGGGCATTCGCCATAACAGGCGCACTGACCATACACAAACGCACACACAGCGGGCAGCGCCCTTTCAAGTGTCCTCATTGTGACAAGTATGTGTGCATCCTCCCCCATCGGTTAGTCGCATAAGTAACCCTTTTCTTTCTGATTTAGGGCCTTCTCGGAGTCTTCGAACCTTTCCAAACACGTGAGTTCTACCTCTTGGCAATTAGTTCGCAGCAGCTCATCACAGATCTGCCGCATGTCGCTTATCGATGTCCAGGTTCGCACTCATACTGGAGCCCGACCGTATGAATGCTCGGAA
The DNA here is from genome assembly GCA_024663475.1 of Pisolithus thermaeus. NCBI lineage: Eukaryota > Fungi > Basidiomycota > Agaricomycetes > Boletales > Pisolithaceae > Pisolithus > Pisolithus thermaeus. Next base: position 43,123 of record JANFAF010000095.1, read on the forward strand.
GAAGGGTGCAAGAAGTCCTTCGCTCGACCGGATCAGCTGGCACGCCACATGAGCATTCATCGCAAAAAGGATAACGTGGCAGTCGCTGGGTCATCATCAGTCTCCTGAACAGCATGTTTTAGCACATATAGTGTTTGTACGCGATACAGCAGCATTACTTCATGGCTAGCTCACTCCCCACATGTATTTTTTCTTTGGCAAGTTCCGTTATGTTGGAAGAATCATAATACATATGATTAGCAAGAACTACATGTCAGAGCGATCCAACAGCCAGTTACAAACGCAGACGATAAAGCGGTACCATGATGCATGCATAAATGACGAATAGTTAAGAACGTTCGATACTGTCCCGCCAGGGCAATGCTAACAGAGGAGGGAAAGTATCACGCCCGGACTCCGGTGTCGACTGGTCAGGCGTGGCATTAGCTGAGCGACTGGGTGGTGAAGAAGGTGTAGTTAGCTTGGGAGCTAGCCCAAAAGTCCTTCGGGTTGGTATCACTCGACCTATTCGTGAAGAATGTGAGTTACTTGCAAGAGAAAAAAACGAGGGGGGGAGGGCGAAAACACGGGACGCCTCACCGATTTTCTTCAACTCGTCATACCCTTTCAATCTCTCCTTGTCAAACTCCGGATTGACAGACGAGCCCTCCTCCAATGCGACATAATCTATGCGTTTATTGATCATGAACGCGTCGTCGAGTACCCAGGGTGCATCGGGGACGATTTCGTCTACCCACTTGACATGCCGAAGCGCTTCGCAGCGCTCGACATGGGGATGTCTGAGTGCGGTGGCGGCGGAGCCACCGCCGCTCTGCACATGGCATGTCTCGTCCGGGAAGACCCCTACCATGAGGTATACGGATGCGAAGGAGAGTTTAGCTTGACGTAACCGTAGCATGCGTCTGTGGCATCATTGTCAGAAACTAGGTCGTCACCCATATCATATGTATGTGTGTAGCCAGCTGTGCCTTCGTCGTCGTCGAATGACGCGGGACACGGAGGTTTCGTATATTTCACTTACCCAGCGTCGAGGACGTCAAACACGCCATCCACATAGACACGGACTGTTCTATCGGCGGGGTACTTCACGCCCCTTGCCACCGCTGTCGATAGAGCAGTGCGCACATAAGCCTGGATATCGGCAGGGGTGAGTGACACGGTACTGAACGAGAGTCGTGCGGCGTCTGTTGGTGGGATTTCCCTGATGGGAGACCCAAGGACATGACCGAAGTCCGTGACGCTAGAGCCGGGGGACCGCTGGCCAGGGTTGGAGATGACGTCGTAGTCCTCGTCGCTTAGAACGGAGGAGGTATCCATCATGGGTATTCGATATTCAATACCGTATTGCGTTAGTTAGCTTCGAGGAGCAAAAAGGAACGAAAGCGTGTCGAGCGTGGACACACGCATTACTTCCACTCGCAGACTATCAGACTTCCACAAACGATGTGCTGCCCAATAAACACCGAACGGAGCCAATTGCGACGGAAAAGGACAAGGCGGGGACTAACAACACACTCCACTAGGCTATGACAAGGCGATGCGTTCATTGCGATCGTCCAATCGAATTGTGCAGAAAAATTCATAATACAGGAATGTAAATGCACACAGTTCTTGACTACCTCCTCGCCAAGACATCGTAGCCTGAGAACAGCTCTACAATATACTCAGCTTTGAGGGGCGAAAGGAGCGAAAGCGTGCTTGACCATCGACACGAGGCATACTCATGAGATGGCAGCACCTCGCATTCCTCCCGAAGTATGGGAACATATTTTTGAATTGGCGGCCCACTTCCCTACACGTTGGTCCCAGAAGTTCGGAATGCATCCGTGACCAGCACTCGGCACTTCAACCTGCCCTCGTGACGAAACGAAGCCTAGTTCTCGCCTGCAAACAGTGGCAGCATATGGCATTATCTGCTACCTCTGTCGTACTGTGTTCATCCGCATCGGCTTCGATGTACTAGCACTCGACCACACTTTTCTGGAACTGCGCGGCGGGCAATGGTAGTTTCGTTGGAACCCGGTCACCCGATCAGTGGACACGAAGGCTGGACATCACCTTGGCCTTCAGGGACAAGTCCCAGTGTGGGGACCCCGATCGCTGTGTTCAGCATTTGGCATATGTCATCAAATCCCTGCCTAAACCTGAAATCGTTTCCTTCGCGAACCCAGGTTGCTTTGGAGCCGATCCAGGCACTATGCCATTCGGTGTCCTCCACGCGTTGCGATGTTCTACGAATTCACTGCGCATCCTCGACTGCTCGGGTAGCGACTCCTTTCCTCAACTACACCAGCTGGAGGAGCTTCTGAGGGACCTTCCCAATCTGCGCGTCCTACGTTGTCCCCAGCTGGTACGGGCAGGCAGGATTATTCCCAACAGTATTCTTTCCTCGCTCACCACTCTCGGTGTGGGCAAATTGGTTAAGAGAACAGGCCATCCTGGTGAGGGGGCTTGCACGAGACACAAGTGAGTCTCCTGGAAATCATTTCTCATGACCGCGATTTGCCGGAAGAGTTGATCATTCATTATGGAAAGTACCTTCGGACGGTAAAGTGGTACTCGCATTCTGCGTTCTCCCGCGAGGGCCTCGATCTATTACACAAATTTTGCCCCAATCTCAACCGCCTCATCCTCATCCGTTCACTGTTTGGTTTCATTTTATGTCACACCCTTGAATGGGTGGTCTTTACCTCAGGTCTCATACCTTGGTGTGGAGTTGATGGGACTTGCTTTTCGAATTCCTTGAATACATGAGGAGTAAAGTACCCACACATCGTGTTTTCCAGCTCTTATGCCCTTGCGTTGTCAAGCGGCTTCTTTCGCGTCCCTCCGAGTTCTCCATCTGGGTTATTGTGAAGAGCCTGCATGAAAATCTTTTTCGCGTAGAAGATGACCGGGGGAATCTTCTGTCTGGTGGGTGTAGGATAAGCATTCTCGCATCCTTAACACGCCAATGCTTATCCAGATCGACTCCTTGGATGAAGTGAGCCTGTCTCTTCACGTGCTTAGATATCTCTTCGGGCAATAATAGTTGCAGGACATCCGCCGCAGGCGGCGGACCACCACCGCACCGCAACATGTGGATCAGATATGCAACTTCACCACTACATGCCGGCAAATGTCTTTGTTCCCGATCCTATGATAACCCGAGTTTCGCAGCCTGTACGATTCTGACTGGCAAGGTAGAGGCATTTGCAATGTTTTCAGTTAGAAACATGGCAATGACATGGTACTGTAAGAGCGTCATCAAGCAATGATGTGACAACTAACCATCTTGATGCTTACTGGAGATGGCAAAAGTTAACCCCAAGTCGAACCAAGAAGTTACTGTCCCACTTTGTTGAGCGTGTTGGGAGCACGGTCGAAGGTAGCCCAGAAGTCTGTCACACATTCCACCCCTGCCAAAATCTCTAGCCAAAGATTTTGCTAGGGATGGAAGGTGGGGGGACTATGTACGTGCAGTGGAAATGGTTGGGCTGACACCATCTTTCCGACGTCGTTTAGGCTGGGCTTTCAATATACAAGGGGAGTATGTACAGCGTCCCCGATGACCAACCGACGAGATCCAACCGGCTGGCACAAGGCCTCCGCCGCGGCGAGCCGGTTCACGGACCGCAAGCGACGCACTGAAAAGGACAAAACGGAGACTACAAGCTCTAGGCTATGACAGGACAATACGTTCATTGCAATGAGAACATAATTACTTGTGTCTAGTGACTAGAAAAATTCATAATACAGGGACAGAACGCCAGTCGCTTTTACAGATATACACGGCCATTGACTACCTCGCCCAGACGGGAAACACCTCTAGATGATACCCTACGGTCGGGTTGACTTCGTTGACGAATTCGTGCGAGACGATGGCGCCTCTTGCCCACTCCGACCAGTACAAGGGCTACTCTGCACCACACAGCCCCGTCCATCGGTCAGGAATGGTGGCTCATTGTTATGATCAGGATCAGCACGATCATCTCGCGAGTTCGTTGTCGCTGCTGTCGTCTCGAAGCAGGTGATAAAGGCGAAGGCGAAGTGAGCTCTTGAGTTGTGTGGGTATCAGCAGTGTTATCTTGGTAAGAAACAGAAGTGGGTACCGCGGCGGTGTTTTCTTCATCGGACGCGTCAACGGCCAACGTCTCTCGGCTGCGGAAATTCACAACAGTGCTAAACCGCGGCGTTGGGGCCCTCCTTGTTGATGAAGGCGGATCAGGAGTAGGTGTCTGATCCACTTCCGGATCAGCCAGCTCGTCGCTTGCCACGTCATATGAGTGGGTTAAACTGCGCGTGTCTGATGTCAATACAACCGGTGGGGCAGAAACGGGTCGGAAAAACGTTGCTCTATTTGGTCGTCTGGAGCTTGGGGAACATCACGCAAGGATGCAGCGCGTGCGGTAGTCAGCGATTCTTCCACCGCCAAAGCTACATCCAACTGCGTGCCCTAATATGGTTTAGGAAAACAGAGAATGTCAAGTCAGAACTGGAACTGGAAGCGATCCGTGACGACGGGGAAAACAGGTAAACTCAAACTTACCATTACCGAGAGGAGATTCTCAAATTCATCATCATCAAACTCCGACTGGAACGCTCCAAAGTCGTCCTCTACAGTAGGCATTGTTTTACTATTGCTGCGGTCGAGGGGGTCTTCGATATCTTCTATTCTTTCCTGGATGTTGGAGAAACGGGCTCGGATATTATCAAAAATGCTTCCAAAATGTAGGATAGGTACAAGATAAGGTGGCGGACGGCGAATGCCATTCCTTTCTTGTAGCCTCCGAAAGACCTGAAAGATGAAGGCATCGTAGTCGATCCGTTTTCGCGGGAGCAAAGGGAGACTGGCCCCCATGGACTCGGTTGCACCGTGACGGAGGACACGCGGTGACCCATCTGACTTGGTCACATGTGTTGGTAGAAGCAGTCGTTTCAGAAGGGACAACATGGTTTTCCATGGCGTAACTTCTCGTGATGTAATAACTCACTATGTAAGATGCAGTAAACACGTCACGGTCCTGCCAGACACGAGTTTGTTGCTTTGCCCAGGCCCTGTGACATACTAGTATGCAGAAAGGTTGCCGTCTTCGTCGGCAAGAAGTGTCACTTGCGCGGATGAATGAAATACAGCAGTGCTCGTGTCATACGCTATAAGCTAATTGTGACGTCAGCGCGAGGTGAGAATAACTTGCGACGTCAGCACAACGAAGAATTTCCTTATCGCTACTCGGGATTTCCAGACAAACGGGTCTGCTGTTCGAGGTAGAGAGAAACTCCCTGTATCGTACATTACACTGGTCTTTTTATACGGTAGAGTATCGGTATCAGTAGCCGCAGATACATGTGATAAAACACAGAGAAACATATCATATGATAAAAGAAAGCTGGTCACCGGTGTATCCTAGACGTCAACATCACCTCTGTCAACGCAATTGCTACATTAATCTACACAACACTTAGTGTCCTAATTTTGCTTTGCACAACGCTGCCCAAGTCCATGGGTTCAGCAACAATGAGAGTAGAAGAGGCAATCCTTTTGTACTCATTGTGAAGTAGTTGAATCAACAAAAGAGCATTAAATGGCCTCCCCAGCGTAGAAAGCAGCCGCTTTTCAGTCAAAGCATCCAACTCAGCCGATGGACCAAGTAATTTCGAGTGCCAAGGGCGAACAAGTTGTAGAGCACCTGGTCTCATCGCCGCATCTTCTAGTTTGTCCGGCAGCGTGATCTCAAGCGGCCTTAGACCAGATGCCTGGACTTTGTAAGTATAACTCGGTATCAATGGATCTTCCCCTTTCAGCTGAATAACTGTGACACGATGAGTGATGGATGGCAAAGTAAGGCGACGGTTGACGAATTGTGGGAGGGGCGATTTAGAGAGTGCGCGATATAGCTTTCGCAATGCTGTGGACGATACGGGTTGCTGATCTATTGCCAGCGACTGTTCCTCAGCGTGTAGTTGGGACGGGAGCAAAGATGGTGTTTGATACGAGGTGATGTAGGCAGGGAAACACGAATGAAATGGTGACGCTGCTCCAACCCAGTCAAGCACTGATATGTCCCCTGACTGCGATATGATTTCAGCTAGGAGACGGCCAAGTGCCTTCTCGGCAGATTCCCCATATAGAACGGGTAGGTGGAGATCGAAAATTCCGAACAGTGAATAGGCAATATCCTCAGGCCGAGTAGTACAACGTAAGGATGCCCACTGGAGTCTTGAACGTGCATCCTCCATGCCTGGAGAAAAATTAGCGAGGAACCGGGACTCTATGCCAGTTGCCTTTTCAAGCTCTTCCATCACGTAGGGATCAATTTTATGGTTTGAGCCCACGAGGTTCTTGTATAGTGACCAGCTTTGGGTGTAGAACAGTATAGTCTGCGAAGCAAGAAGTTCTTGAAGGGTCCACCCTCGTCTAAACCATTCACTGGTCCCAAAAGAGCCGGTATTAGGAATGTCAGGGAGGTGAACGATGGTCAGGGAGGACCGTCGATACCATCCAAACATCGATCCTATCGCTTCCTGCAGCTCCGCACTGCTGTCTTTGTCTATGCAACATGTGTCGCTCCATGCCCAGAAGTAATTCTGCTCGCAAGCACGAAGACAGAAGGCTTGGAGCTTTCCGAACCCACCCCCGGTTGACATACCGTATATCGATTGGCCCTCAACATCCCGTAACAATGGCTCAGTTACACCCCAGCGGTGAGAAAATGTAACGAATTGGAAGTAACCAGAGATAGTAGCATGAATGAGATCCGTGCGCTGATCTGGGGTGCATGTCCCGTATGAAGACAACAGCTGACTATATTGTTGGCTGCCCATAAAATGCGATACCTGCGCATCTCGGTTGCACAAGACACCTGTGAGTGTGTGTAGCAGCCTGGTTGGCAGCGTTTTGAGGGTTTCCAATGCGAAGCCACGGATAACTTGGTTAACATCAAAATGCGTAACACCTGGGGCACTGGGGGATGCGACAGTAACTTGGGGGTTGATTTTCATTTGGAGGTAGGTCATAAGGCAGCGTCGGGATATGTCGTAACTTGGGTCTCCCGGCGAGAGTAATTGCAAAGCTTCTTGCTCAAGCGCAATAGCCTCGTTTAACTCAGTTGCGATGGGCTGGTGATGAAAATGCTTTACTAGACACAGCGCAAGGACATGAAGGGATGAAGCGCGGCTGGGATGGCTTGGTGAATAGAGCTCTAATGTTGCACGCCCAAGTGCGATGGCCTCTTCCAGGTCACCAAGCACTCCCTGATCGTCAAACCTATCCAAAAGGCGGAGAATAAGCGAGCGGAGAAGTGAAGACCGATGAGGATGCCCAGAAGGTAGAAGTTCCAATGCGGCATTGCGCAACCCGACTGGACTCTCTAAGTCATGCATCACAGTGCGTTTCTGGAACCCCTTCCGGATGCTGACAGCTAGACTATTGACATAAAAATCATGGTCAGGATGCCCGGAAGGGCAGAGCTCCAACGCTGCATGTCCGAGTGTAACAGATTCTTCCAAGTCAGTGATTGCCCCCAGACTGTCATACCTATCTGAAAGACAAACAGCAAGCCCGTGGAGTGATGAAGATCGGTTAGGATGTCCAGGTGGACGTAGTTCCAATGCTCCACGGTGCAGCTCGATTGCCTCTTCCAGATCATACATCCGAGTGTATTTTCGGAACCGCCTGCTGAGATCACAGGCGAGATTGTTAAGAGATACAGCACGGTCAGAATGTCCTGGCGGACGGAGCTCTAGTGCTGCACGCCCAAGTGTGATAGCTTCTTCCAAGTCGACAACCGCTCCCTGACTGTCATACCTATTTGAAAGACAGACAGCAAGTCCGTGGAGTGATGAAGACCGATCAGGATGTCCATGCGGACGTAGTTCTAATACTGCACGGTGCAGCTCAATTGCCTCCACCAGATCATAGATCTGAGCATTCTTCTGGAACCTCTTCCTGAGGTCACAAGCAAGATTGTTGAGAGATATAACACGATCAGGGTGCCCTGCTGGACGGAGCTCAAGTGCTGCACGTCCGAGTGTGACAGCTTCTTCCAGGTCGGCAACTGCCCCCTGACTGATGTACCTATCTGAAAGACAAACAGCGAGCCCATGGAGCGATGAAGACCGACTAGGATGGCCAGACGGACGTAGTTCCAATGCCGCACGGTGCAGCTCAATTGCCTCCTTCAAATCATACATCTGGGCATGTTTCCAGAACCTCGTCCTCAGATCACAAGCGAGATCATTAAGAGATATAGCACGATCAGGGTGCCCAGGTAGACGAAGCTCCAGTGCAGCACGTCCAAGGGCGACAGCTTCTTCCAAGTCGGTAACTACGCCTTGACTGTCATACCTATCTGAAAGACAGACGGCAAGCTCACGAAGCGATGCGAACCGATTAGGATGTCCAGATAGACGTAATTCCAATGCTGCACGATGCAACTCAATCGCCTCCTCTAAATCACACATCTGATTGTGTTTCTGGAACCTTCTCCTGAGGTCGCAAGCAAGGTTGCTGAGGGCTGCAGCATGATCGGGATGCCCTGGTAAATGGCGCAGTCGGTGCTGCAGCGCTGCACGTCCAAGTGTGATGGCTTCTTCCAAGTCGGTAACTGCTCCTTGACTGTCATACCTATCTGAAAGACAGATAGCAAGCCCGTAGAGCGACGAGGACCGATCAGGATGTCCAGATGGGCGTAGTTCCAATATTGCGCGGTGCAGCTCAATTGCCTCTTCTAGATCATACATCCGAGCATGTTTCTGGAACCTCCTGCTGAGGTTACAAGCAAGATTGTAGATAGATATAGTGTGAACAGGATGCCCAGGTAAACATAGCTCTAGTATTGCACGTCCAAGCGAGACAGCTTCTTCCAAGTCAGCAACTGCTCCCTGTCTGTCGTACCTATCCGAAAGACAGACAGCGAGCCCGTGGAGTGATGAAGGCCGAACAGGATGTCCGAATGGACATAGCTCCAATGCTGCACGGTGCAACTCAATTGCCTCCACCAGATCATGCATCCGAGCATCTTTCTGGAACCTCTTCCTGAGGTCACAAGCAAGATTGTTGAGAGATATAGCACTATCAGGATGCCCCGCTGGACGGAGCTCCAGTGCTGCACGTCCGAGTGTGGCAGCTTCTTCCAAGTCGGCAACTGCCCCTTGACTGTCATACCTACTTGAGAGAGAGACAGCAAGCCCATGGAGTGATGAGGACCGATCAGGATGTCCAGACGGACGTAGTTCCAATGCTGCACGGTGCAGTTCGATTGCCTCGTCCAAATCATGTGTCCGGGCATATTTCTGGAATCGCGTCCTGAGGTCACAGGCGAGGTTGTTGAGAGATACAGCACGATCAGGATGCCCCGGTAGACAGAGCTCTAGTGCTGTACGTCCGAGTGTGATGGCTTCTTCCAAGTCGGCAACTGCCTCTTGGCTGTCGTACCTATCTGAAAGACAGAGAGCAAGCCACTGGAGTGGTGAAGACCGATTCGGATGTCCACACGGACGCAATTCTAAAACGGTGCGAAGTAAAGTGACTGCCTCATCTAAGTTGCTGTATTTCCTCCCCTTCATGAATCTGCTGTGAAGGTCCACCGCCTGGTTGAAGAGGGCAACGTCCCTGCCATTAGAGCCAGGAGGACAACTTTCCAAATGTGCTTGCTTGTAGGAAACGTCGTCCATGAAAGCCGAATGAGGAGGATATACAGTGAATATGATTCTGACTTTGCAGCGAGTCCGGTGATCAGTTGCAATAAGGCAGGAACAATGAAACCATACTTTATCGTTGGAAAGGAGGAAAGAAACAGAGTGAGCGATCTAGGAGGCTAAGCAGGCAAGACAGGAAGTATAGAGCAGGTGACGTTGGATTTCGGTCGGATAAAGCGTGGATACAACTACATGGAGGTCAATGCCTGTAATGGAGAGACGATGCAAGAGCGACTTCACCAGCGGATGGACGGTGCAAGTTCCTATAACAAATTCGACTGAGGGGGACTTGAGTAAGTCGCACATACTGAAAAACTGGGTAGCGGCTTACCAGCAGCCGATAGTTGACAGACGCCTGGGCAAGGAAGACGATGATGGGTCAACAAGAGGCACAGGATTACCGCCCATTCTCCCTATCCTTCAAGACCTGTGTGGCCAGCACATTCAATTCTGATGGCATCCCCAAGCCCTTACTCAAAACAATAATTTCTCAGATTTATCACTTGACTTTTTTGCGACACGCATTACACCCCTCCCAAAATCTCTAGCCAAAGATTTTGTTAGGGATGAATGAGGGGACCGTGTACGTGCAGTGGAAATGGTTAGACTAACGTGGTCTTTCCGACGTCGTTTAGGCTAGGCTTTATACGAAGGGAGTATGTACGGCGTTCCATGATCAACCGACGGAGGTCCTTTTCGCTTCCACGCGCCGGATCCAGCCGGCGTCCACCGCCACAGCAAACCGGTTTGCAGACCGCAAACCACGCACTGAAAAGGATAAAACGGAAACTCCATACTCTAGCCCATGACAACACAATGCGTTCATTGCCATGAGAGCATAATTACTTGTGTCTAGTGACTAGAAAGATTCATAATACAGGGACAGAACACCAGTCGCTTTTACAGATATACACGGCCATTGACTACCTCGCCCAGACGGAAACACCTCTAGATGATACCCTACGGTCGGGTCGACTTCGTTGACGAATTTGTGCGAGACGATGGCGCCTCTTGCCCACTCCGGCCAGTACAAGGGCTACTCCACACCACACGGCCCCGTCCATCGGTCAAGAATGGTGGCTCATTGTTATGATCAGGATCAGTACGATCATCTCGCGAGTTCGTTGTCGCTGCCGACGTGAATTCGTCGCTGCTGTCGTCTGTGGTATGCTGAGCATCAACGCTCGAAGCAGGTGATAAAGACGAAGGCGAAGTGAGGTCTTGAGTTGTGCGGGTATCAGCAGTGTTATCTTGGTAAGAATCAGAAGTGGGTACCGCGGCGGTGTTATCTTCATCGGACGCGTCAACGGCCAACGTCTCTCGGCTACGGGAATTCACAACAGTGCTAAACCGCGGCGTCGGGGCCCTCCTTGTTGATGAAGGCGGATCAGGAGCAGGTGTGTGATCCACTTCCGGCGCAGCTAGCTCGTCACTTGCCACGTCGTATGAAGGAGTTAAACTGCGCGCGTCTGATGTCAATACAACCGGTGGGGCAGAAACGGGTCGGTCGGACGAACGTTGCTCCGTTTGGTCGTCTGGAGCTTGGGGAGCATCACGCAAGGATGCAGCGCGGGCGGTGGTCAGCGATTCTTCCACCGCCAAAGCTACATCCAACTGCATGCCCTAGTATGGTTCAGGAAAACCGATGTTAAGTCAGAGCTGGAACCGGTAGCGACGCGTGACGACGGGGGGGAGGGAAACTCGAACTTACCATCACCGAGAGGAGATTCTCAAATTCATCATCACCAAACTCCAACCGGAATGCTTCGAAGTCGTCCTCTACAGCAGACATTGTTTCACTATCACTGCGGTCGAGGGAGTCTTCGATATCTTCCATTCTTTCCTGGATGTTGGAGAAACGGGCTCGGATATTATCAAAAATGCTTCCAAAATGTAGAATAGGCTCAAGATAAGGTGATGGTGGACGGCGAATGCCATTCCTTTCTTGTAGCCTCCGAAAGATCTAAGAGGAAAAGATATCGTAGTCGATCCGTTTACGCAGGAGCACAGAGAAGCTCACCCCCATGTACTTGGTTGCACCGTGACGGAAAACATGCGGCGACCCGTCTGGCTTGGTGTGTTGGTAGAAGCAGTCGTTTCCGAACGGGCAGCATGGTTTTCCCCGGCGCGACGTTTCCTCGAAGTACCTGTCGTTCGTTCAGGTGGAAGATTGGACAAAGGAAAGGTTCGATCTACCTGCAGGGAATCCTAGCCATGCTAGCCCTGTATTTATCAATGATTTCTTCCTTTTTAGGATGGCCAGACGGGAAGAAGAGGCTTGATGGTGTAACGAAACGGGACGGTCCTCGACAAAGTGGGCAGCACTTGATTGTACCAGTAGACACCGCGTCCGACGATTTCCCGTCCTTATCACGCCATCGGCGGATACACTACAAAGGGTTAAACGTAGATCGACTCGACAGGGGGAGGAGACATACCTGTAGACAGAAGACGTGGCTACAATCTGTTGCAGAGAATGAGCCCCGAGGTGCAAGTAATGGGCCGTATGGTACTTACTCAACAAACCATAAGTGGTGGGCCTCTCCATGCAAATAGAGCAGGTGTCTGCGTCGACATGCTCCGGAGGTGTACTTGGTAGCTCATGGCGGAACCAGCATCGATCGCCGCGCGTGCAATGGCCTGCACGGGGAATCAGACAAGAGAATGGAGAAAGGACTGAATCGATGACGGACCTTTAACGTAGTACCGGCACACCTTGGCCTTGTCGTACGGTGTGTACTTTTCATCGGGCCCATGGAGGAACTTGCAAGTGTCGCCAGCGAAGCAGCCCCTAGCAGTATTGTAGTAACGACAGACCCCACGAGGTTTCGATGTCACAGGGCGTTCCATGAGTTCATCTGCAGGGCCCACGGCTACGAAATACTTGCAAGTAACTGTAAGAAAGATGAATGGATGAGGGAGCAGCGCAGCCAAGTCTATAAGCAATGCGGTGGCCCCACATATTCCCACGGGTACTCTATGTCGCTGTCGTCGACGTCGACGATAAAGGGCCAGCTGCACGCAGCACTGGGGCCAAAGGCCCAGTCGTACTTCGACGCGCTCAGCCAGTTCGTGTCTGCCAAGATATCCAGAGCAGAGTTCGAGGATGCCGTTCGTCAGGCCCTCGACGCGCCAAACCTCGGTACGCATGTCTGCTTGTCAAGTCGACTGCCAATTGACACAAATCCCGACACAGTCCAGCTACACAACTCGTTGATCATATCCTTGTTTGACTTCACCGTCCATCGACGGCCACCGACGCCTCCACCGGATGTACCTAAGCAGCCTCCCCGCAAGCGTCGAAGGACTCTGCCTTATCAGGGCCCAGACGACACAGACGGGAGCCTGCGATCGACGAGGTTGAAGCGGTGGACAGTTTCTCTTGGTAGACGAGAACGCGACCGTATCCGCGGGTTACAGGTCAATGGAGTGGAGCATCCTCGACCGCAGAAATATACCGACGAAATTGCAGCCGACAGGGGTGTCACTCTGCTGCCAGAACGGGGTGGTATGCATAGTCATGCTTTTTGCGGTGCCGAAACAGTTGGATGCTAATTCATGATCTCGTTGCAGATCCTCCAGGTAGCCGACTCCCACTTCACCTTGCATCCGTGTCGAGGTCGTTGTCTCTGCAACATATATCAGACCGAATAAACCTCATATCCGTCCAGCACAACCTGGGAGTACCATCCCGTGCGGTATCTTCCCTCATGACACTTGCTGTTGAAGTGAGTACGGTGCACCCTCCTATCTGCAATTTTATTCCTAACGAAGATCATAGACCAAACTCAAGCAACTCATCAAACAAGCACTCTCTTTAACGTCGACTTCTTATGCAATAGCATCCATCAACCCCTCTGCACCGCGCTCGAACAATCGTGTGCTGACAGCATCTTCTTTCGAGACCCTCTTCACTGTCTCTCCCGCTGTCTTACCGAACAAGTCTGCAGCAGCCATGAAGCTGGAGATCGGCGACAACGACATGGACGACGAGGATATCGTCCTCCTTAAAGATAGGGAAGTACGAGATCAAAGGTGGCAGATCCTTGCTCTTTTGGGCGAGAGAAGCACCGTGAAGGAGGCTCTCAGGCGGTTGCGATAGCACACTGATCGAGTTATTCACGCGCTTCGTTCCTGCGAAAATACCTGCAGGCCTGATCCTGCTACACATCTTACAGAATACCGATGCGACCCCATTGGCATCTTATGCACTCTCAACGAGCACGTACTGCGACAAGCTGGCTTGGATCAGCCTTGGCCTTAACGACGAGAACGCCGGGAATTATACCCACACAGAGCTCCATAATAATTCGTATTGCACGGTGGAGATGATCAATGGTGTTTACTTATGCTACATCTATGATACACAGCATGTAGAGCGACAGATTAGGACTTACAATAGCATCCAAGATTTCACTGTGACATCTCCGTCTCTTCGTGCTTTCTCTTACCATTCCTTCTGCGCAGATCCTCCGCCTGAAGCTTTTGCTCCCATTCGTCTTTGGAGTGCAGTCGCTTCACACGTTTCTCTTCAGATTGCACCTTATCGTCACCCTGCTTTCCCCACAAACGCCTACTCCACTCATCAAGGTCCCCATACTCCTTGACGTCATGGGCCTCACGACCGACCGCCGTGTACGCAACGGTTTGTAGTTCCCGGAGAGTGAGACATTCCGTGAAAGACCTTTCAGACGGCCGGAACGTCTTGGTTATCCGAGGGAAGCGTAGCTCGTAATACTATAGAAAGTAAGAAGAGATAAACACAGATACGAAGAGGAAGGGAGGTGGGATGGGTTACCTTGCACTGCGGACTCTTGGTGAAACCAGCACCGCACAGTTCCACTAATATCGGATTTGCAACAAAGACCGAAGGTTTCGGTAGCGTTTGCAACATCGAGTAGGTGTAAGGCAGTCCACTGACTTCCTCCTATACGATATAGAAATGTATAGCGAGCCCTCTAAGGCCAAGAAGAAGAGTCACACCTGCGAGTCAACCGAGTCCGATCTCATCCAAAAGTTGAATTCCTCCAATTGTTCACGCGTCATGCCATATGAAGCTGTAAGATAGACGACATAGTGTGGCTTGACGTCTGGCTAGAAGCTTTGGGTGTGAGCACAGTTCCTTCAGGGTGTTTCCCATCATCTGCGACTCACGTTAGCTTTCAATTGCGAAGAATTTGCAAGTGCCCCGACGTAGAACGTCGTCAGTATCGATGGAGGGACTAAGTAATGACACATGCATGACAGTCACGTAAGTTTGAAAGAAAAAGGACAAACCTCGTAATTCGCGAGCCCTGTCCTTGTCCCAGCCAGCTGCGACAACAACGAGATCAATAGTGTCACCATGTCCCGGGACATAGTCTTTCTTGAGCTGTTGTTGCATGACAGGATGAGGGGCGATGAACTCCGATGTGATTGCAAATTATTTGTCGCAACTTACTTTGACCCAGGGTAGCCTCCAGTCTCCATAGACACTTTCTCCTGCTTTGAGGACGAGGCCCTCTTCACAATCCACAATTTTCTGCGCCCACACCTCTCGCAATTTCTTTGACGCATTCTCCATACAAGTTTCGGGGCCGCTAGAGATGAGCTCACGCTTAGCAATCATAGCTCGACCGGGGATCTCGCGGACAGCATTTTCCAGGACAGAGCGGCGCATGGCATATGGAACATTCAGAAACGATGCATGTCCAACGAGGAGTATGTCGAAGAATACGAGGGCTAGATGTAGCCCATCCGACGGATTAGAAGAACAATTGGAGTGTAAGGACGGACAAGTGTCCCTAAAGGCGGGTTGATTATCAGGGCGTTCGCAATCCAATTCTCAAACTCACAGAGAATGAGAATCGTGTGCTTGCTCGCCCTTGCCGGAGATTATCTTCGACCTAGGACCTTCTGCCGAGCGAGCTACGAGTCCACGTATACGCCAAAACTCTACAGGTTACACTGAATATAACATACGCGATCAATACACAACAAAATACGAACCATCGATCGCGTTGCGCTGTTCCGAGAATGCCACCATCTCGGCATCGAGAATGATTGATTGGGGAGGCATGGCAGAGAGAGCCTCCCTAATGATGCTTTACATGTTTACTTTTCAGTACTACTTGCTAGTGTGAAACCCAAAGTAGGCCTACTCACGGGTGGACAGCCACTCGATCCAACGTCGAGTCTCGTTTTCTCTTACTGAATATCGAGATGTTCATTTCTCCATCGGAGCTGTAACTGACATGTATCTGTGCGCGCTCGCCGTCGTACTTTGTCTCCGCCCAGATTCTGTCGCAAGAATCTAGAAGCTCCAGAGCATGTTGCGGGCAGCGACCTTTCGCCGATTTTGGAACCTTTGCGAGGCAATAATGATTAGGAAAGAAATCGCGACATGAGGGGAGAGACTTGAGCAACCTCTATTGGTATCCCACACCGCGGTTGAGCCTGCAGGAGAGTTCCGCCCGCTTCGAAACCCATAGCTGCCTCGTCCAGTCTCGCGCGTACCTTGTACATTTGGAGTAGCATCTTAGATGGATCCCACAATATCATGAACTGTTCCTTTGTCAGAACTTGCTTGCTCCTGGTATTATAATCGAGCAATATGTGGCTAGTTGAGGTGGCCGGAGGGGCATACAGTAGCGGACGTAAGTCTTTCAGGATTATCTGCGTCAAGTAGGCAGCATCGGTTGCGGGTAAGGAATCATATAGCGCGCGTAATATGGTCGTTTTCGAACGAGGCGAAGGATAGGCAGTGTGGAAGCACTTGTCCGAAAATTGGCAAGTGGCCGCAAGCTCGTCCAACAATGCATCGATCTCTTGGAGACTCTTGGGACCCGTCTGCTCCTAAATACACCTCCCCGTGAGTCGCAAGGATTCTTTCAAACAGCAAGTCATATATAAAGCACCTCCGTCCCTGGAATGGCAAACTTGAGCAACTCTTCGCCAAGACACCCGGAGAACGACTCCTTCGACCAGCTCTTCAATTTCCTGGCGTCTCTCATGAACACTGTCGAGGAATCGAGACAACCTCCGAGATAAGAGGCAAGACGTGACTCCTGCAAGCCATACTTCCTCGGTGTATCTTCTTCGGGAAATAAAAGACGAAGGATAGTTGCAGTGGTGCCGCGAGGAAGAGGTGAATAGTCTCTACGTAGCGCCGCAACCCACCGAGCCGCAACAGCTCGCGGTGAATGATCGGACGCGTCGGATCTGTTGGTTCGAGATGAAATCGACTTGGCTGGAAGGTCAGCTATTTCTCGTAGAAGCGACACGAAACTGATCTGTGATATAAAACAATTGTCGACACAATTAGCATGTGGTGAACGCCTACAACGAGAACGGTATCTTCTTGCTGTCCATCCAAGTAAAACAAAGGAGGTGCGATGTGTGTGGCACTATGTGACCAACATCACATAGTCGTAGTACATGTAGTAATTCAGTAGCCTTCCCATGGATTTGCGGTGGCAGTGCGCACTGCCACTCCAACAATTTGCCTGGAATATCGCTGTGTGTTCTGGCAGGACTCACGTGTAACTAGTAGTGCTGGTGGATCCTACTCCTCCCGTGGCCACCTGACGGGTTATGTAACCTGACATGCCACCCACATGAGTATCAGTATCAAATCTATTACGGTCAAGCGGTGGTGTATATTGGCATGCTCTCCTATGTGCGTTCCCGCTTCGAGGGTCGCATTCGACTTGCCGACAGAATTCTGGTCTCACCGAGGTCTTTTCACCAGCCTCACTCATCGCTGCGTCCGTTATACCTTTTCTTCTCCAGCACCATCTCTACCCTGACCCGTTGGCTACCACGTCGCGCGTTCTCGGTCGTGACACATTCTCGCAACGACCTATTCGAGTATACTGTAGTACAGGATTCAGCATATACTTACCAATGCTCCAGTCACAGCTTGCAATGCTGGAGAAGTACCCCAAAGGGCATCTGCATCCACATTCAATTGCCATTTCCACTTCGCGCAGTTCACTCGCGCACAGACAAAAGAAACAACCATTCTCGTAGTGGAGGTATAAACAGAAGTGTGAGACAGAGAGTACGTGAGACCACCAGCTCTAGGTGGTAAGTAAAGTACGACATTATAGACAGAAGGTAAGGGGAAAGAAAAGGGGGTATATATAGATAGCAGAAACACATAAACCCCCAAACTGGAATTTCACCGCTTTCAAACAACAAAAAAAAGGGAGGAGAAGAAACGTTATCATCAAGGGATGGTGTACTTCGTATGCATGCTGCCTGGGTGAGACGACGGCAGTTACTTGTCAATGATCGTGATCAGAATCAAATCGTTGGGTATCGTCAACTTTTACTTGGTAGTAGTCTGGACAACCGGCGAACGCGGGGATTCTGTCGTTGGACGCGGAGACACGGGAAGTCCGACCATGCGACTTTGTGGGTCGGTTCTCCTGTTATTGACGGCGATATTGAGACCGCGGCTAGCAGCGACGTTGGACGCGTGCCGTCGTCGTTCCAAGGAAGGTTCAGAACGAGCGGGTGACAAAGAGACAGCGTTGTGGTGCGAAGCAAACTGGGTCGGATTGACACTTTCGACGGTCGCGCCGTTCTCAGCGGTCTCGTTACCACTCTCGTACTGGAGGGATATGCTGTCACCATCTTCAGAGGGTGTCTCTTCCGTCGTTGCTAAGAAATGGAAGCGATGGACAATCAACCGATACACGATAATACCCTACCAAAACCATGGACGCACCATTGCTCAAACATCGACCAGAAAGACCAAGAAGTTGATCAGCAGCAGCGTCCGAGTATTGTCGACTGTTCCTTCGGCTCAAGTCATCAGCTTTTTCTTCACTGACATCGCCAGCCTCATCGACGTTGAACACTCGATTGAACTCTCCCAGCATCAAGCTAAACACGCCCGCAGGTATACCAAGCGTTGGACTAAACACGATACCGACATTACGCATGGTCATCTTATTGAAAGCCGAGTTCTGCACGATCAAAATCAGGTGAGCGGTAAGGGCCCGAAGAAGACTGTAGTTGGCAATCGGGAGGGAAGCGATGAGGAAGGACAATTCCCGTATACGTTCTTGAGGTTGCACGAAGTCTGCAGAAAGTGTGAGTTGGAGGTACTGTACATTCAGTGTGGGGACGCGCACCCATGACAGCCAAGAATTTCATATGCAGCTCCCGTGTCAATATGCTTGCAGGTAACTCGCGCATGAAGCTCTTCAACAACCCGGCAATAGCATGGGGGTCCCAGTACTCGTCCGATCCGAGCAGATCAACGTCGCCCTCTGGAGATTAATTACGGTTGACCCCAGATCTGCCGAGCGCCACGGAGCTCACTCACCAGCATTGAACCGGTCCCGGAGACCCTTGATGACGGCAGAGCTACCGCTCAGACGATATATACCCTCTTCCTTCTCTGCCTTCTTGGCCTCCAAGTATTGTATACACCGGAACACCACAGCCGGTAATCGAGCAATTTCAGCTACTTCCAGAGACTCTTCCAACGGAACAGCGAACACTGCCCGCGGGACAGACACAACTTTATCTGCAGGTTTACTGCCAAAGCCCCAGAACGACCTCGACTTGGCTTTTTCACGCCTATCACTCGATGACGGACCCTCCCCATCCTTACTGCCGAATTTGTACCCCAGCGGGATAGGAGCGCCATTCAGAGGTCCGGAGATTTTAACCTTGCCATTTAATTCTCCATGCTTCATCGGCGTTGATGCCAAATCAGGGGATGGTGCACGGTCAGGGAACGTTGCTGCTACCGGAGAAAGGGACATCGATGATAAGGCCGGGTAATATGATTTCCTGTCGCGGCGTCCTTCGTAAGGCTTTCCTGGATCAGTGATGGCTCCGTGATCTTGCCCCTGCCCGATAACAGATCGATCAGTGTCTATGTAATGCCCTAACTCTGAGTTCGCCCTGAAAGACACAAGACCCTGTCCTGCAGAATCAAGTGGTGAGGTCGTTGGAAGGGACGTAGACAGCGGTGGTTCTATTGCGCCATTACTGTGTTCCAGCAATCGTTTTGAGTGTCCATCAGTAGAAACGTCGTTATCCCTGTCGTGTGCATTATGATGAGAAGACTTCGTAGGGCTCGTCGCATACGCTTGTGGGTCGTCAACGGAAGTTGACTCCGGGATTGGAGCAGTCTGGAAGAACTTGGCATTGCTTGCATCCAGTGCAAGTTGTGATATCGGCATCGCAGCTCCTTTCGATATGTCATCCTTAGACACGGTCCTCACCGCACGTTTGTACCCCGGTGTTGCAGTAGTATCCTGACTCGAACTCGTACTTGATCGTGGTTGAGCCGATCCTGCACCTTGGCTTTGTGGAACATTGACCGCTAGGGGGCTTGGTCCACTCGAAGTAGCTGAAACTGGGTCCTCGCTAAAAGTCCCAGAAACATAGCGAACGAGGATGTCCACCCAGCTGTCCCGTTCAGCGTCGCTTTCTGCACAGAGAACATGCCTGGGATTCGGGCCACCAGAGCCCTTCTTTGCCTCGATGATGAGAAACGCGTGACGATAGTTCTTTTCATCGTCATTATCCGCAGTGCGTTGTTGGCGGCCGATTTGGGCATTTGTTATGAGGATGGAACCAAGGTGAGTACCGCCACGCTAGTGAACCATAGTGAAGCTCATGGCGATGCAAAGTGAGCGCCGAAACTTACACTCTCAAAATATTCTAGTACGGGTCCTTGGAGAACAAAGAAACGAGTTTTCCATCCTCCAAAGTTCTTCCCGCGCTTCGTGAGGTATCCTTCTTTGTATCCGGCTTGCATGACGGGCTTCTTGGTCTCGCGGACGATATCAGAAGTGAGGAAGGCGATGAGTTCGTCCTTGTTTCTGACGGGAAGGCTAACCAGGGATTGCAAGTAGACTTCAAGCGCCACCTGGTTGAGTAAGTAAGAGCTACATGAGAACGAGATCATTATGCTCACCTTGCGCTGATCAGCCTTCGCTGGCGCATGATCCTTCCAAACTTTGCCTTCCGGCAAGATACCCATCTTCTTTGCCACGCCCTTTCCGACTGCTGCTCTCATTCTCTGATCCAGACCCAGGAAATCGGAATACATCTTCTCGACTTTCCATGAGTCTTTTCCGTTCCTAGGGTCAACATCGAGTACAAACGAAAGGACATCTTTCCCTCGATCATTGGGTTTCACTGAAGAATGTGAAACGGTGACACGTGTCGTCTTGAGATCATCGTAGACAAGCGGAAGAGCTCTGAAGGTTGGACTTGGGCCAGCACTCGTACCACCATGGACTGACTTGACTGGCGAGAGATAGGTCGACTGGAGTGGTGAATCCGGGGTGGTCGGCGACGGACCTGGTTCGACTAAAGACGACTGCGACGGTGAGAGCGCCTGCGATTTTTTTGGTTCCGGATGGACCTGCAATCCGTGACGGTGCGATGAGGATTGGGGGTTCGCTTGTGTGGGTGTAACCATGTCGGTACTTCCTGGTGACTGAGGAGTCACGTTGGTATGGTGCGTAGGTACGTGTACAGCACCGTGTGAAGGAGGCATTGGAAAATCTTCTACCATTGCACGAGCCTTGCTCTTCTTCTTTGATGGCGACAACGGACCGGGATCACGATGATTTTGTTGGTCGTATGTGGCACCATCACCTTGGTTCTCAGCATCACCACTCATATCAAGGAACTCGTTGTCATCATCCTTATCCGTGCGGTCTAGCTTGTTGGGCGAACGTCTTGCCTGTTGAAGACCGTTTATAACCGTATTGTCTGTTCGGGATTGACCGTGTTCAGACACAGAGGAACCGATGATGGAGCTCCCCGCACAGTTGGGGCTAGGCGGCGGGCTGTCACCCGTGGCAGAAAGGATCCGGGAAGACTCTTGACTTAGTCTGGCGTCTTCCATAATTGGAGTGAGCGTGCCGGCCGACGGATTGTGCGGAATCAACGACGCCGGGTGAGCTTTAGATGTAGGTGGCGATGCTGGTAGCGATGAAGATGAAGTGTTAGCGTCGACGTGCAGGGCACCGGAGCGACTAGATTGCAGCTGAGATCCGGGTTGCGAGGTTACAGAACCTAGAGCGGTATTAATGACCGGTAACAAAACAACAGGTGTGGGCTACGTCACTTTCACTGGTTCGAGGTTGCGCCTCCAATGACGATGCAGTGGATGGAAATGACTGACTGGATGTTGGGGTAGGGGATCCCTGGGGTAGAGAGGCGGACCTTGGAGGAATGACCGCTGGAGACACGGGAGTTTGAGAGGTTGTGCGAAACGGGGGTATATGGTCATCAGGGGCGTCAAGTTGTTCCGACATTTTGGTTGGCGTGGTGGGACGATGGTCACGAATGGACGAAGCTAAATGGCAGAGATTGGATGGTGTGGCAATGAAAAGTGTTCGTGCTCACCTGAATTATCAGACTGATGGCGAACCAAGCCCACCCCACGGGAATCGACAGTAGACATGGTCGCGTTCGAAGCCGAAGGGCGCAGGGCCTTTCCCTTTTCCTTCTTTCCGAGCTCGGTGCTCAGGCCTGCTGCCTGTAGACGGCTCTTGTACGCGTCCCTCTCTGCACGGAGGCGCTCCAAGTCCCTGTGTACTTGGTTGTAGCCGGTTCGCTGTTTCTCGATCAGTTTCCATAACTGGGTATTCTGGCTTGAGAAAACGTTCCGCTCTGAGAGTGCTTGTTCGAGGGCAGCTAGGGTTGGGTTGGGAGCGTCGGCATGTTGTGCGAGAAGGGCGTCGAGGGCAATGGGTTGGGTTGTTGGATTAGTTGGTGTCGACGAGACGAGGGATGCGGCGGAGGGTATGGACGAGGTGGAGGAGGACGTCTGGGGTCGTGTTGACATGGGCGACGAGCTTGACTGAGAGGAAGAATGACGTTCTCGAGTTGGCGTGCTATGCGAGAAGGAACTCATGGCGGCTTGCAGAGAGGCAACATCAGACGCGAGGAAGATAGAAGAGCAGGATACGAACACATACCCACCCAAGCTGATCAGCGCTCGCACGGACCACCCACCAAGTAAAGACGATCGGACACAGAAAAATGGCTGGACTCAGGCAGTTCCTCAGCGAGTCGCCTGACTTTGGGTGTTGTGTGTGTGGCCCCACCCAGAGCGCGCCAAATTTGGCTGACAACTTCTGTCAAGTCCCAACTCAAAAAATTACTCAAACCTAACTCGCGAAGCAACCCCAACGGCCAGACAACCGTGCACGACACCAGATATACTATTAGCTAGACACGATTTGGGTTACTATCAGGCCAATCGGATGCCTGCCAGTACCCCAATTTTTCCCCATGTCCGCTCCCTGCCGTTGATTCGGCCATATGGACACCCTCAGATCAGTTCATAAGGCACTAATTCATTCCAGCTTGTCCAGCCGTCTGGCGACGATCGTACTGCGGCGATAAACCTCCACATGCGTTGCATGTCCGTAACGACACCGATGCTGAAACTTTCAAAGTCGACACATGATCAAAAATGCTGCGTCTACCCGTTTAGTAACGAAGAATCGAGTCACATCTTCGTCACGAGTATGTAACGTGAATTGTGACATTGTGACACACAAGTGATGCTTTCAGGTGACCTCCTGTCTGCGACCCTGTATTAGTATCCCAACGTAATTCCAGTCAGCCTGCGAACATGTCTGCAGCTCAACCTTTGCGCATATCATGTATGGTTTCTCGAACTGCTGTTTTCGACGGTTCTAACGTCGACAACGCAGATATCGAGTTACGAAGCGCGAACTTGGATGTTGAATGTGTCGAAGTACTTTTCCTCGACTGTCGACGTAGCATTCAACAACAAGCCAACAACCACTTTCGAGAAGAATTCCCCCAGCCTCTGTAAGGTTGCCTGTTTGACACACTTGTCCGTTCCTCACCCCCTTCACACCAATAGTACAGTTCAAGGCGAAACTTTCTCGTTCTCTGTTCACCGGAAAAGGTGGTATTTTCCTTACATACCCGATATCAGCAACATCCAAATCAATGTCCGTGAGATACTCTCCGATTCTCGGTTGCACAGTAAGCCTAAGGATGACCAATCCCTTCTCGTGTCTTCCATCTAAACCCTCGCAGAGTTTCAAACAGTACGCAGCAGCCTGGACATCACTATCGGTCTGTCCCCTGATCGTCCCTCGGCTGTGCGTATATAATGAACGTGACCTCGAAGAGCTCTAACGTAGCATCTGCAGGATGTGGTGTCCGCTCAGGATAATCCCACGCCTCCAAACACTGATAGTCCACGTCCTACTACTGAAGCACTTCTTAAGCAGTGTCCTCGGTGAGAGTGTCCAACTCATTACCATACGACTATCTCACAGTACTGCGCTAGTTTTCGGATCTTGGTGGTCGGGAAGGTTAGCAGCATTCACACATTTTAGATTTCCGGAAATGATGTCTTCACAGACTGGTGCTGGAAAATCTTCACTGATCGACCGAGTGTTCGGAACCGAACTGCCAGTTGAGTAACTGACCATATACGTACCCTCCAATGTTGATGACATTCGTGAAATGTTCAGTTTCGCTGGTATCGCCCGCCAGGACTTCAAAATATTGATGAAGGACTCATCTCAAAGCAAAACGAACGAGTTGTCTTGCACTGTTGCGATGGTTTCGTGCCAAATGGCAACGACAGCTGTAACACTGTGAAGTCGTTCATAATGGATAGGAAGAACCGAGAACATGTCAAGGACCAATTGCATGCAGTCTGGTAAGTCTCTCTGCCACAATTGCAAAGCCCCTGCCAAACGGTTAGTGTCCAAGGTTGTGTTTTCCGGTGCCCATCATAGAATATGGTGAACGGTTGCTGGAAGACGGCACTGAGACATTCTGGCAAAAGATTGCTAGTGTTCTCGAGAACAGTAAGCGAGGTCTTGCCTTCTGTCTCTGTTCCAAAATGGTAATTTTCGCTAGTTCCGACCGTGGTCGTGTTCACCAAATACGACAGGCTTCTGGCTTACATGGATGTGGTACATGAAAGAGACCCTGAAGTAGAAGCGGAACGATATCTACAGAGGCATTGCATTGGTCCGATTACGACGCTGGCCGGAGGCGTTGACCTCTCATATGTCGCAGTCAGCTGTAGGTTCCGTTTGTTTTGACACATTTCTGTGGTTCAACCATTATGCTGCTCTTGTTAGCAAAACCTAAGGAGCTGGGTCACGCGCAACTAGTCCACCTCACTTATCAGAAAGTCACTGAAAGGTTCACGCTCCAGACAGATACGCCATTTCCCGTTTCTGCCGTGACCCTAATGGCACAGAGAGTATTGCCGGATTTGAAGATCCTAGGGTCCATAGAGTAAGTACAGTTCGCTCATTCATTCGTCGCTACCCCAATCTTTTTCTTCAGTGTCAGTAGGCAGAGTAAGCGGTCATTATGGCAAGGAACTGTTAGGATAATCATACCACCCTGAAGGATACTGGAGCACGCTGACTTCCGGTGCCAATTTCAAGAATCACACGGTAACTGACTGTCTTGCCGCTATTCATACCAACATCGTGTGTGTGTGGAACTTCGATGATCCACTTCAAGTGAGCACTACTCATTTACCACAGCAATAGCTACTAACAAGTTTCCATAGTATCTACTCAGCGATGAATTTCGAGGGTGGATAACGAATCTTGCGGGAACCATCGATGACTGCACTCCTGCGTCTCCTCTGACTCACGTAGATATCGCGAGCGTTGCACGCACGTAAGTGCCACTATGCAGGGCACTGCAGCTTCACGCTCAGGGAGACTGACACCCCTAGAACTGGTCCTCCTGGCATATTTACTGCGCCTTTGGTTCCACCGTTTGAGGCTGGCTTAGGTCTAGTACACCGGGATCGCCAAAGTTATCAGCAGCTGTGGGTAACATTCTACGGTATTCAGTGCTTCCTATGATTAATTATCTTTGCAGACCTAATGTACACTGCAACTCCATGGCATATATCGTCGATCTGGTCCATATCTTGAACATATTGCTCTCACGCAAGGCTGGCTGCCACCAAAAGAAACTCACACGCGGTGACGTGAGTTCGGCCTTTAACACGTACCACGATTCGGAAGTGTGGCGCAACGTTCACCAGCAGATCAATGGTTTTGGCTACAAGATACCGGGTCGCAACACCCGTCTCGACCAGATTATTTCGTTACTGACGGCCAGCCCTATCGACGACAATGGCATTTCTCGGGCACTTGTAAACATCCCTTCGAAGTCCTTGGCAAAAGGTTCGATGGGAACTATCAACCTCTGGCGTGTCGCCTTGCAACTCACTCCCGAAGGGCACCCAGAACGCCTCGTGTCTCTCGTCAGCTTAGCGGATAGCTTGCAAGAGCGTTTCAAGAAGGAGGGTGACATGGAAGACTTGCAGGAAATCATTGCCATCCAACGCTCTGCCTTGCAACTCATTCCTGAGGGGCACCCGGAACGTGTCGTGTCTCTCGTCAGCTTAGCGGATAGCTTGCAAGAGCGTTTCAAGAAGGAGGGTGACATGGAAGACTTGCAGGAAATCATTGCCATCCAACGCTCTGCCTTGCAACCCATTCCCGAGGGGCACCCGGAACGCGTCGCGTCTCTCGTCAACTTAATGGATAGCTTGTGTGAGCGTTTCAAGAGGGTGGGTGGCGTGGAAGACTTGCGGGAACTCATTGCCCTCCGGCGCTCTACCTTGCAACTCACTCCCGAGGAGCACGCGGAACGTGCCGTGTTTTTCGCCAACTCAGCAGATAGTTTGCACGAACGTTTCAAGAGGGATGGTGGTATTGATGGCTTGCAGGAAATCATTGCCCTCCGACGTTATGCCTTGCAACTCACTCCTGAGGAACACCCAGAACACGTTGTGTTTCTCGTTAACCTGGCAGATAGCTTGCACGAGCGTTTCAAGAGGGAGGGTGGCATTGATGACTTGCAGGAAATCATTGCTCTCCGACGTTATGCCTTGCAACTCACTCCTGAGGAGCACCCAGAACGCGTCGTGTCTCTCGTCAACCTGGCAGATAGCTTGCACGAGCGTTTCGAGAGGGAGGGTGGCTTTGATGACTTGCAGGAAATCATCGTCCTCCGACGCGCTGCCTTGCAGTTCACTCCTGAGGAGCACCCAGAACGCGTCGTGTCTCTCGTCAACCTGGCAGATAGCTTGCACGAGCGTTTCGAGAGGGAGGGTGGCTTTGATGACTTGCAGGAAATCATCGTCCTCCGACGCGCTGCCTTGCAGTTCACTCCACCGGGACACCCAGGACGCTTTCCATCTCTCGTCAGCCTCTCGAATAGCCTGCACGAGCGATTCATTAAAGGCGGGACCTTAGCTGACTTGGATGAGATTATCGCTTTCCGCCGAGCTGCATCGGAATGCTCTGCCCCAACACCTTCTGATCGGTGCATGTTGTCACTGAACCTTGCGAGCTCTCTTCGCGAAAAGTACCAGAGGCTAGGTTTGGATGCTGATTTAGCTGAGGCTATCAGGTATGCACGTGCTACCTCGGTGTGCCGCCCTCCAGAGCTAGATGCCTCGTGTCGGGACTGCATCGCGAGTTGCGTGGAGTTGAAGGTCAGAAAATCGCGTGTGTTGGCGCCCACGGTGGAAGCCATTGACTCAGGCGTCAGGCTTTCGGAGATCAAGCAGATGGTCCGGAATGTTTTCGCGGAAATCTCCCAGACTCTTCCACTGCGATTACTGAACACGGACACGGGAGAATTGTGCGATCGTGACGCGCAGATATCGTGCTATGAGGATAGTGCTCCATACAGAGAGCTACTAGCCTCCACATGCGATAGCCCGGAACGCGAACGGTCCAGAATTCATAAATCGCTCTCGAAATTCTTTGGGTACACTACCCTTTCCCATAGATGGGGAACTGGTGAGCCCTTGCTACGCGACATCCAAGGGCAAAGTATCTATGTCCTGGACGGTGGAGAGGGCTTCGCAAAGTTGCAAAGTTTTTGTGCTCTTACCCTCCGACACGGTTACGGATGGGCATGGAGCGATACGTGTTGCATTGATAAAGAAAGCAGTTCGGAACTGCAAGAAGCTGTCGGATCTATGTTCTCTTGGTACCGTAACTCGGCCCTGACAATCGCGCATCTTTGCGATGTACCCGGTACAACATCGTTCGCCGATAGCATCTGGTTCAAGCGAGGTTGGACTCTCCAGGAGCTACTGGCTTCTCCTAGGGTCCTGTTTTACACGCAGGACTGGTCCCCTTACATGAACCGCACCTCCACAAATCACAAATTGGATGATGCTATTCTGCCAGAGCTCCAGAAGGCAACAGGGATAGGAGAGCTACAGCTTAGGAACTTCAGCCCGGGCGTGCTTGATGCACGGTCGAAACTCCAATGGGCATCGATGCGTCATACCACCCGGCCTGAAGACGTTGCTTATTCGCTTTTTGGCGTTTTCGAGGTCTCCCTACCTGTCATATATGGCGAAAAGATACCGGGTGCCCTTGGGCGTCTCTTGGCGGAGATCGTTTCACGGTCGGGAGATGTCTCTGTCATAGACTGGGTTGGGGAAGCATCATCATTCCACAGCTGCTTCCCTACCGCCCTCACACCGTACAGGGCTCCGTCGTGGATGCAGTCAGTTCCGAGCGGTCCGTCCACACACAATAATGCGGATCTCGAGAAGGGGCGCGAATTGTATAATACCCTTGCGCGGTTGTCTTCCCCCCGGTTCGTCGCTGGCAGACTTGAGTTGCCTTGCATTGTTCACCGACTTACAAAAGTCAAACTACTGGAAACTGCGTCCGCCACTTCCTACCGTGAATATGAACTTGTTGCATCTGGGCTGGTGCCACTGAAGCTCAAACTATCGTCTCGTCTTCAGGAGGGTTCAGGTGCAGGTTTACCGTATGTCCTCGTTCGTCCTTGGAGCCCGAAATTACTGGATCTGCTCTCACACGACAATGCTCTGGGGAGTTTGCTAGAATGGCTTAGTCAACCATTCAATGCGCTTCTGCTGCATTCGCTGCTTCATACCGAGTACAAGAGAATCGTGTCTGATTGCCCGATCCGCGCGAACGTTAAGGACTTGGTTAGTGTTGTCAACTCTGAGTGTCGGATCCTAGAGATTGTGTAGGTTACCGCATTGTCTATGACTCTTGCCCGAGAGCAATGTATTACGGAAGTATCTCACATGATTCTTGTAACCTGATGGGTAACCTAGATTATCATTTGTGCTAAAATATGTGTAATCAAGTTGTAATGTGTTGTATGCTATATTCAAGGTATGCAATGAGCAGGATGTATAAGGACAGGGACAATGGAGAGAGATCTCCATCAAATTATCCCTGATCTTGGCCTGTATCCAGTGATACCTGCTGAACTATCCCTGAGCCCAACTAAGTATTCTCAACATGCCTTGCTATCTACACCTCCTGCTACAGTTTAGAACTGAAAGTATGCTTCTTGGCTCATCAGGTGCCTCTTCCAAATGTCAGAAATATTGCACAGAGGGATTGGAGCAAAGGGCAAAGGGCAGAGCACTTGCCTTGGTTTCAGTTAGGACCTTGGTCTTGGGTACAAGGTGATTGAGGTAGTAGTTCTAGTGTTTTTCAGGCCTGGCTTGGCCTGAAGCCTGGGGCTTGGGCCCAGCTTTTGAGGGCTCAGGGCCTGGGAAAATGCCAGGCCAGGCCCCAAGCCCCCACAAGCTGTCTATGACGGCTTGGCCCAGCTCCAAGCTGGGGCCTGATGGCCTGAGCCCCAGCTTACCAGTCAGAGGAGGAAAAGGTAACTACAGATTAACAACAATATAGAATACATTGAATACTAATGCTACACAAGTACAAGAGCATTAAATGTTAGCAAATAAAAGTAGAAGTATATTACAGTTAGATTGCAGTGCTTTGATGAGGTCAGCCTTGGAGGGGAATGAGGAGAACAGGGTTCTGGGAAACTACTGCTGGATGAAATACTATGAAATGTCAGAAGGAGGTAGACAGGAATGTGGAGAGTATGAAGGATGAGGAACTAAGAGAAAAAATGCACCCAGTCCCAAGTTATCAGCAAAACATTCAGGCACTGGCTCTGGCCACAAAATATGTAGTAACACTGGAGCCACTGATGCAGTAGTAACAAAGAGAGTACCAGTCAGAAAGCCCCATCAAGTAGAGCATATCCCAAAACATATGAGAGATTCTGCCCAAAGTTTGGGAGATGTCACACATATGAGCTCAAAGCAAGTAAGGAAGCAATATCTACTGTAGGAATTATAATACCAAATTTGGTAATTTCTTGCACAGCCACTGAAGCCCTGCTTGAAGGCTTGGCCTGGCTTTTGAGGGCTTGGCTCAGGCTTTGCCAAACCATAGGCCATGCCCTGAGCCCCCTCAAGCCAGCCTCAGGGCTCAGTCTGGGCCTGGCCTTAGAGGGCTTGGCTTGGCCCAGCCTGGGGCTCAAGGCCAGGCTGAGCAAAACACTAAGTAGTTCTGAGTGAGAAGATGTAGAGTGAAGTTGCTGTTGAGAGGAGTACTTGTACTACTGTCCTGGTATGATCCAAGGGCCTTCATATACTGTAGCAAATTTTTGATGCAACAATTTGAAACAGAGCTTAAATTTCACACAATCTTTTGTGAGTGAAACTGTCAGAGGTTGGAAATCACCCCAAAAACACATGAAGTTGCTTTCACATAAATAATGACCTTATAATCAAGATACTCTAGTCATGTGAATATACACACAACTAAGAGAGGTGTCCTACTCAATGTTCACAATTTGTAATGTGTTCACACAAAGCTGTACAGAATGGGTTTGTGACAAACAGCCATTGGATGCACAGCCAGTGTGGGTGCTCTGTAGCTGACCAGTGGCTCAGTTAATGTGCAATTTGGTGTGGCCAGAGCATTTGCTGCAGAGTGAGCTGGGGCAGCAAGCAAAAGGAGTCACACTGACTGTTATGCCTAGACCCGGCACCTTCCATTTCTGGGCTAGAGCTCTGGATCTGCACCTTCTGTCCTGCAGTACTTGTCGTCATCGGCTGTAGCCTGGTTGCTATACTCATTGGCATCTGGGTAATACTTCCTAACTGGCCCACCAGTCTCTATCTCTGGTGACCATGTGGTAACTGATCCTTGTTACAGATCTCGATCTGTTCCGTTGGGCACAACCCCAACCCCTTATCCATCTGTGTTGTATGCCCATTCAACTGGGCCCTTGTCTGTTGTCTCGTCATGACTTGTTTCCTTTTCACTGACTTGTTCTTATGTCTGATGCCCGGTTGTACCATAGCTGCGCACTACTGCGCATTGTTGCTTCTCCTGTAGCGAGCCTGCTCTGCGCACTCGCTCTCATTGACTTCTTGATCCATACGTACCTTATGTCTCATGCCCAGTTACCTTAATCGTGATGTGCCCATGTCCCACCTTACTAACATATGCTACAAGCCCACTTCTGTGGGCCATGGACACTGTCTCTTTATGGCTATATTGCCTATGCAGCTACAGTATATAAACCCGTACTGTACTGCTGTATTTCCTTAACTTTTCACTACCTTGCAACTTGCCTCATTTATTTCCATTCTTTGGGAATATGAGTGAGCCAACCAAGGGTGCTCAAAGTCTCTATGCACCGAGGTACCACTTAGGTTGCTACACCATTTCTTTGGTGCTTCACGTGACTCTTTGATTATTCCGCTCTTAGTGTTGCTACACCTTTATTAGGTGCTTCGAGCAACCTGTGGCATAACACTGACAGCCATCTCACATATACTGAAAAGGATATACAGATCAGGACTAGCTGATCAAGACAGAACAAAAATGGAAAGGAAAAGGGAGACAGAAAAGGATGTCACAATCATAATAATACACAAGGCAAAACCCTGTAGTATGGCAAGTATCAAGCACACCAGGAGATTCAACCAGAGAGGGAAAATGTAACACTGGCAACAAGTGTTGCAACTTGGTCACTCCAAGAATGGATAGAGAGGAAAGAGGAAAAGAGTTATGATGTGGCAAGCAACAAATGAACTTGATTGAAGTGTACTACAACAAGAGAGACTGGTATTTATAGTACCTAGAGTGTTTGTACCAAGGAGCATCATAGAACAAATCAAACAAAGAGAGATAAATGCTACTGGCTGCCACAAACATGCTGAGTCAATGCAGCAAAAGCTGACTAAGTAAAGTGTCTATACAGGCATCTGTGTAACCCTAACCAGAGAGTAACTATAAGCAGAAAACAATAGTATGAAAAGCTAAAGACCATTACAGAAAATGCATTCACATCCACACCAAATGTTGATTTGCAATGTCTCAACCCTCATCTCTCATCCCCACTCCACCAGCCACCACTGTCCAGGACTGTTCAGCAGTCCTGGACTCTGCTATTCAGTCCAACAGTGATGATGACAAGGCTGTTGCCAAGGCCAAGTATGATGAGAGGCAGCACCAGAAGAAAGCACAAAAAGAACAGAAGGTGGCAGAGGAAGCTGCAGCCCAGGAGAGGGTGGAAAATGAGCACCAGGAGAGAGAGGTGGCAGAGTTGCATAGGCAGGAGGAGGCTGAGTGCCAGGAGAGAGAGGAAAATGAGTGCTGGGAGTGGGAGGTGCAGGCATGGGTGGCTAGTCAGGTCAAGGGTGCAGGGTCACAGTCACATGACTCAGTGGTGAGTTTGTCAGTACCAGCTAAGTCTACTCCAGCACCAGCAGAGGGGTCACAGAGTCAAGGGGGGCCACCAGCAGATCACATGACCTGTGCCAGGTGCACTTGGGCTGAGGTTGAGTGCACTTACAAGTTGGCCAAAGCAAGTAAGTGTGGGAAAGAGTCATGTGACCAGTGTTTGTCCATGAAGGAGCAATGCATGCCAGTCAGTACAAAGAAAGTCTGGAAGCACATAGTGGTGGAGGAGAGTATGTCACTGAGAGCTGGTGAGAAAAAGAAGCATGCAAGGGCAGAAAGTCTGGAAGTGGAAATAGTGGAGAGTTCTCAGTCTGAAAAAGGCAAGGGTGTCACACATGACACATTGATTACCAGGGGCCTATACACTATTGCCACTGTGATAGACCAGCATACCAAGGAGGTGGTGCAGCTGTAACAAATGGTAAAGTTGCTTGGCAGCAGCTCACACCATCATGTGATCAAGAGCATGGCAGAGGTCTTACAAGAGACAACATATCCAGAGCTGGAGGTACCTGCTGAGTCAGACAGCAAGGAAAGTGAAGAGGCCAAGACCTCAGACAAATAAGGCCAGTAGTTGTAGTTAACTTCTTTTTGTCTCTTCCCTGCTTTAGCCTACAAGTGCCCCTGTCCATGTATAAACAGTGAGTGAGAGTGGGGGTCCCCAGAAGTCTGGAAGGACTGGTCTGAGCTTCAAGAGTGACAGTGAGTATTGTGAGAAAAGCAAGACAAAAGCAGAAAGACAAAACAACACAAGGGAATGTTGCTAAGTATAAAGTACCAGTGTTGCAAGAAAATAAGCCAGAAGTATTCATATGTAGTGGAGGTGGACAGAACAATGTCTAAATGAGGGTATGTGTGAATAGTAACAGGGTAGATGAGGACATATACAATGCCAGAAGTACTGGTGTTTGATAAAATATGAGAGCACTACCAGGGGTGTTAAGAAGTCATGAGGGGTGGGTGGTCATGTGACTGGTCCATCCCCCTTTCTAGGGTCTGAGCCTTTGAGGACCCATAGGCCAAAAGTGACCAGTAGTGTCAGAAGTTGGAGGAGCTTGTACAAGGCATGAGAAGTGTGGGAAGACTGAGTATGTACAGCTCATACCAAGTTAGTACCCAATTAGGGGTAGCAGAGCAAAGACCAAGAGTGGCCAGGAGAGACCAGAGGTTGAGGCCTGGCATAGTAGCACCAGCTTAAGCTGTTGTCACCATTTTACCAATGACATAGCAGGTAACCCCTATTACAGACAAAACCAGGAAGAGCACCTGGGCTGTAGTGAGTGGTTCCTCCCTGAAGGCCCTAAGGAGTACCTGAGGGATGGTAGGGTCAGGGAGTTCCCAGGGGAGAGGGGACCTAGGAGGATATGAAAACATTGGTGGAGGTATTGGTAGGGGAGTAGGGTGATGCTCTTGGTGAAATGCTACTGGAGGAAGAGGAGTAGGGAGGGAAGTAGTAGGAGGAGACATAGGTTTTTTTTTTTTTCGGGACGGTGACAACAAGGGCAATGGTTACACTTTGAGAGAAAACATCTCTTGCTTACTGAGAATGTAAATAAAAAAAGATGATTTTTGAGCAGACCCTTGTTTTCAACTTCCCAAGAAGGGTAATGCCCCTAAAAACAAGCCTTGGTGATCAACACCTCATCAGCAGGTGGGGCTGGTGGAATTCTGGAGGCCAGAGAACATGGAGTGGTAGGGGTGGGAAAAGGGGTGAAGAATGAGTGGGAGTATCATGTGACCAGAAAGTGTGAAGGTCTGGAGCTGAGTGCTGGTGAAGTCTGGCTGGTTTCTATGAAGGCTGGCAGGTGGGAAATGAAGTGTATATTTGCTTGAGATGGAGTTGTCTGGCAGATCAGACAGGAAAAATGGATGCTCAAAAGAGCAGACATTTGAGCCAGAGGTGTTCTGGTGTGGAATGAGAGGCCTAGGAGTTGGCATTCCTGACAAAGCAAGCCAGAAAAGGTACTGCTCAGTTCCCAATCAATCAACAGATCACAGTGGGAGAGCTATTGGTTGATCTGGACATGTGCTGTGCTGGGGAACTCAATGAGGGTGTAATACACATTGCTGGAGTGATACTGCTGGGCAAGGTGCCAAAAAAGGCATAGAACTGATGATGACACCTGAAACTGCCTAGAGGGCTTTCAAAACCATCTGGAAAAGATACAGAGGATAGGGTAAATGAGTGTAGGTTGGACTTTTGGTCCAAAAAGTGGGGGTTTGGAGCAGGTACTTCATTTGTTCTGGGTGACCTGTCTGAGTTGAGTCAGATAAACTGTTAGAAAATATTTTTTCCCCAAGTTGGGTTAAGCTGGGCTTCATAGCTCCAGCATGTCCAGAGTTGGGCTGTTGTGCTGGAGCTCATATACTATAGGCCAGAGTTGGGAGGCACATGGCCTGAGGGGGTTGAAGCCCAGGCTTGACAGGGGTCCACTACCTGATCAGCCTCAGCTCATGCTCTGTGCCCTTGGACAGGGCTGGGTGTGGTCAGATACTGACTACTTGGATTCTTGGTTGAGGTTCTTGGTTGATTATCTGACTGGTGCTGCAGTACAGATCTAACTACTGTAGGTATTTATACTATGAGTCCAGAGGAAGAACTACTGGAGTTCCAGTAGTCTTGGTAATAACAAAAAGGCTGTGTATGAGTGTTAGTAAGTGAGTGACTAGGTGAATGTCCAGGGACCAGTTTACCAGTGGTAGACACAGGTCTGACAAACACAACATACTAACTATGGTTTCAAGGAGTGAGGTAATACTAGACTAAACAAAGAATAAAGGTTCAGACCAGAAGATTCAAGACTGGACACCAGTCTGGGGTTCATGCACACTACTACCAGAAAATACTGTAGCTATCTACCAGGAGAGTGCTTACTAGTAGCATACTGATGTATCTTAAAATACATGGATTTGACAGCTAGAATGAGAAGTAGTAGGATTTTCTCTGATGGACACAGCATTTTTTCATGACCTACATCAGATCAGGGATAAGATAGTCATCACTAGACACTCCAGTGGTTCTGGTTAGGGAAGTGGCATTTCTTTTATCCTGCAGAAAACCATGTTAGATCCATAATGAATTTTCCCAATGATATATATTCCAGCTATGTATGGTGTGTGGCTTGGACTAAAATACAAATGGATTTCTAATACATATCCTTTAGCCACTGCCTGAATACCATAGTGAAAGTGTCTGCCATGGTACCCATGGTATTAGAGAGGTTAGAGGATAACCACAGGCTTGTCATTGGGGTTTGCTCCACCTTGTTAACAAAGTATTGTGGATGTCCATTGGGCAATAGCTTCAATCTGACATCCATTCTACAAAACACAGCAAGGGAGGACTTTCCTCCCCATTTCCATGTCTCTTGCAATACAAGCTCTCTCCAGGTATCCAATGTGAAGTCCTGAAATTCTGCCTTCCCCTGATCTCACAGCACAACAGTACCATGTTGTGGGTTCAGGATGGTCTTTCTCAATTCCACTGCAGGTTTTGGCTGTGTTTCATTTTCAACAAGTTCCCTGCAGGTAGAGGTTTAGTGAGAACTTCTTCTGTGAGACAAATACATACTAGATTTCCTTGCTTGTCATAAATGACTCTGTAGGAGTCCCAGACCACATTTCATCACTTTGCTTGTGAGTATGAACCATGGACATTATCCTTCCCCCTAATATGAATGCCCTCCACACCCCTAATGTCATAAGGGTCTCCACATACTCCTGGGACATTCAAATTTCTCCATCATTGACACAGGATTTTAGGTATTTCCACATCCAGTATCTTGGTGCTGCCATAGGAAGGATAACATGTTTTCCACAGTCACTGTTGGCTCATTGAGGATGGTATTTTCTGGGATTTCTGCACCATCACTGAGGATGGTTGTCCTGGGAGAGTATCCCTCTTTGTCCATGCTATTTCCTTGTAATGACAAATTGTTGGCCATTTCTTCCTGCTTCCTGTATCTGTTTGATTGGAGGCCAGAATTGGTCAGCTGAACAAGAATCTTCATGTGGCTCTCATATCTGATGAGTGCATCTTTGTCAAGCCAATGGGAATTTCTGTCTGACCCAAATGATGGATATCTTTCACAAGGATTTATGGTGATGTGTGCATGTAGTTTTTTCTCACCTGTAGTCTATACTGTAGTCAATTCCACCAATTATTCCATCCTTCTTTGCCAGTTCATTCCAAGCTGCTAGATTAGCTTGTGGGTTGAGTACCATGTCTCTAAAAGTCTCCCACAGCATGTATGGTGACTCAAAAAACTGTCCAGATGTTTGCCACTTTTTCAAAGAATTGCTTATAACTCAGTCCCCATTTGGCCATAAGTCATGAAAAATAGGGGTGGATAGCCAGTGGTCATGTGATTATGTGTGCAAAATATGGTTATGGTCATGTGACCTGATACTGTACAATTAATTTAACATTGACTGCTACTCATCTGGACAGTTTTTTTGCAGGGTATCCAAGTGACAATAAGTAGGATATATCTAGTACTTTGTGTAACCACCCTTGTCCTTGAGCACTGCTGAAACCCTCCTAGGCATACTATTGATCAAGTTAAGGCAAACCTCTTCCTCCATTCCTCTTCAATCCTCTTCCACAGCTCCTCTATGCCCTTAGGGGTTACTGGGTAGGTTCCCAACCTTTTCTTCAGGTCATGCCAGAGATATTCAATGGGGCTGAGGTCCAGTGACTGTGCAGGCCAGTCAAGGAGCTCAACACCATGATCTTTGAACCATTTCTTGGCCAATTTGGAGGTATGCTTGGGATCTCCATCTTGTTGAAAGATGAAGCTGTTGACATCCATCCCATGTTCCTCCACAGATTGGAACAGATGCTCCTCCATAATTTTGGTGCAGAGTGCTGAATCCATCCTCCCATTGATGCTGCACATTTGGCCTACTCCATGCACTGTCATGCACCCCCAAATCATCAAACTTCCCCCACCAAACTTGACAGTGCCTTGGACATGTTGGTTTGTAAGGGGGGATCCTGGTTTCTTCCACACCCAAAGCCTCCCATCTGACCCCAGGTGATTAATTTTGGTCTCATCAGACCAAACAAGCCTTACCC
Organism: Pisolithus thermaeus; assembly: GCA_024663475.1. Lineage (NCBI taxonomy): Eukaryota > Fungi > Basidiomycota > Agaricomycetes > Boletales > Pisolithaceae > Pisolithus > Pisolithus thermaeus. Next base: position 80,443 of record JANFAF010000095.1, read on the forward strand.
AGTCTTCTTCAGACCAGTGTTAGTACCTCTGTGCAAATGCATAGTGCTGTCATACATGTCAAGGTTGAAGCAGAGGCTTTTTGGCTTTGACAGCAGCCCTCAGGTTCTCCTTCTTCAAGTGATTTTTGATGGTTTGGGTGCTGACACCAAGCCCAGAGATTTTCATGAGCTGAGTGGCAGTATCTGCTTGCCCAGAGGTGATTAGGCAGGCCATGTGATGATCATCATGAGTGGTATGCTTAGAGGGACAGCCTCCAGCATTGGTTGGAAGGAGTGAAAGGGGCTTGGAAAATATTTCTGAGACAGTAGAATGACCAATATGAAGTTTGGAAGCAATTTGATGAGAAGACTGGCCATCCCGAAGCATGGACAGCACAGCCAGATGAGTATCAGAGGGGATGGCCTTCATGGGGAATGGGGAGCATAATGGGCAGTAGTTGGACCTAATTATGTATAATCATACTAAGGTTATATTAATTTGTTGAAGTTCAGCATAGCCACAGCCATACCTACAGTTATGATCACCTGCAAAAAAATGTCTGGATGAGCTGTGGTCAATGTTGAAGTAATTGTACAGTATCAAATAACATGACCAAACCATATTTAGCACACATGATCACATGGCCACTGGCTATCTACCCCTATTTTTTCATGATTTATAGCCAAATGGGGACTGAGTTTTAAGCAATTCTTTGAAAAAGTGGCAAACATCTGGACAGTTTTTTGAGTTGCTGTAGTTGATCTTGAATGCTTCCCCCTTATCATCCTTGTCCATTTGTATGATGAGCCATAGCTGTAATATTCCATGACACTAAGTGCATGACACATTCAGGGCCATGCAGCACTCACCCACTCTGTCATATGCACTTTCACCTTGGATTCATTTGCCCACTGCTTGTACATGCACCCAGTTAAATCCTTGATGGCCTTGAATTGACTATTTGTGATCTCTCATGTAGCCCATGCAAGGTTGCTTTCCACTTCCTGTGTGCTGCCTACTGCATGACTTGGGTCAGGAACATACAGGACATTGAATCTCCTCATCTCCAATTTTTCAATAGGGTACCAGTTGTCCCACAGTGATTGCAACATAGCTGGAGTGGTGAGGCATGATTGGAGTGGGGATTTGCTCATTGATCTGGTCATAATGGATGACAGTCAACAGCCCTTTATCAATGGACCTGCTTCTAATGATGCCTGCCCCAATCCACTTCTGCTTTGTCCAGCTGTCTCATCAATCTCCATTACCATTGATTCATCATCATCCATTATGATGTCACCACTAGCATCTACTCCATTGGTCAAGCTGTAATGGTTTACACCAGTAGTGACATAAACCATTAATGACCAGGTGTTGATTAATTTTCAATGCTCACCAAGAATTGGCCACTTCCTCTACTGTCATTGGCAGTAGCTCCTGCCACACCAGTTCTTCATTTGCAGGCTCTATTCCCAGTCCTGATATTATTTCATCTCTAGTGGGCTACCATGTTCTTGTCCTCTGAGACCATTCAGGTAGGAGTCCAGCATTTCCTGGGCATTCAGAAGTACAGTTTGAGTGTATTGATGCCATTCTGGCATGCCACACACCCAATCCCCCTTCTATATGAGAGCTGCCCTCTTGTTGCATTGGTGCAGCCACATGTGTGGATACACACCTCAAAGCCTTGCATCACTTCATGATATTTATGCTTCTGAGAGGATTTAACCATGGTAATTGATTCCTAGGAATCACTGTTAGATGGTTGGTGGTAGGGCAGATTGCAAGGGAATGTAATTACTGAAGACTGATGGCACAACATCCATATAAGGCAATTCCATGTCTTAAATGTAAACCTGCATCATACTCATTTAATGTTTGTTTGTGTTTGTCCATGGGTAAGCACTCAAAAAAACACCTGTAACCACCTTTAAACCATGTATGAACATGATTGAACACAGTTTGGTGAGTGCATGGACTGTGCAAGCATTCAGGACTGCCACAAGAGGTCAGTAGCATCCTTACATGGAACATATGTTGAATTAGATGTTTAGAGGGTGTCCCAGATGCATGAAGACATATGTGGGCATGGATATAATCTGTCAAGCTTTGCAAGTTCAAGAGGACAAGTGTATTCTGATCTTGCATAGATGATTCTAACTGAATACCATCTTTAGGTTGCACACTGGTCCTGGATCTGACCAAGACCCTTCATCAAGTTTGGCAGCTATGTACATCTGTCACTCTCATACCATCCTTGAGTTTTTTTGATTATTTAATTTGCATTCTCCATTTCTGCATTTACTTCCAGTGCCATCATGTCCTTTTGGACATCTGCAGTGCATGGAATTAGCTTTTTTGCTTCTGAACTGTTATATTTTTGCACATTGTCCACAAAGGTGATCAGTGCCAACAGTGGCCTGAGTCAAAATATTTCTGTGGTGAGGTTAAAAATTTGTTTTCCATTCTTCTGATAATCTGAATCTGCTTACTTGCTTCATCAGATGCAAATTTGGGAAGTACCAGTATCATCCAAATGATATATCTGTGTAGAAATGGATGTGCTGCATTCATTACCACTAATCCATGTTCTTCATCTTCTCCAGGACACATAGAGCAATCATATATAAGTGATACCTCCATCAGGTGCATTGTCAAGTATGACAAGTGTCCCCCAGAAGCAAGACAGTTCTGGGGCATGTATACCATGTGGGGTGCACCAGGGGGCTGGATCCTGTTACACAGTAGACTCATCAAGTTTGGCCAAGGTGAGCAAAACATCTCCTCACAGCATGTCACCCTTTCCAAGAAGTACCACCCCCAGGGAATGCTTTTTGAAGTTCATTTCCTGGTCAGGCAACAGTATGTCATCCCAGGCTTCAAACAATGCCCATCTTGTTGCAGTGAAGCCAGGCACCATGTTGAAATACCCCCAAACCTTTGTCCCTGATCACACAGTGATATACATACACAGCCCCCCAGCATCATGATAGGGATAGGTGAGGAATCCTCCATGCATCATCAGGTCCCATCCACAAAGTCTCTTGGCATCCCCATGCATTGTTTGCATGCCATAGAATTCTTTCTCTTTGTTTAGACCATCTCTAGGGAGGTGACAGTCATTCATGGTAAGCAATCTGGCATTCACATTGTCTGACAATGGCCTGTGAATATGTTAATGTGTGTCAGGGGGTTCAATCAATCATGATACAGTACCTAAGAAATATCAGGATGTCTGGTTGGGTATTTGGCAGATCCAGGAGGTTCAGGCATTCTTTCTGCTTTGTGGCTAGATCTATGAACTCCTTTATTGTGACAGTCCTATGGATACCTGTCAGGTTGACCTGCAATTTACAGGCCTGTTGTCTGGTTTGCTTGACTGCATCTAATATGTACATGCATGTTTACCTGCTACCCCATGACTATAGAATCAAATTACACACCCTGCACACTCACTTCCTGTACTGATTTTGGTCTATACATCCCTATATCCTCTTCCATGAAGGAAAGCAATGGAGATGGTTCCCAGCTGTGTACCAAGACCACACAACCCCTTGAGAGGGATTCCTTGATCTTGGGTATCAGGCTTCAAGCTGACTGTGCATTGTTGTCATATTTCAGTTCAACTACCATATGTGGATATTCCTGAGCATGTTCAGCACCAGCCATATATTCCACTGCCTTCTTATCCTATAAAGCATTCATCAGTATATCTTGCAAATGTCTGTCTGAATACATACCATTGGACCAAACCATAGGGCATAGGTAGTGATTCCAAGTCTTTTCCACTCTACCAAGGGTGCTTTTGCAGGGCAGGAGATTCCATCTAGCAGAGGTTGACTGGGAATCCCAATATCTTCTTCCTCTGTAGCAGCTTGATGTATACTTAGATGAATATGTCTTGTCCAATGAAAATCAACTCACTTCTGCTGCACTTTGGTTCATTGGAAGTTGGTTGATCTTCCCCAGATACCTGTATATCTCTGCTACTCTCCTTTTCCTTCTTCTTCTCCTTCCCTTCCTTCTTTGAACACCCTATATTTTCCATTCTTTTGGGCCCCATGTCAGGCTTCTGCTTGTGTCCACTCTTCCCTACTACTATCCCCATAGGTTTGAGCACTATTGTGGATGGCCCTTCCTCAACCCCCACCTTGCCCATTTCTATGTCATTTGACTTTCACAATAATTAGCTGACAGTGCTTGACAAGGATCCTAGTTGTTACACTTACAGTCTCTTCAGCATTCCAGAGAAGCTGAACAATAAGCTGAATTATATCACTGGAGGTCATGGGCTCAATGCCAACTGTGTGAAGACATTCTGAAGTTTTATCTGGGAAACTTCCATCCATATCAGTACTGCTAATTAGCTGGATTCCCTGTCTTCCACAGGGAACTACATAAAGTATATCTCCATATAGGTCTAGTCTGAATGGGTTTGTCAGAACCCATATCTCCCATTTTCCATCACAAAATATGTATATGTCCCTCAAACCAATGTAAATGTCACCACTATAACACTCTGCATGAGTGGTAGATGGTGGGGATGTGCCACCATGGAAGACTGTCAAATTGACTGGGAGTGATGAACTGGGAATTGAAGGTTGAAGGAGTGCTTGCTCATAGCCTTGCTGGTCCATTTTCAGTTGGGTATGACAGAGGAGGAGTGAGAGGTGACTGAAGTGGAATATCAGTTAAGATGTTTGACTTTGGAATATAGAATATTCAGATACACTGAGCAACTCCCTTAAATACTATGTCAAATAGCCTTATGTAAGGCAGGCCTTTGTCACTTCTCCATATAGTGGAAAGAATCTCTGCTTATATATTTACATCCAATTATAGATGTCAGGTAGCATCATTCACTATCCAATCACTATCTAGCTATGAAGGGCTATTAAAAGATGTTTGAATTCCCCACTTCACATGACACTGTTTAAGCATGTTACAAACTTGGGACCATGTTTGATGGTGTTTGGCCACTGCTGAAAACTATAGAAACAAGCCAAAACATGATTCAAAGGTGGCCAAACACCATTGAACATGGTTTCAGCCTGATCAGGAGCTATTAAGGCATGTTGCAAAGGTACTGTGCATGTGCATGGTTTCCAATTGTGGCTATTACATAAGTTCCCTCATTTAGGTATGACAGTGTGTAAGGAGAGTGGGACCTTAGGGCAGTGTCCAATGGTGTTTGGCCATTGCTGACAACTACAAAAGCAAGTTAATATGCTATATACAGGCAGCTGAACACCATTGAACAGTGTTTCAGCCTGACCAGGAGCTATTCAAACATGTTGCAAGGTACCGTGCAAATGCATGCTTTCCAATCCTGGCTATTACATAAGCTCTCTCATTTATAAATTTGCTAACTTCCCAACAACACCACATCTACCCTTCTGATCCCTGCAGAATACTGCTGTCACCATGTCCCATGCCCACTTCCCAGAGTCTGTACCCAAAGATGCTACACTCAATGTCTTGATGAAGAAAAGAAGGACCATTGCAGGGAGTGAGGCCACCAGGTGCATCATGAAGGTGCATGTGCAGAACAATAAAACTCAGGAGACTGACCTCCCTGGGTCATACTTCAATTATATGCAATGCTTTGTGTGGCAAGAGAGTTCCATTCAGGTTGTCCTATTACATAGCAGTGACCTCAAGGTGGAGGAAGGGCTTACTGAGATGTTGAAGAAGGTCCTTTGGTACATGGGAGGAATATTCAAACATATCTGTGTGGAATCTCAGAAGGCTGCAGCACAAGAGCAAGAATGGCACAGTGAGACATTCAATTCATATTTACAGATAGAGTACTACATCCTCCACCATGAGCCATGGCTCACAAGGGCTTCAGATGCAATAACAATATGAATATCAATCAGTGCAAGGTTAAAGATTTAGGTGAGTGTCAATGACACTCAGTTTGCTAACTATAGCACTTATGAACAACAGACTGGATTCAATATGAGAGGAACTTGGGACCTTTGTGGTCAGGTGCCAGGATGCACTTCATGATAGGTCCCAGATCTGAAAATGATATACAGCTGTTAAGATCCCTCCATGAATCTATGAAGGCATTCTGCAGTCCACTTGTGGAGGAGGACACCAACTGTAAGTTTGCACCTATATCTTCCCAGTTGCAACCTCCCATGGAACCCAAGAGGTTACTGGTAATACAAAGATATGAATGTGAAAATTTATTGGTTGAGACATCACACTCACTCCATTTGATATCAGTTTTTTGCTTGTGCCACCCCTCTACTGCATCCCACAATCCATCCCAGTCCTCCTCAGGCACTTCTTCAGCATCATAACCATATTTTGGCCCTGCTATCTCCTGCGGCACATGCTTCATGTATTCCTCCCAGTCTACAATCCATTAGTTCACTAGATGAATTGGGGGTGATAAAAACTCACCAAAATCAGTCAGGGACATTCTCTCAATATTTATGGGACACCTGGAGCAGAATATGGAGATGCTTGTTGGGTCACAGTGTCCAAGGAGGAATTTTGTGATGAGATACTCCTCAAAATTCTTGCAACAGAAATCTACTATGTCATCATTGGAGATACTGAGGCATGGGTGGATCAGAGCTTCTATCACATTGTCAAGGAATATGATGTACTTGAGCAGAGTTGGCCAGAATTTCTTGTATTTTTTCTGGTTACAGCAGTGATCAAAGTGCTTCACCAGGCCAATGTACAGATAATATTTCCATATTAAATAGTGGACATATTTACTGTAATACCCAGGAATAAACATTCAATGTTCAGGTATGGGTCAATTGTGATGAAGATTGATCATGTCAGTCTTGAGGGCATTGGGATTGTCATTGAGTTGGACTGAATATCAGATTTGGGTGATATAGTCCATCAGATGTGCATGATATCTTGTATGTGTACTGCAACTAGCATGCCATTTTCAATGCATAATGAATTCCAAGTCTAACATGTCTGAAAATGATCCATGCCAATGCCATATGTCTGAAAAGAACAATACAGTTGTTTGAATGTGTTCAAGTTTGGTGTGGGATCAGTCCAAGATGTGTCAGTTGGAGAATGGAATGTTTGAGTGTGTTTGAGCCCACAGTTTTGGAGATATCTATGCTCATAGTAAGCACTCATAAATTTTACAGGGTTTGAATGTGGTGCTGCAGTGTCAATCCAACAAATGTATATACTAGAGAATGGAACATTTGAGCATGAATGAAACATGGTTTTAGAGATATCTATACCTATTTTTCCAATCCCCTGTTGGCTGTAGCATAGAATTATGGTGTTTGAACATGCTCAAATATTGTGTGGTGGAAATTCAACTCATGTAAGCTGGAGAATGGAATGTTTGAATGTGATCAAACATGGTTTTGAAGACATCTATGCTCATTGTAAGCACTTGTAAATTACTGCAGACACATTTTCTCAGGTATCTTACAATTGGTCACTCACAGAGACAGAAACATTCTGTATCAAGCTGTCATGTAACTACAGTATACAGAGCAAAATATAGAAACTGTAAAAATGGTTTATGGAGAATATTGATGTGATTGATACACCTTTGGACAATGGTATCTTCAACATCTGACATATCTTCATCAGAATCTGGCAAGTGCTCCTTGAACATATAGCTGACTGGTACATTTGAAGACAATCAGATTGCAACTGGGAAGATATAGGTGCAAACTTACAGTTGGTGTCCTCCTCCACAAGTGGACTGCAGAATGCCTTCATAGATTCATGGAGGGATCTTAACAGCTGTATATCATTTTCAGATCTGGGACCTATCATGAAGTGCATCCTGGCACCTGACCACAAAGGTCCCAAGTTCCTCTCATATTGAATCCAGTCTGTTGTTCATAAGTGCTATAGTTAGCAAACTGAGTGTCATTGACACTCACCTAAATCTTTAACCTTGCACTGATTGATATTCATATTGTTATTGCATCTGAAGCCCTTGTGAGCCATGGCTCATGGTGGAGGATGTAGTACTCTATCTGTAAATATGAATTGAATGTCTCACTGTGCCATTCTTGCTCTTGTGCTGCAGCCTTCTGAGATTCCACACAGATATGTTTGAATATTCCTCCCATGTACCAAAGGACCTTCTTCAACATCTCAGTAAGCCCTTCCTCCACCTTGAGGTCACTGCTATGTAATAGGACAACCTGAATGGAACTCTCTTGCCACACAAAGCATTGCATATAATTGAAGTATGACCCAGGGAGGTCAGTCTCCTGAGTTTTATTGTTCTGCACATGCACCTTCATGATGCACCTGGTGGCCTCACTCCCTGCAATGGTCCTTCTTTTCTTCATCAAGACATTGAGTGTAGCATCTTTGGGTACAGACTCTGGGAAGTGGGCATGGGACATGGTGACAGCAGTATTCTGCAGGGATCAGAAGGGTAGATGTGGTGTTGTTGGGAAGTTAGCAAATTTATAAATGAGAGAGCTTATGTAATAGCCAGGATTGGAAAGCATGCATTTGCACGGTACCTTGCAACATGTTTGAATAGCTCCTGGTCAGGCTGAAACACTGTTCAATGGTGTTCAGCTGCCTGTATATAGCATATTAACTTGCTTTTGTAGTTGTCAGCAATGGCCAAACACCATTGGACACTGCCCTAAGGTCCCACTCTCCTTACACACTGTCATACCTAAATGAGGGAACTTATGTAATAGCCACAATTGGAAACCATGCACATGCACAGTACCTTTGCAACATGCCTTAATAGCTCCTGATCAGGCTGAAACCATGTTCAATGGTGTTTGGCCACCTTTGAATCATGTTTTGGCTTGTTTCTATAGTTTTCAGCAGTGGCCAAACACCATCAAACATGGTCCCAAGTTTGTAACATGCTTAAACAGTGTCATGTGAAGTGGGGAATTCAAACATCTTTTAATAGCCCTTCATAGCTAGATAGTGATTGGATAGTGAATGATGCTACCTGACATCTATAATTGGATGTAAATATATAAGCAGAGATTCTTTCCACTATATGGAGAAGTGACAAAGGCCTGCCTTACATAAGGCTATTTGACATAGTATTTAAGGGAGTTGCTCAGTGTATCTGAATATTCTATATTCCAAAGTCAAACATCTTAACTGATATTCCACTTCAGTCACCTCTCACTCCTCCTCTGTCATACCCAACTGAAAATGGACCAGCAAGGCTATGAGCAAGCACTCCTTCAACCTTCAATTCCCAGTTCATCACTCCCAGTCAATTTGACAGTCTTCCATGGTGGCACATCCCCACCATCTACCACTCATGCAGAGTGTTATAGTGGTGACATTTACATTGGTTTGAGGGACATATACATATTTTGTGATGGAAAATGGGAGATATGGGTTCTGACAAACCCATTCAGACTAGACCTATATGGAGATATACTTTATGTAGTTCCCTGTGGAAGACAGGGAATCCAGCTAATTAGCAGTACTGATATGGATGGAAGTTTCCCAGATAAAACTTCAGAATGTCTTCACACAGTTGGCATTGAGCCCATGACCTCCAGTGATATAATTCAGCTTATTGTTCAGCTTCTCTGGAATGCTGAAGAGACTGTAAGTGTAACAACTAGGATCCTTGTCAAGCACTGTCAGCTAATTATTGTGAAAGTCAAATGACATAGAAATGGGCAAGGTGGGGGTTGAGGAAGGGCCATCCACAATAGTGCTCAAACCTATGGGGATAGTAGTAGGGAAGAGTGGACACAAGCAGAAGCCTGACATGGGGCCCAAAAGAATGGAAAATATAGGGTGTTCAAAGAAGGAAGGGAAGGAGAAGAAGAAGGAAAAGGAGAGTAGCAGAGATATACAGGTATCTGGGGAAGATCAACCAACTTCCAATGAACCAAAGTGCAGCAGAAGTGAGTTGATTTTCATTGGACAAGACATATTCATCTAAGTATACATCAAGCTGCTACAGAGGAAGAAGATATTGGGATTCCCAGTCAACCTCTGCTAGATGGAATCTCCTGCCCTGCAAAAGCACCCTTGGTAGAGTGGAAAAGACTTGGAATCACTACCTATGCCCTATGGTTTGGTCCAATGGTATGTATTCAGACAGACATTTGCAAGATATACTGATGAATGCTTTATAGGATAAGAAGGCAGTGGAATATATGGCTGGTGCTGAACATGCTCAGGAATATCCACATATGGTAGTTGAACTGAAATATGACAACAATGCACAGTCAGCTTGAAGCCTGATACCCAAGATCAAGGAATCCCTCTCAAGGGGTTGTGTGGTCTTGGTACACAGCTGGGAACCATCTCCATTGCTTTCCTTCATGGAAGAGGATATAGGGATGTATAGACCAAAATCAGTACAGGAAGTGAGTGTGCAGGGTGTGTAATTTGATTCTATAGTCATGGGGTAGCAGGTAAACATGCATGTACATATTAGATGCAGTCAAGCAAACCAGACAACAGGCCTGTAAATTGCAGGTCAACCTGACAGGTATCCATAGGACTGTCACAATAAAGGAGTTCATAGATCTAGCCACAAAGCAGAAAGAATGCCTGAACCTCCTGGATCTGCCAAATACCCAACCAGACATCCTGATATTTCTTAGGTACTGTATCATGATTGATTGAACCCCCTGACACACATTAACATATTCACAGGCCATTGTCAGACAATGTGAATGCCAGATTGCTTACCATGAATGACTGTCACCTCCCTAGAGATGGTCTAAACAAAGAGAAAGAATTCTATGGCATGCAAACAATGCATGGGGATGCCAAGAGACTTTGTGGATGGGACCTGATGATGCATGGAGGATTCCTCACCTATCCCTATCATGATGCTGGGGGGCTGTGTATGTATATCACTGTGTGATCAGGGACAAAGGTTTGGGGGTATTTCAACATGGTGCCTGGCTTCACTGCAACAAGATGGGCATTGTTTGAAGCCTGGGATGACATACTGTTGCCTGACCAGGAAATGAACTTCAAAAAGCATTCCCTGGGGGTGGTACTTCTTGGAAAGGGTGACATGCTGTGAGGAGATGTTTTGCTCACCTTGGCCAAACTTGATGAGTCTACTGTGTAACAGGATCCAGCCCCCTGGTGCACCCCACATGGTATACATGCCCCAGAACTGTCTTGCTTCTGGGGGACACTTGTCATACTTGACAATGCACCTGATGGAGGTATCACTTATATATGATTGCTCTATGTGTCCTGGAGAAGATGAAGAACATGGATTAGTGGTAATGAATGCAGCACATCCATTTCTACACAGATATATCATTTGGATGATACTGGTACTTCCCAAATTTGCATCTGATGAAGCAAGTAAGCAGATTCAGATTATCAGAAGAATGGAAAACAAATTTTTAACCTCACCACAGAAATATTTTGACTCAGGCCACTGTTGGCACTGATCACCTCTGTGGACAATGTGCAAAAATACTGTATTGTTGGAAAAGCTCTCATCATCATCATCAACATTGCCTGCAGGATTGCAGACAATGACATGAGGTTTTGGCCTTTTTTTAATGGGCTGGTTAGTGTGGAGAGACTCCTTGGCTAGAGGGCCAGGGTTTCCACCAAATGCCCTCTCTGTTGACAGGAAAGCTCATCAGCATGTAATGTATGCATATATCAACATATACTAGCCTGTTTCCTCTGATAAGGGATGAGTGAATGTGCTCCATAAGTTTTTCCATGGAGTATGGAAGGATAGCACAACACCTGCCATCATCTGTGCTTGATCCACTGTCCTCCTTGCTCTTTTCCATACCTGTAAATGATATGTGAGTAAAAAGCATCATGGCCTATCACTCCTGCATGGATGACTGATTAGGAAACTTACTAGTTCTGTCCTCATTTTGTGGATGAATTCCTGTGAAACAAAGTGTATTAGTACCATATGGGATGGGAGAGGTTTTACACAATTGCACAAATATGGCCTTATTCCCAGACTTGGGGTCCAAAATTCCCTTCCACATAGTATTGAGTAATACCAAGTCATGAAATAAGGGCCAGAATGTTTTTAATACTTACTATTGGAAGAAGATTTTTGGTTGGGAAGCTGATGTTGATGACAGTTCAGGGCTGGCAGGGACAAATACAGTTGCTTGTGTGAAAGGAGGCTTGTTTGGAAAGCTATTGTAAAAATCTGTATGAGGTGTCCCCCCTGTAGGAATCTTGGTGTCCATGTCAGAGGACTGATAGGGTGGTATAGCACCTAGTTGGATGTTTCTTACCTCTGGTGATTCCTCAGCACCACTCCCAGCACCATCCACTGCAATATCCACATCCTCTGTCATACCACCATCCTTATTCTGTGGAACATCAAAAAAAAGACTGAGGGCTACAGTATGAAGCCAGGTAGGTATATATACATACTATAAGTCCAGGAGGCCAACTACCAGAGTTCCAGTAGTGTTAGTAATCCTAACCAACAGGTATGTATGAGCATTACCAAGGGAGTGACTAAGGAGTTAAGTCCAGAGACTGGTCTGCCAAAAACAGACACAGGTCTGACCAATACTAAGTATTAGTAACCAAGTAAACAAAGGTTAATGCTAAGCTAAACATAGAACAAGGCTGCAAGGGAAGGTTCTCTTGACCCAGTCCTGACCTGGAGTTTTCCCATGCACTCCAGAGTTTTCTCATGTACTCCAGAGTTTTCTTGTACACTTCAGAGTTCTCCTATGTGCATTGAAGTTTTCTTGTGCACATTGGACCTTGGGTAGACCAGGGTGGGGTGGACCTGCATGATCATGACAATAGCCAAGAAAGATGTGTTAACCTTGAGCCTTCCCTCCCCCATGATGGTAGTACTTCCTTTCCTTCCAATTGACTTCCTTTGTAACATCCTCCACCTCATCTCTTTCTTGACCACCCTTACTCCCCACAATTGCTTCTTTCAAAACCTGGGCATGTGCATTCTCCTCCTTTTCTAAGATCCCAGCCTCTTCTTCCCAGGGAAGTAGATGAAAGCTGAGTCAACACACAGTGTTATCCATCTTTATCTCAGGATTTTGCTTAGCCCAGTATTGAACATGGATGCATTCATGTTGAGGCAGGTTTGTCAAGAGGTTTTCATCATTGGCAACAAGCTGTGGGTTGTGCTGTAGATATGCTTTCTGGGAGATCATCTGCAGGCAACATACAATATAAATTTGATGACTGTCAACTCTGTTACGCCGCGGGTTGCTCGAAGCACCTAATAAAGGTGTAGCAACACTAAGAGCGGTGTAATAAACGAAATCGCCTAAGACTCGAAGCACCAAAGAATGGTGTAGCCTTAAAGACGAAGTCGGGGGTACCTCGGTGCGTAGTTACTTTGAGCACCCTTGGTCGGACCACTCGTATCTCCGAATAACGGTGATAAATGGAACGAGTTGCAAGGTAGCGAAAAGTTAAGGAAATACAGCGGTACAGTAAGGGTTTATATACTGTAGCTGTAATGGGTCAGGGACCCAAGAGAAACAACGTCCAGGGCCCACATAAGTGGGCACGTACCGTAGGTTTGTAAAGTGGGACATCGACATGTCCTAATTAGGGTAGAATGGAGTCGAGACATAAGGTACGTACGGATCTCACAACCAATGGGAGTGAGCACACGGAGTGGGCTCGCGACAGGAACGGCAACTATGCGCAGCAGGGGCGCAGCTATAGTACAAGTGGGCAGCGGACACAAGAATGAGTCAGAGAAGGGAAACGAGTCAGAACGAACTGGAGACATAGGCCCTGTTGAAGGGCACACGACACTTGCACGGATATGGAGCTGGGGTTACGCCCAGCGGACATGAAATAGTTCCGATACGGATCGGAACAAGGATCGGTTACCACACGGCTTACCAAAGGTAAAGACCGGCGGGCCGGTTAGGGAGGATGACGCATATCCCGATTAGGATAGCGACGAGGGAACAGCCGAGTACAACGAGGATGACGGGGCAGAAGGCGCGTAGCCAGAGCTCAAGCCCGGAAATAGAAGGTGCCGGGTCGAGGCGTAACATCACCCCCCCTTCAAGGGCGGCGAGCTCCTGGTCGACGAGAGCGGAGGGTACGCGGCGACTGCGAATGACGGCCAGAGGAGGACGCGACGGGAGACGAGGAGTGGGAAGACGCGGGCTGCGAAACGGGAGGGCCGAACGGGCAGACAGCGGCTGCATATTCAGGATCGCACCAGCGAGAGCCTGCCCCATGACCGCAAGACCAGTGACCTAGGTAGCCACAGTCGTAGCAAGTATAAATTCGAAGAGGGTGGTCAGAGGGGACTTGAATTCGACCACCGAGGTAAAAACGCAATTTATCCTCCAGCTCCAACACGATAAAAGGAGCGGCGGGGAACGGATTTAAGGCGTGGATTGCGTTATACGGGCGCTGATCGGCGATTCCCCAAGCGCTTTCACACGCTTTGTCGAGGAACGCTTCCCAGTCAAAGACGGTGGCGTTAGTGGTCGAATTCTTGGCTAGGATAACGGCGGCTTGCTGGAAGATCCTTTGCTTCGTTCGTTCCTCCGATTCTGGGGCCGGAGGAGGCATCTCGACCTTAGCCGAAGGGACGGATAACCTTGACGGGTCAACTCCAGGAGTCGACAGGTTTCCTGTTCGGTCAGCGGGGCTCCACGACGGTGACTGGAAGGACCGCCACTCATCTGGCGGTGGCGAGACCACTCTATGAAGGAGTGATCCTCCTCTCTCTGCTGCAGCAGCCACCTGGCATAACACATCCAGACCGGTTCTTCCGGGTCTATCGGCCGTAAGGCGATGAAAGGAGTTGGCGACGACGGGGCCGAGATCTTGATGTAAGATCTGGACAAGGTCGTACTGAACCTCGCCCATAGCGGATATTGTGGCACGAAGCGTGTTCTCCAGGAAGGTGGCGTTGCCTGTGGAGTCGGAGGTTTTAACGGTGACGTCTAAAAACTTGGGCACATAGGCGGCAACTACGTCTGATCCTCGGAAGATCTGACACAGCAACCGTAGACGTTGCTCCTGTTCTCGTGAGACCCCGACAAGTGGGTCCCCTGGGTTGTACTTCGTAAGCAGCCAACAATAGTCGAAGAACTGTGCCGTCGTGGGTTCCATGACGGCTTCTCGGGACGTTGACTCGGCGGCTGCGGGGGAAGGGTTGGAAGATCCGGAACCCTCTGGTAGGTGCTGGCGTGGTAGGGTTCCGGGGATGGGTAAAGTGGGTAGCGGTCGGGAGGAATCGGCTTGGGTGCCGAAAGGTTCATTGTCGTAGGGCGCGGCTGAGAGTCGATCAACGAGGGGGATCGATGGCATTGGTGTCGGGGGTCGTTGTCGGGCTTTGCCCTTGTTGGCTTTGGTACGACGTAGGGTGAGGCTGCCGAGAGGGCGGAAGCCAGAGGTGTCAGAAACGGGTTCATGTGAGGTGGCAGTCTCTGCGTCGGTAGAAGGCGGGGCTCCGGGGAGCGGACGGCTGAGTAATTCACGTGGGAGGGGAAATGAACCGGAGGGGGAGTACGCGGGAGACGCTGGGGAGACCTCCATGTTGTCGTAGGAGAGGTCGGAGGAGGCAAGGGTTGCATCGTCATAGGAAAAGTAGTCGTCGAAACCGGGGTTTTCAGTGTTAACGGAACGAGGGCTCGACATTTAGTTTAGGCGGCGGGCGAGTTTGTATTGTTCGAGCACCTCCTCAGCGTGCTCTTTTATATTTTCTTCTGGCTCCCACGTGTTAGAGGAATGTGGGAACCCGACCCACTTAACAAGGTACTCGCGCCCCTTTCTGCGCCCCTTGCTCCTGTGGTTGAGTATCGTCTCCACTTCCCATTCGACTTCATCGTCTACCAAATCGGGAAGAGGGGGAGCGGGCGCATTGCCATATTCGTCAGTTTCGGTAAACGGGTAGATTCGGGACGTGTGGAACACCGGGTGTACCTTCCAAGTGGGCGGGAGACCCAACTTAACGGCGACAGGCGATATTACCTCAACGATGGGGAACGGACCCAAACGTCTTGGTTCTATTTTTGACGACTGTCCCTGGGTGCGTAAGTTGCCTGAATCTAGCCATACCAGGTCATCCTTCTTGGGCTCGACGTAGCTTCCTTTCGATCTTGATCGCATCACGTCTTGTGCCCTCTTGTGGCTGAGCTGGGCAATGTCGCAATTGATCGCAAGGGATTGAAGCCGATCATCAACCGATGGTGCGGCGGTGGTGCGAGCAACGGGGTAAGGGGAAGGATCGAAACCGTACAGCAGCGAGAACGGAGTTTGCCCATGTACCGAATGGACACGCGAATTATGGGTGAATTCGGCGTCCGGGAGTTTACGAGCCCACGAGTTGGGCAATTCAGCGCAGTAACAGCGCAGATACGTTTCGAGTTCTTGATTTACGCGTTCACTTTCCCCATTCGTCTGAGGATGATACGCGGAGGACAGCTTTGACTTAATTCCGAGTGACTTGTACAGCTCTTTAGTAAACGCCGACGCGAACTGCGGACCATGATCAGATATGACCGCTTCTGGGAGACCATACCGTTGATAGATATATTGTTGAAACAGGCGGGCGATGCCCACTGAATCAACGGTTTTGTTGGTCGGTACGAACACTGCCGCTTTGGTTAGCCCCTGGTCAACTATCGTAAGGACCGAGTCGTATCCTTCTGACTCGGGTAGATCCGTAACGAGATCCATGGAGATCTGTTGGAACGGGAGAGGGTTTTGGGGCGTGTCGTTAGGGGTTACGGGCGGTGTGACGGGATGAGTGATGACTTTGTTCGCTTGGCATACCGGGCATCCCTTGACATAGTCGCGTATCGATTTCCACATTCCAGGCCACCAGACTTCTTTTACCATCTTTTTAGTCATCGCCTTAACACCTGGGTGTCCGGCGGCCGGGTGGTCGTGGTAATCGTGCAAGCATTGCTTTCTAGTCTTCGGAGGGATATAGAGTCTTTGTTTGTACCGTTTCGTTCCGTCTGACGCCTTCTGAATTTCGGGGTTTTCTTCGGAGAGTGTCGAATCCTTTGAGGTTTCGCTCGTGGCACGATCGTACACCTCCTTAGATATGACGTAGACCCCTTTACGGCGACGGTCAACCTTTTTCATGTCCATCTTGTGGCGTTGATCCGAGGCCATGGTGGCGTTTGAAATTTGATCGGAACCGGTTTTGTCGGAATTCACCCCCCCTTCAAGCCACATGGCATCAGGCAGGGCAGCGGCTGTGACAGCAGGTTCTTCACCGTAGTCAGGCCGTCGGGAGAGGGCGTCGGGAGCCCCCATAAGTTTGCCGGGTTTGTGGGAAAACAGGACCGGGTATCCTTGGAGCGTATCAAGCCATCGCGCTTGTCGCGGGGTTAACTTCTGCGGGTGGCGCCAGTAAGTGAGGTTCTTGTGATCCGTGAAGATCACCGTCGGTTCCACGGGCGAAATTAAATAATGCCGAAAGGCATCTAACGCGCGCATTACGGCGAGCATTTCCAGGTCGAAAACCTGGTAACGTTGTTCAGCTCCCTTTAACGATTCGGACAGGAAGTGACATGGATGCCACTCATCGTCCGGTCCTTTCTGTGCCAGTACCGCTCCGGTTCCGACCTTGGAGGCGTCCGTAAAGAGTGCGAAAGGTTTGCGATGGTCCAGTATCTGGAGGACCGGCGCCGAGCATAAGAGCGACTTGATTTTCTCGAAGGCGCCATTTTCTTCTTGTCCCCATCGCCATTTTGTATCCTTCTTCGACAGGTTGTGTAACGGCCTCGCAAGTTGTGAGAACGAGGGGATAAACCTGCGATAGAAGTTACAGAAACCTAAAAACGAATGCACATCCCTTAGGTTATGCGGAGTTGGCCAGCTTTCCACGGCATCGGTTTTGACCGACACGGTTTGAACGTTTCCTTTGGAGATTTTCATCCCCAGGAACTCGATTTCTTCGGCTTCGAAGACACACTTTGAGATCTTCAGGCGGAGCCGTTCCTTCTTGCATATTTCGAGAAACTCCCTAACATAACGGCGTAGCTCGGGGATGGTCTTGGCATGGACTACGACGTCGTCCATGTACCCACACTGCTGTCGTTTATGAAGTTGATCAGCAAAGGTGGTATCCATAAATCTTTGAAACGTTGGCGGGGAGTTACACTGGCCGAAAAACATAACCGTGGGCTCAAAGAGACCTCGCGGTGTTAAAAACGCGGCCTTCCACTGGTCTTCCGGCTTTACCCTTACGTTTGTAAACCCCCATCGGATATCGAACTTTGCGAAGTACTTGGACTCGCATAACTCGTCAACCATCTGCGGAATGTTGGGCAGGGGATAGGAGTCGTGGATCGTGTGGGAGTTAAGGTACCGGTAGTCTTGCACCAACCATTTCTTTCCATCCTTTTTGGCTACGAAGAATACTGGGGCCGAGACGGGTGAATCCGAAGGTATAATTTTGCCGCACTGTAGATTTTCATCGATGAACTCGTCGAGGATCTTGAGTTCTTCGGGCGACATGGGGTACAACGTGGCCTTCTTCATCATTTTCTTGTTGTCCTTCCGAAAATCTTCCTTTGTTTTTATAACGTGATCCAGCCCTTCACGAAAGTGAGGCAGAGGAATATCGGTTTCGGAGAAGACCTCGGCGAAGTCGGAGTATTCTTTCGGGAGATCGGGAACCTCATGAGGTCCAGCGTTCATCTCGAGTTGAGTCGAGATCGTGGTGCGATTTACAGAGGCGTTCTTGACCTCATGCGTATTGACTTCAGTCTTCTTCGGCGGTTGCTCGTCTGGGGAACCACCCCATCCAACCACCCTATGAGTTCGCCAATTTATGATTGGCATCTCTTTACGCAACCACGGCATCCCTAGGATCAGGTGATCCTTCTCCATCTGCCCGACGTAGCAGAGGATTTCGAACTGGTGTATCGGCTTTACGATGTTTCGACACTTCAGGAAGACCTTCTTTGTTACGGTATATTTTACGTTGCCATCGAAGGCGGTAATATCCCAGGTCTTCTTCACGGGGTAAGTTCGAAGTTTCATTTTCGACACCAGTCGGGATCCGATCAGGTTGACTTCGGCGCCACTATCGATCGTGGCGGGTATCCTCGCATTTCCGTAGTTGAGAAGCTCAAGTGTTCCGTAAATAGATCGAGCACACATTTGTGATTCATCGGCGATACTATTACAGGAAACACGAGCACTCAAGACATCTTTAGTTCTGGGCGATCTGCACGAGGAAGATTCAGAACGCCCCTTTAAAAATCCTTCCTTTTCGAAGGTTTAGACTCTTCGACTTCTTCTTCTTCTTCCACGTCTACTTCGTTGACTCTCTTCTTCCGAGGCTTCGGGCAGTCCTTGCTGAAATGGCCTTCTTCGGCACAATTAAAACAGCGCACCAATCGAACATGGCTCCTGCCGTTTTTATTCTTCTGACGTCGCTTATCGACGTCCATAGCATACGGATCCCTCGAGGGTCGAGACGGGAACTGATAACGTGAGGTGTGGTTAGTACCTCCTTTCTTCTTTTCGTCGAGAGTTCTCTTCTGTTCGATTTTGCTAACGGCTTCTCCGGCGTAGGCGATCCAATCGGAAACCGTGTGCGGGTCTTTATGGTCAAGGACCCAGTCGCGGATTTCTTTATTAAGACCTTGTCCGAAGAAAATCGCTCCGTTAAAGTTGTCATCATTATAACCGGTGCGATTAAAAACGGAAAGGAACTTAGACACATAGGTTTCGAAGGGATCTTTTCCTTGAGTTAGCGTCACAAGTTCGATCTGGGCTTTGTGTTCCGGATTTCCGGAAACGAAAGTAGCTTTAAGGCGAGCTTCGAATTGCTCCCAGTCGTCCTTGTAGTACAGCCGGCCGCTTCGGTCGTGTTCGTTGATATAGACCTCGGCGAATGCCGCAGCAGCTCCTTCGGTCATGAAGGATAACGTTAAACCGATCCGGAGATGGTCGGTAGTATAAACGTGCTGATTAATCTGGAGGTACCCCTTAACTTGGGTAACCCACGTAAAGAATAAGTCGTGATTGCCATTATAGGTGCGAGGTTTATTAAGGTTGAACTCGCGACCACCATTGGGCTTGGCATCAGCGACAGGAACGAATTTAGCACGCAACTCTTCCCATTCTCGGGCGGTAGGTTCTCGGTTGAACAACGGGGGATTGGAAGAGGGCTTCGCGGCTTCCTGCCCAGATCCGGATCCTAAGTTCAATCCTTCGGTAAGGGTCGACATATAGGTCAAGAGGTTGGTTTCTTCTTCGTCTGGTATCTTAGTATCTCCGACGACGGAACCTAAATCTGACTTATCGTCAAAGGCAACCGGTTCAAGATCTGTCTCCGACTCTGGCTCGTTTTCTCGGTAAGCTCCCAGAATAGCTGGGTTGCGAAGGGAGGACGGGGGAGTCGCTGAGCGAGGTTGATCCGGGTAACGATGCTCAAATTCACTGCTGGTAGGTTTACGCGGAGTGTATTTGCGAGGTAGAGGAGTTGGGGGAACGCGACGTTTGCCTTTGCTTGGGGACCAAGCACTCGACAACTCGGGAGGCGGCGGAGGTGGCGGTCTTGACGACACCTTGGGCAAACGATATGGTGTTGTAGAGAAGGTAGAGGGATAGGTCGACAATTCTCCAGAAGATCTGGGATCGACCTAGAACGAGATAGGGCTGCCGGATATTAAAACCACAGAGGTGGTAATCCAGCGGAACAGCAGAAGCGTGAGAAGCAACAAGGTCCAACGATGCAGCAAACCTAAAAAAGGTTAGTTCGTTATAAACGGACGATGTAAGACACTAGTCCTGCAGGCTAAAGAATAGCCAGACCAGCGAAGACGCAGTTCTGAGATGGAGAGGGAATAGCAGGCGTCGTGTCCGAAAAACGGTCACAGCTGCGAATTGAACTTTTCGCTTTTGTTACGCCGCGGGTTGCTCGAAGCACCTAATAAAGGTGTAGCAACACTAAGAGCGGTGTAATAAACGAAATCGCCTAAGACTCGAAGCACCAAAGAATGGTGTAGCCTTAAAGACGAAGTCGGGGGTACCTCGGTGCGTAGTTACTTTGAGCACCCTTGGTCGGACCACTCGTATCTCCGAATAACGGTGATAAATGGAACGAGTTGCAAGGTAGCGAAAAGTTAAGGAAATACAGCGGTACAGTAAGGGTTTATATACTGTAGCTGTAATGGGTCAGGGACCCAAGAGAAACAACGTCCAGGGCCCACATAAGTGGGCACGTACCGTAGGTTTGTGAAGTGGGACATCGACATGTCCTAATTAGGGTAGAATGGAGTCGAGACATAAGGTACGTACGGATCTCACAACCAATGGGAGTGAGCACACGGAGTGGGCTCGCGACAGGAACGGCAACTATGCGCAGCAGGGGCGCAGCTATAGTACAAGTGGGCAGCGGACACAAGAATGAGTCAGAGAAGGGAAACGAGTCAGAACGAACTGGAGACATAGGCCCTGTTGAAGGGCACACGACACTTGCACGGATATGGAGCTGGGGTTACGCCCAGCGGACATGAAATAGTTCCGATACGGATCGGAACAAGGATCGGTTACCACACGGCTTACCAAAGGTAAAGACCGGCGGGCCGGTTAGGGAGGATGACGCGTATCCCGATTAGGATAGCGACGAGGGAACAGCCGAGTACAACGAGGATGACGGGGCAGAAGGCGCGTAGCCAGAGCTCAAGCCCGGAAATAGAAGGTGCCGGGTCGAGGCGTAACAAACTCATCCCATGAAACTTTCAAAATGACTAACCTCAACCAGATTCTCCAGAGCATCCTGAACAGGGGCTGAGAGACAAGGCCCCTCTGCATGATCCTTCAGGGCATTGACTGAATGAGTGGCCCATCCAACTGGCAAGTTCTCAACCACTGCAGCAATCTTCAGATCTGCCTTCTGTTTCAACAACTGCATGTTTTTGTTCCATGCTGGCAACTCCTTAAAGATTTCAAACTCACAACCAGCAGCTTCATCTGGAAACACAATCCCATCTGGCCAGAATGCAATCTCTTTAACAGAATGGCTCATCAGTTTTGTTTGCTGGCCAGCAAGAGCAGGTTTGGAGATATGATATTCCTTTGAGTTTTGGAGAATTCTGTGCCACAGCCTGGCAACAGCACTTGATGGATGCTGTATCAAGGAGGGACAATAGCACTGAATGAATGAAATCTCTGCATACACAGCCTTGCCAGGACATGGGATGCACAGGCCTTCAATGACTGAGAGATTCCATGCCAGTGGAATGTATGCCATGGCAAATATTCCATACATTGGAATGCATCAGCAGGGGGGTCTATGGTACTTTGAAGAACATGTCCAGGGCCCATACAGATCAGTCTGGGGTTTGTCCTTCATCTGAATCACTTGTCCATTTCCAATGATATCCTCTGCTGTTTGACACTCCTGGATAAGGAGTGCATACCCCTTATCCTCTTCAGCTACCTGAGCCTGACACCTCTCCAATCATTCTTTGTTCCCCATTACAGGATCTCCCTCTTGACCCTCTTCCTCACCAGCCATCTCTGCATCTCCTTCATCTATACAACTGAACTTCTCCTCTTCATCCTCCTCTTCTTCTTCATTCATCATCTTCTTTTCCTTTGCCTTGTAAGATTAGGAAAACAGTGTACTAAGTTTGTTTACTCTGATACTGCTATGGTTTTAGAGTGTAGTGGTAGTCTGTAGTACTTGTTTAGTAAAGTGTAGTAGTAATTATGGAATTGCAATACAAAATAACTTTCCTGTCTTTTGGTTCCTGGGTGATTGGATGGTGTGTTAAGTAAGACCTTGAGAAGTCAGACTACTTACTAGTAAAGTAAGTTGATGGGCAACAAATTGGTAGTGCCATGTAGCCCAGCTTGATAGAGTGTAGCATATGTACTGTGTAGTCAAGCTTGCTATGGGGTGTAGGTCTGTGCAGGCCTGTACAGTAGTGAGATTGGCCTAGTACTATGGAGTGGTAGTGTCCAGTACTGCACAGTGGGGGACCCACCTGTAGTGCTGTGTGCACTGTAGCAGGCTGTCAGAAGCTGTACAATGTTGCACAGTGACTGAGGTTTTGTCATATCCATGTATTTCAGGTCATGCTACTAGTAAGTACTCTACTGGTAGATGGCTGTTTTCTGGTAGTAGTGCACATGAACCCCAGACCAGTGTCCAGTCCCAGATCTTCCAGTCCAAACCTTTATCCTTTGTTTAGTTTAGTATTATCTCATTCCTTGAAACCTTAGTTAGAATGTTGTATTTGTCAGACCTGTGTCTACCACTGGTAGACCAGTCTCCAGACATTCTCTTAGTCACTCACTTACTAACATTTGTACATAGCCTTTTCATTGTAACCAAGACTACTGGAACTCCAGTAGTTCTTCCTCCAGACTTGTAGAGTTCCCCCATACTCCCACATATGCAATGACCTTCAATAGTTGCCAAGGACTGACATTGGACACTGTCAAGATTGACCTCAAAACTGGCATTCTCACATGGCCAATTATACACCACCATATCCCACATTGGTCACCAAAATAATGCACACATCTTATTAAGTGACAACAAGAATACTACTACAAACATTATATTCCACAAACTGCTACTGTAACTATATCATGAATATATTATCCATATGACATGTGTCTGTGAGAACTGAAACAAAAAAGACCACCAGAGCAAAGTGAGGCAGGTCTTGTATAAGCCTATTTGCACTTACCCTAGCTTATCTGGCTAGCTCAACTTACACCATGTCACAAATATTAAAATGAGGATTATTACTACACCCTGCTCTGACAAAAATACAACCAATAATGCACCTGAAGTATTTGCTTTACTGGCTGAGCTGTAGGAGGTGAATTGAGATTATATTTTAGTTGACAAAGACAAATAAGCTCAAACAAGATGCTTGTAAAATTACTGATGGCCAGAAGACACCCAGAATTTTGCATGACTTGAAATTAGCTTTGTGGCAGGTTGTCATATGCATGTATTTAGGTCGCGCTACTAGTAAGTACACTACCGGTAGTTATCTGTTTTCTGGTAGTAGTGCACACGAACTCCGGACCGGTGTCCACCTCTGGACCCTCTAGTCTGAATCTTATTCTCTGTTTAGCCTAGCACTACCACGTTCCTTAGTACGGATTAGTTATTACTGCGTATTTGTCAGACCTGTGTCTACTACCGGTAGACAGGTTCCCGGACTTTCCTTAGTCACTCACTTACTAACATTCATACATAGCCTCTTAGTTATTACCAAGACTACCGGAACTCCGGTAGTGCCCCCTCCGGACTAGTAGTATAAATACTTAGTTAGATCTGTACTGTAGAGTTAGTCAGACAATCAACCTAGAACCTGGAGTATCCAGTATCTCGACCACTACCTGGACCTGTCCAAGGGCACAGCACACGAGCTGAGGCCGATTTAGGTAGTAGGCCCCTATCGAGTCTGGGCTTCGACCCCACGGGCCATGTGCCACCCAACCCCGGCTCTTACGAGCTCCGGCACAGTAGCCCAACTCCGGACATACCGGAATTACAAAGCCCGGCCTAACCCGACTCTCCGGAAGGAATGTTCTTAACACGGGTGGTTTCACATTTAGTCTCTCAGAGTTCTTTTGAAGTAAGACTACAACTCTGAAATTTCCAACTTTCAATCCTTCTCAGCTGATATTTAAGTGCTGACTGCACCAGAATGAATGCCAGCCTGTGTTATTGTTCCAAAGTGGCAACAGAACAAAATAATGGAACTGCCTATTTTTGGGCAGACCTACCATAAAACTGAGCTTCGGAAGTTGTCCTCAAGTTTCGTGACAGCATTCAGTAGAACATAGTAAGCACGCACTAACTGCAGACAGAAGAGGCCTTGTTTTCTCTGCTGACTTCGACCACTCTACCCCAGAAAAATGACGTTGGTATTGCTCGCCGGACTGCGCAATATATACGTGCGACAAGCACCATATTCAGCTTCGATGGCAGTGTCGCTGCTGAGACACCGCGGAACGAGGCGTACTATATCACACACTACTGTCAAAGGATACCCTGCCGATGTCTCGAGTCTCTACCAAGACAAGGAGGGTGACGAAGTTGTAGACAGCGCCCGAGTCAAACCCGAACATGCCGTGATCTCCACCTTTGATCTCTTCAGCATTGGCGGTATGACTTGTTAGATGTTCGTTCTCGACCGGCGTTACTGAGACTAATATCTTTAGTCGGGCCAAGTAGCTCGCATACTGTCGGGCCCATGCGCGCTGGCAAAATATTCATCACTGACTTGCAGGAATTAAGATTACTGGATCGGGTAAGTGGCCCACGGCTAAATAGACTTGTCAACCCACCAAGTTGACAACGCATATCATTAGGTCCAAACGCTTAAGATAGCTCTGTGAGTTGGGACAACCAATCCATACTGATGGTTTCGCTGAGAGACAACCCGGTAGCTATGGCTCTCTCGCGGCAACCGGTAAGGAATCCACTTGCAAAACTCAGAGCTCACCAACATCAGACAATGCTCGCCAGGGAAAGGGTACACCATACTTTTGTGACGGCCCGCGGACTAGCTAAGAGCCTATACAGACACCATACACCCCAAGCCATTCTTCTCGGTTTAGAAGGCTCTGACCCAGAAACGATCGACTGCGGGACCATACCCTCACGTTATGAGGCCATTCTGACCAATAAATCATTGCATCTCGGCGGAGACCGTCGCATTCATTTTGACATGGACAGAGATATGCTATGGAGGTGGGATGAGGTTCTCAAGACGCATCCGAATGGCATGCGCTTCTCGTGCTTTGACGGAAATGGTGATCTTCTGGCAACCAACGAATATTTCAGGTAGGCTTGATGCGGATCTTTGTCTCTCCATGCCTCCGACGCTTGCCGTATAGCGTCGGCGGAGGCTTCGTAGTGAATGAAAAAACGAAAGGTCGGTGTTGACTACTTCGTGGGTAAACAAGTCCCGACCTCGTTCCAGTGGACGAGAATTTATTCTACAAGGGCGTAGACAAGAGTGTAGTCCACGGTGCACGTCTGCACCAGACGCACCAAGCTGAACAGGGTGATCCTATTCATCCCTCCAAGGACGACGATCCAGGTCATCCTCCCTACCCGTTCGATTCCGGGAACAGTTTACTTGCGATTACCAGGAAACACAATGTACGTGTAGAGGGTCGTTCGTCTGACACATAGCACCCATTGACAGGTGTTGACTTTCGTAGTTGACGATCGCTCAGATCGTGCATGATAACGAGCGCTACTTTGGGCTCTCCGAACAAGACATCCATGACAAGGTATGATTTAGCACTTTGTAAGGATTCGGTCTCGGTAGCCTGACTGGTGCACTGTAGCTTATGCGTATTTGGGCCGTTATGGACGACTGCATCCGCACAGGAGTGTCCACAACGGAAAGAACTCTTCCAGGTCGCCTCAAGCTTCGACGCCGCGCTCCGATGCTATACAGGCGTCTCATGCGAGGGTAAAATACCCCATCTCCTCTTTTCTTAAGCTGACGTCGTCCTCGCGAATGATAAGATTCTACCCTGGTATCGGAATTCCAGCGACCCACCTCATAGGCCCAAATTCATCCGTGTCCGCTGGCGCCGTAGATGCACCTGAGGGGATGAAAACATCTCAGGGCGTTGAAGACGGTAGTGTTTCCATGCCACGCGATGGTAGATCTCGCGCCGCCATAGTGACGGGTTCCTTCGACCACGCCGTCCTTCCCATGCCTCCCGTAAGAGTCTGCTTCCAGTGAAGGTAGTCGTCACTGACGCGGCCAGCAGCGCAGGACGAACATTCCAGCGGTCGATTTTCTCTCTTGCTATGCGATCGCTGTCAACGAAGTGAACGCTGCAGGTGGTCGCATCGTGACGTCCCCCACGAATGGAGCTGCTGGCGTCATCCCAGCTGTACTGAAATATATTGTTGAGTTTGTGAGCGACGATCCCGAGAGATCGATAAAGACGTTCCTGTTGACCGCCGGCGTGAGTTACTTTCTACCATACAGTCATCGCTTCCTAGGTAAAATCGGCCGTGACCGTCGGCGAGCTGACTTCGTGGTGTCTAGGCCGTCGGCATGCTCTTTAAACGTGGGAGTACGATATCAGCTGCAGAGGGAGGTTGTCAAGCTGAAGTCGGCGGTATGCGGTGGCTGCGTACTTTCGTTCTCCTACCTTATCTCTCCGGCTCCACGTCGTTTTGCAGTTGCTTGTTCCATGGCTAGTGCCGGCTTTGCGGCGTGTATGGGCGCATCCCCAGAGACTGTTTTACAAGTTAGTGCCGTGATGTCGACTGATAATCAGCCACGATAGGCTAACATATCTTACAGGCGGCGGAAATAGGCATAGGTGTGTATTTTAGCGAGGACAGATCTGACTCTCCTCCGTTTCGCTCGCGCCTTTTTGTCTTCTGATTTAGTAACATGTCAGAACATAATCTTGGCCTTACTTGCGACCCCATTGACGGACTGGTCCAAGTGCCGTGCATTGTACGTGACGTTGCTTGTGCGCGAAGACGCGCTAACGTTAACATGGCACATTCTTTGACGTTACCTTAAAATCTTGCAGGAACGGAACAGTCTAGGAGGTATGTGAGCTTATGTGGACTTGTCTCTCAAAGGGTGTCACTTATTGGCTCCGTCACACTATGCACGCATTCGTGCTTCGACTCGTTCACATTTGGACGCCATCATTCGACGCTCGGGCAAGTCCATGTAGCTGTCAAAGCAATCACCGCTGCGCAACTTTCCATGGCTAGCGATGGGGTTTATCGGGTGACCCTCGATGAGGCAATCGAGGCGATGCGATTGACCGCCACCGATATGAGTGTCAAATATAAAGAGACAAGTCTTTCTGTGAGCTTTTTAAGTTTGAACAGTTGCTGTAGAACGGCGACTAATAAAAATGAAAAATAAAATATGTAACTGATGTCGACAGGGCCTTGCTGTAAGTTATCCGTTCGCTTCCCTCGCTCGCCTAGCACCAGTTCATCAACACGTGGTTTCAGACGACGGTCAAGATTCCCTTAACCGTTCCGGCTTGCTGAACTTACGGTCTCCTATTAGTTCTGCGACGGAGTTAGTACATTCTGCAGGTGCTTTCGCAGTCTTTCCTGTTGCTATCGTATAGTTTTGCCGCTGCCTCGACTTTTAGATCCAACCCACGCATAGAGTAATGATGGATTAGCATGTCGCTTTTTTTTTGCTCTCGCATGTTTTCTGTTTACCGGTACTGTAGACGCCTGCTATTAATTTACACATCTTACGAAAAGTCCGAAGAAAAAGAAATGCCAGGACCGTGGATTGAACACGGGACCTCCAGAAGCCAAATACCAACTTCAGTCTGTTGCTCTCCCAGCTGAGCTACCCCGGCGTTGACAGTCAACACGGACATGTGCAACCAAAAACGGCAGTGCAGATCCCCTACGAAACTGAAGTGGGCGTGACGACATAGAATGCGCTACATACAAGTACATTGAAGTGTATCTGCTAATTCAAGGGGGTATTTTTGAGATATGTATGTACCTAATTGGTATCGGATGGTAAGTAGACATTTAGTGGGTACTGCTCGATATCTGCCCAAGTCATTGCAGACCAAGTCGCCGCCCTCGTCTTCGCAGCATGGTAGTGGGCAAACGCCAAAGCGGTCTGTTTGGCGCACTGCTTCGGCGAGATGCGACCGATGCCAGTGCCAATCCCCGTCATAACCACCGAGCGGATTGGGTGCAACCCAGGGTCTGTGGCAGCCCTGGCGTTATGACGATCTATCTCCACTAGCAACGACCACACGCAATTGTAAACGATTTCTTTATGCCACACCACCGAGCTTGGTAGGCGCATGGTGGGACAGAGTGCGACGTAACGACAGGAGAACGGGTTTCCTGCACAGACCGTTCCTAAGAGCGGGATGAGTGTGCACGTGCCAGGTGGTGCGTATCCGCGCCAGCGTTCGTAAATGACCCTCTGCGCGACGCGTGTCAACGCGTCGGGGATGGTTGGAGGAGACAGTTGATCGGATAAGACCTGATCAAAGCTGATGTGGTGTTGATGCAGTGTGAGGGAGGAGACACAAAATTATCGGATGTCCGACTCACCCGCCATCGAACCTCCCAAAGGAATTGGCAGGTGATACGATGCAATCAAAGGGGGGATGGAGATCAGAAATGCGACCGTGGAGGACAACCACTCGAGCTCGACACTCTGCAGGTACGAGCACTGTAAATGCCTCTCGCCACAGATCTACGAGTCCGGCGGACACGTCAAATAGGGTGAAATCGACTGCCATGAGAGCGTCTGCAGTAAAGATTCTGGGGCCATGATAAGTGATGAGTGTGCGCTTTTATGTTTGAGGATGTTCGATAGGCGGGCACGCCAACTTGCACGTAGAAGTCCTCATATGTTGTCAACCTGAGTATGCTGGTGATCCAGACCCGAATACAGTATGCAGAGTGGCTCCAAGGAAGTATTAATACTTGCAGTCCGGGGATATTTAGGTCACGTGCCATGATCGCCCGGCCCGCGCGTTTGGCGTGTTCACCTCGAGCACCCATGGAGAGACCCGCCGCTTCGACGTTTCAACTGCCCAGTTCACTCTCAAAGCATTATCATCCGTACTTCACTCCTGCAGAGGTGCAGTATCTCTCAGATAAGCAACGTGGAAAGCTTTCGGTTTCGCAGGAAGAAAAGGCAAGACAGCAGGCGTGCGGATTCATAGAAGCTGTCGGCTCAAAGATCGGGTTGTGAGTACTATAGTGGGTGTCTCGTCTGCCATTGCTGCTCACGGCGAACTATCGTTGCGTTAGTCCCCGGAGGACCATTGCAACAGCTCAGAATTTGTATCAACGCTTTCATTTATTCTTTCCAAGGAAGGACTTCAATTACCATGTCAGTGGGCTGTAATACCCGCTCGAGTTGGCTGCTCACGACACACAGGACGTCTCACTTGCCGCGCTGTACGTCTCGACGAAGATGCACGATACACTCAAGAAACCTAGGGAGATACTAATGGTGGCTTACGCCGTCCGGTTCCCTGAGTTAGCTGCGAAGTCGAAAACCATCGGTGGCGAAGTTGATATGGACCCGATGGTAAGTGGATGGCATTGTTTGAAGAAGCACACTTTTGATTCTTGTCCAGACGGTGGAACATGACCGCCAGCGGGTGCTCGCTGTCGAGAGATTGATTTTAGAGACCATCTGCTTCAACTTTACATCCAAGATGCCCTTCCCTTACGTTATCAAACTTGGTAGGAAGCTGGGAGGTAAGCTATGATTATCACCTTCCCGAAGGCCGATCGGAACAAATAAATATTTTTTCCAGCGTCTAAGAAACTCATCAAATTTGCATGGCGTCTAACCGTCGATAGGTGAGTGCCTTGCGAATCAGAAGCTTTCCCGTATGTATTGATTTATATCATATAGTCATCGGACTCCCGTTCCCCTTATGTACCCTCCAAACACGGTCGCATTGGGATGCATCTACACAGCCGCTCTTCTATCAACGATAGAGCCTACGGCATCGTCCAATACGGATGACGAATCCGATCGAAAAGTGGCGAATTTATTGAAACAAAAGGGGGACTGGGAGGCCATGTACTTGGCGGAGGCCGAGGATTTGGAAGGTTAGCTCACAATCCGCAGATGTGTTATCACCTTCTGCTGCTGTTTCTCACCGCATTGATGCAGAGATTGCGCACATACTCATTGACTTGCTCATGCAAGCCGCCCAAAACCCCTCTGCGAATACTTCGCCAAGGACACCTTCCTCGCCTTCCCCACACCCATCTCCGCGAAATCAACATTTTTCTTCGAGCGGCCCTCCGCACACTCCGCAAATACCATACAAATTTGACCAATTGCTTCAATTGAAGATTGCAATGAGGGAGAACGAACATCCGCCTCGGCCGGATAGGCCTTTGAGTACTCCTGATTTGAGTGCAACGTATAGTGGGAATGACGTCGCTTTGCTTGGGAAAAACGAAGGAACGGTGAGGTTTCTGTTCGGACCCCCTGGTGTGGTGGGTCATGGGGTGTAGGGAACTTACCGTGGCAACTATGATGGAATCGTTCTTTTAGCAGTCAACACGATAGAGCACATTGATTCGTTGATAATTGTATTACGCACGTAAACATGGTCATTCCTGGTGTTTCATCTAGAAGTCACATCCACGGGCGTACCTAAACCGGAGCATTAACTTCCGGGCCAGGCTGGTTCGACGCGGACCGTGAGTAAAGGGGCCAATTCTTGTGAATGTACAACATGCGCTGCAGCAACAACTGCTCCTGGCTGCTGCAATCATGTCCGAGACATATCCTCCCAATCCCTTCGATGGAGAGCAGACGATGCTGATTCTTGTCGGTCTCGTCGCGTCGGGGAAAGTGGGTTATCCGATTCCATCAGTGACCTGGCTTCTCTGACGTACGGTATCTTCCTACTAGTCGACCTTCGCTGAAGCCCTCGAGAGGCACTTCCCAAGATTTCGCCGATGCAATCAAGACGACTTGGGCAATAGACGTCTTGTGGAGGACCTTGCTCGTCAGACTCTACGGGAAGGCTTGTCTCCGTGCATCGACCGCACCAACTTCAATGCAGTGTACGTCGGGCGGCTAGGGGAGGTATACGATAGGAGTAATTCTGACGACTACGTTATACTAGGCAGCGCTCCTACTGGACGAATATCGCTCGTGCATTTCCCTCAGTCACTATCAACGTTATTGTCTTTGATACTCCCTATCATGTGAGAAGTTCATGTCAAAAAGCCGCAGCATCGGTTGAATCTCGTAATTTGCAGGTTTGCGCTTCTCGTCTTCAGCACCGTACGTACACTAGTCCGCTCATTTTACGCCGGTTCATGGCGGTAATCTCATGACCAAGGAACATCACATCCCACAATCAAGGACCCCCGACATGGCATGTCCATCTTGGCAAACTTCGCCTCTGAATTTCAGCTTCCGTCTCCCGACGAAGGTTACGACAATATCCTTTATCTGAAACCTTCTGATCACCCGCGTCCGGAGTATACTCGCGATGAGATTTTGTCAATACTAACCCGACTTAGAGCGTCAACCGGCGAGACAGGAATAGCCGTTCAGCCGCGCGTGCTTTTTGGGACTAGGAGTTCACACAGTGCCCCTCGCAGAGGCTCGACACGTGGACACCATCGGGGGTTACATGGTGACCGAGGCTCCTGGATACGATCAGGCCAATCGCGTGCATTTCACAGGCACACCTCGTTTTCCCCTAGCGGTACCAATCGTGACGAAAGGCGTGTTTCAGCTGCTGGGTCTCAGGAGACGGTCCCTCAGGGTCCATGGTCAGGTCATCGCGGCAACGGCGCCACGAACAGGGGTTGATCGTATCTGAAACTCGAAGGAATTCAGAGTGGGCCAGCCTTGGTGACGGCACTCCGGATGACCCCATGATCCATTCTATATCATGATTGTTTGGCTTTGTGAATTGCTGCACCTTCTTACGATCGTTCGCCTAATGAATGTTTGATTTTTTTTTTCCCCTCCGTCAGTCACACAAGCGTGGGGCTGGTTGCGGTGCGAGTGAGAAGTACAATGACTAAGGCTATTAGCGAATTCCATGGTCCGAAAGCTGACGGCAACAACGTTGCTCTATCCTTTTCGGTAAAGACGTGCAGTTGGGCAGTAAGCGTGGTGGAGACGGCGGTCTGCCACTCTCCACGTGTTCCGTGGGGAACAATCACTCAGGGGGAAATTTGGGATCATGATCCCGGTTTCCTCGGTAGGTCTAGTGATCCTTGCTGGTCTGCTTCTTGGGCCGCTTTGAATGTCTTGCCTAGAATTTTTGCGCTAACCTGAAAAGTGTCGAATATACAGCATCAGGCTCATAACATCCTGATGGATGAAATAGATAGAAGTAACTGACGTTTCGGATGTGCATCGCCGCTCGCTCAACGCCGTTCTCTTCCGCGCGTTTGTAATAAGTCAATGCCTCTTCGAGCTGTCCAGCTGCCCACATCAAGATGAGATAATTTTAGAGACAATAAGCTTGATGACTCACTCGCTTCCAAAACCGCAGCGAGATTGAAGGCAATCTCAGGGTCCTCTGGAGCCAGTGATGCCGCAACGCTGGGAAACAATAGTAAGCATCGCATATGGCAGGAACGGAGTGTTGGTACGTGCTGTAAGTGATGTAGTGCGAGGTCTGGTCGCGAGACAGGGGATATTATGTACGCGCTGGCAAGGTCTGAATGTGTGTCCGTGTCATATCTGCGTCGAAGTACCAGCAAATGAGTGCTTACTGGTGTGTACATCAGGACTATCGGGTTGCAGTTCTATGGATTCTTTCCATGCCGCGATAGCCTCGTCAAACTCCTCTACGAGAATATGAAATTGGTATTGCTTGAATGTACTTTCATAAATCGGAAAAGGCACATACTGAGGTGATAGTGCGTGACGCCAAGATTGAAGAGGGAGCTGGCGTTTCGCTTGATTTCTACGCTACGCCTGTACAGCTCCTTGGCACCCTGAAGGTCATTTTCCTCGAGTTTCTGTGTACCCTGCTCCAGACACCGCATTGCTTCGATATCTGCAGGATCAGAAGCTGTGGAGTGTGGCGTCGTTGATGTCGCCCATCCTGACAAGTGGTCATAACAGATTCGGGAATCTAAAGGGGGTTCTGGAAGTGAGACTTACTTTTGGCCAGATGACGGTGGCAGGAAATTCGTCCGAGCCGGACATCCACGGGCAATGAACGTCGCGATACAGACTGGGTATGTAAAAGACCCAAACGGCCAGCTCGGCTCGTCAACAGGTGTTGTGCATCTGTCCGAAAACGTAGCAGCGAGGCGCGCAATTGGGCCCTGACGGATGTTGGCAGCATTTTCTTTCCTTCTAATTGTTTTGGTCCAAAGCGGAAGGAGTGCACTTGGCCGGCAAGTGGTGTGTTCCAGAAAGGGAAGTAGTTTCGCACCCCCCACTAATGCCCCTTGCAAGACCAGCCAAGAAAAAAAAAACCCTCGCTGCCTCTGACCACCGTCGCCTCGCCATGGCTGCACCAGACTCGCAAGACTCACAACGGTCGATACAGGACGACCTCCGTTCAGTCAAGTTCAGTCAAGACAATCCAGCCGTCCCCGTGGAGGGTGCGGTGACTGCAAATGACCTTCTGCTGGCTGCGTATGACCCGACGAGATTACATCCCCTCGCCCAACTTGGGGACCAGTTAGACTATCTTGTACTAGATGATGCAAAAAAGAACGAGTTGCCAGGGGCCGGGACAGCCATACCTTCTCGAGGTTTCAGTGATGATCTGTGCTACGGAACGGGCACTATGTACCTCAGCGGTAGGTGTCCTCTCTCTCGGCTCTTTGACATGAGTCCTGCACGAGGATTGTACGTTTTTGATCGCGTATCCTCTTTCTGCACGACTCGGCTTCTCACCTTATCATCTTAATGTTGACATCTCCAACTTGGGCCATTCTTATTGTCTTTGTCCTGTCACATGCTCACACATGTTTCCACTAGGCCTGGCCCTAGGTGGCCTTTGGGGTGTGAGCGAGGGCGCCCGACGACCATTAGCCGTATCAAACATGCGATTGCGGATCAACAGCATACTCAACTCTGTCACGAGGAGGGGCACTTTCATAGGTAACTCGGCTGGCGTGTTAGGTGCGTTTGGAAGGTCGCATTGCATCCATGCGGCCCGTTAACGACGTCGATCCATAGCGTTGGTCTACAACGGAATCAACTCTTCTATCGACTCCTTCCGCGGAAAACATGATACTGCGGGCAGTATGGCAGCTGGGGCGTTGACAGGCGCTTTGTACAAGTCGACCGGTACGCCACCTTGTCACCCCTTCTCTCCGACCTTACGTTTTGATTGGAAAACGTTTACCCTTAACCTGTTAAATAGCCGGAGCCAAACCCGCGCTGGTTGCAGCGACTCTGATTTCGGGACTTGCGGGCATATGGAGTTATGTGAAGAAGAGCGTATGATATGATATGATTGACCGAGTAACATATACCTCCACTACACATAATATCGTATTATACTTTTTTTTTTTCTTTTTTTGCGTTCGACGTTATCCTTTAAGCGCTGCCAATAGGAAGACGAGGACGGGGGAGGACGTCGATAATTTTTTGAAGGTTGTCGTTGTCTCGTATTTGCCAACTGGATGAGCTTCGCCATATCGGTCCTTCTCAGATCTGCAAAAATGTTTAGCTGCACAGAGATTCGGATGCCCCTTGTATGTCTTCCTTAGCCCCCCGGGTTCCGCTCCTGGAAATAAGTGGGTACGATCATGATCTGTGAACACGCATGTGTAATTGCTACGTTCTCTCTCTCGGTTTTATATCATAGATATTGGGGACCGTTAGTGGACGAATCCTGCCCACCTTCGCCTGTTCCCCCCCTCCACAGGCCAGTCCTTGCCACTCGGCTCGCCACATATGCTGGCCCTTGCTGACACTGCTTATTGGTCTGCAAAAGCCACATGGGACGAGACGACCTCCAAGAATGGTTTGGACAGTTCTCATGAATATCCAATGCACGCTGCTTATGACCACCACCATCGCTCCTCATTTTCCAGCGACGAGGGTGGACAATCGGTAGGCCTAGCACTCACTCAGCCTCCGCACCATCGACTCGCATGGCAGGTGGGACTAATGTCCGCGATTATTTCTTTTGTGACAGTACGCCCGTCAAATACACCCGATCACGCCTATCACGCCCGTCGAATATGCCCCATCGTAAGAGAAGTTCTGTGCTATTTTTTGTTAGCGAGTGCTGATGCCGGTGTTGTTCCATACAGCAACTATAAAAAGCTGTTTCTTGATGGACCTACCGAGCGCGCCTACAGTTCGTCAAGGTCGGCCGCCAGCAGCGACCACTCCCGCACGCAGTCGCCTCCATCTGCATGGAATTTGCCGTCTCAACCTGAGTCGTCTGCCCACGCTCAGAACGGCAGCTGGAACCAGGTGTCTCCTAATAATCGACCCAGCTCTCCACCCGCCCAATTCCCACCGCGTGTTCACCATTCCTCGTTCATACATGACAGTCAAACAAGGCATCTGCACCCGTTACAGCGTACACCGCCGCATGCTGACGCTCTCCTGATCTAGGACTTATGAGCTTGATGTGGTACAGCACCCCCAAAGGACGGCCGAATTTGGATCCGCTACCCTGTCTCGCCTCCCACTAGCGCCGCCGGTAGTTGTGCAGCTCATCGTGAGAGATCGCTTTGGGAACTCTATCATCCCGTAAGTATTCGTCATCCATCCAGCTCGATACTATGGCTGGAACGTGGACGTGATTTTTTTTTTTCCAGCGAAGTGGAACTTCCCTTCCTCATCGCACATCTGTCCTTATACTCTGATGATGGCACGCGATCATTGGATATGGGGAGATCCCCCAGTGGTAATTCTCCTCCCCGGCGACTGCTATATGGGAATTTGGTATCATCTCCACAGAAGCTGCGGGACCTATCTGGTCGCCTAGGCCTTTATTTTCTATTCCCCGATGTGAGTATCCGCTGGCGGGGCCGCTTTCAACTAGGAATCTCGCTGTTACGATTGTCAGAGTAAGTGTCGCGGGGGAGCGAAGAGAGTATGGACGGTAATCTGATGTATTGTCACAGAATAGACGCTTCTGGCGCCATGAGCCTTGCCTCCGAAGGGATTGTCCTTGCGACAGCCCGGACACGACCGTTTGATGTTCTCACCCACGAAAATTACGTTGCTCCGCGTAAGGATCTTTTGCGCTAGTCTTTATTTCTCTGTTGGGCTGACGCGGATGCCAAAAATCCCTGTCGGTGCCTTGCAACAGCCACTACACGCCTGACGCAAAGTTTCCTCCGCCAAGGAGCGAGAATTCATGCCTTCCCACCCAACACGCCTTAGACCGTAGATAATCACTACACTCGGACGTCTTTTCCGGCGCACTTTTGTCACTTGTTGTATATCGCCGTGCTGTTGTATATTCGACCTTCTCTCTCTGCGTTCTTATCCATTCGACCTCCGAGCCCCCCACCCCCCCCAACCTTCGCTTTTTGGCGGTATGCATTATCACTCTCTGCCTGTAATGACACACGTTACGTTTTCGCGATGTACCTGGTGCTGATGTGCTGGGACCGACAACGCATCAAGAGGGGATGATAGCAGTAAGCTGGCGGTGCCTGGACCTTCCGCAGGGTTACGACCGTGCGTGCGTATTCGCAGGTAGCCATGGGTAAGTAGTTCTAGCAGCTATGTCTCACCGTATCGGCGGCAAAACAAATCATGGCCTATCTTTCACATGCAAAGCGGTGTAGGTGGCAGTATTTATTCTGGTATTATATAATGGTAAGCGCAGCAGCGACGACGGTTATGGAGGCGCAGCCATAACCCGCAGTACTCCAGGTATGTACATGTATACACGACGGTCGAGTGCGGCGCAGCCAGTCAGTCTCTCAGCGAGCGGGGCTGTGAAGTGTCTGTGCGGTGCCAGTCGCCCCCACAAATCATACCGTGGGAATGTCTTGGCTGCATTACCTCGCATCAGGGCGTGAACTTAAAAAAAAAGAAAAGACTAGTGTCCGGTATTTACCACGCAGCCGCTTCTTCCTCTTTCTATCCACTTTCATCATCATGTCAGGCAAGAATTACTACGGTGGCGGAGGACAACCGCAATACTACCCTCCTCAAGGTATGTCGTAATCTCGGCGGGCAGGTGGAATGGGTATGGTGACGCTGTCGCAGGGCCTCCGCCGGGTCAGGGGGGATACTATCCTCAGCAGCCTCAACAGTCGTACCAGGGTCCCGGCGGCTATCCCCAGCAGCCACAATATGGCGGTCAGCCAGGGTATCAACCCCAGCCCCCTCCGCAGACTGTCTATGTGTGAGTGGGCGAGTCTCTGAAAACACGAGGCCTGGTCGTGACGACACGTTTCATGTTTTCCTAGACAACAACCTGGACAGAGGACGGCTGATTCTGGAACTGGGTGTTTGGCCTGCTTAGCTGGTGCTTGTCTCTGCTGCTGCGCAGAAGGTCCGTGGTTTTCTTTTCATGTTGCAAAGTGTGTTCGGGAGTGGCTGACACCTCACGCTACGGCCTGCAGAGATGTTGTGCGACTGCCTATTTTAGTTCTCAAGCTGTAGGGACCGATATTGGGCGCTTGTTCCGCTCGTGGATTCTTCCTTTCTTTCATACCAGCGTGCACTTGGCTCGATACGACTGCGGACGCTTAATGCGTTGTGGTCGTCTTACTGTTTGTATCATCGGCTAGAAAGCTTGTACATGACCGAACGATTCACGACTATATCTTGAAATTGTGATGCCAGTTATGATCTATCATTCTGTGCGACTCGTGGTC
Source organism: Pisolithus thermaeus (assembly GCA_024663475.1). NCBI lineage: Eukaryota > Fungi > Basidiomycota > Agaricomycetes > Boletales > Pisolithaceae > Pisolithus > Pisolithus thermaeus. Next base: position 118,629 of record JANFAF010000095.1, read on the forward strand.
TTCTACTATGCTAGAGTACTTGCAGTCCGACAGACGAGGTGACGAATGTCAGTTGTATCATTGGGCCGATGAGTTCCCGGTTCGTTCCGTGTCACGTGTGACATAGTCACTCGGTGCTCTTCGCCGCTTGCTGTTTTGAAAATCTCGAAAGGCTCTCTATTCCAACAAAATGTTCAAGCTGCCCTTGGGTGCGCTCAGGAGCCAGCTTGCTCGCGGCGCGTCCCGCTCGACGTCCAGCGCAACGCGCTCAGCGTCGGTGAGTCTATAACTGATGCTCTGGAAGGACTTCTTCCCGACATGGACAGGTCCGGTTTGCTTCGACAAACTCTACGTCGACTGGCACCTTCGAGGTACGTCGGGCGAACATTTACAAAACCCGTTTATCATGAACCGAGTTTTTCCATCATCCCTTTACAGTCCCTGCTCACGTCTCGCGCGTCTCTCGTTTCCGTCACGCTTTTTTCCGTCGGGTCAATAGCATGGTATACCCATCTATACGGCTCCCTTCCCTTCATTGGCGAAGCTCATGCAAATTCATTGGCCGACGATGGTCTTCACCCCCCTGCATACCCTTGGCCACACAAAGGCTGGTTTGATACGTTCGACCATGCAAGGTAGGCCCGCGTTAATCACCGACCATTCCGACATCACCGACCTACTCAATCCGCTTTCCGTTTTAGTATCCGTCGGGGTTACCAAGTATACCGCGAGGTCTGCGCTGCTTGCCATTCGCTTGACCGCATCGCTTGGCGCAATTTGGTTGGTGTGTCACACACCGTTGATGAGGTGCGTGCCATGGCAGAGGAGGTCGAGTACACCGATGGTCCGGATGACAATGGGGAGATGTTCCAACGACCGGGAAAACTTTCCGACTATCTCCCCGCACCATACCCTAATGAGGAGGCCGCACGAGCCGGTAACAATGGCGCACTTCCTCCCGACCTCAGTTTGATCATCAAGGCCAGACATGGCGGTGCGGTAGGTTGAACCCCTCATTGACGTATCGGGTTTGTTTGGTGAACTGTCGTCATGTAGGATTATGTCTTCTCCCTTCTAACTGGCTACATCGACCCTCCTGCTGGTGTCGAGATTCGTGAAGGCATGAACTACAACCCTTACTTCCCCGGTGGCGCTATCTCCATGGCTCGTGTTCTGTTTGACGGCCTTGTCGAGTACGACGATGGTAGGACCGTCTCGCTGTGCGTCAAATCTGCGACTGGTTGATGTCGAAACGAATCTTTAGGCACCCCTGCTACGACCTCCCAGATGGCCAAAGATGTCGTTACATTCTTGAACTGGGCTGCAGAACCAGAGCACGACGAGCGGAAAAAGTCAGGTTTGAAGGCCGTGATACTGTTCTCGACCCTCTTCGCCATCAGCATCTATGTGAAGAGGTTCAAGTGGGGAGTCATCAAGAACCGCAGGATTTGTAAGTTCACCCACGCTGGCGTGTGTTTCGGTTACGTGTATTTACTGACAAACGACAGTCTACAAACCACCAACCGACCAAGCCCATTAGACAAGCGTATAGCGTTGTAGCAGAGCTAGTGCTCTGTAGATTTTTACAATTCTACACGAGAGATGCTACATTTTTTTATTCTTGTTACTCTAATGTACCCTCTGAGACCACCGTGGGAAATGTGCCTTGGTTAGCCGGTCTGGTGCTGGCCGCTCCATGACATACTCGGCTGGACCATCCTTGCCTCTCCCTACACCACCGTTGACCGAGTCGTCTTGTTCTGTCGTTTGTATCTGCACGTTCACAAATCAGAAATATTCAAGCTGCTATAATGTCTTCGGATACATGGCCTCAACCGTTAAAGTAATGTTTTTGGAAGCATTTTTTATAACATAGGATCTTACGACTTTGACCACAGAGAATGGGTCGCGAAATGTCTAGGACAGATGACTGATGCTAACAGAGCAGAAGCTCAAGCTGAGTTGAGACAGGTAATTGCCGATGCTTTCACCGCAAAGGCGCTCTGGACGACAGACTGGGCTGGAGTGCAACTACAAAGGTGTCGTCTCACTTTCCCTCTGAATAGTCCTCTGGCAGCTTTCAGTGACGTTGTCCATGCCGCAGTCTTTTACCTAAGCCAACGCCGGGGGTAAATGGTTTGAAGCGAAAGACGTACGTCTCAGCATACTTTCCCGTTCGTTGGCTGACGCATTTAACCTTGCACGTTCTCACCAGAGCTGAGCCTGCTGCGACAAGTAAGAAAGCGAAGAAATCCTCGATACAAAAGAGTACGTCAGCCAGCACATGGGATCTAGGGGATCAAGCTGCGTTGAACCGACGGGCGGAGCGATTCCAACGAGAACATGAGATTGAGCGACAGAAGAATCTGCGCAGTCAACAACAACAACCACAACAACAATCAAAGCAAGGTGCTGCTCTCAAAGCCAGTCCTCAGGGTGCCCATCTTTTCAATCGAATATGGCGAGCTGATTCACCGTCTACGCATGGCTCAAATCCGGACGATCCGGAAGCGGATCCTGTAAGCGAACCCTTTCGCTCAACCTCGCGACTGCCACGCTCACTGAATCCGGCAGAACGTACCTAATTGGGACCGGCATACGATCGTGGGCACGAACCAGGAACTGTTCAAGGACTATCTACGCTTGACGTCGGTGCGGCTCTCGCAGGATGTCACTTTAACCTTTCCATAAGTCACCTGCTTGTTTCAGGAACCGAAACCAGAAATGATCAGGCCGTACTCGGTCCTCCAACAGACTTATACGGCGCTGAAACAACGTTGGCATGACAAGTGTTCGTATGACTGGATATGTAACCAGTTGAAGAGTTTACGTCAGGATTTGACGGTGCGTGGAAGTGCATGGTGGGTTACCTCATTTACACTTGTCGCATTACACAGGTACAGCGGATAAAGAACGAGCTTACCGTGCTGGTGTACGAAATGCATGGCCGGATTGCACTTGAGACCGTACGATGTTGTCGCTGATGTTCTCTCAGCTTCACTCATATAGATCGCGATATACCAGGCCGATATGGTAGAGTATAACCAGTGTCAAGCGGCATTAAAGAACCTCTATGAACTTGGTATACCTGGACACGTCGAAGAGTTTACGGCTTATCGTATCCTTATGCTTCTCCACGGCCGAAATAAGAGCGGTGCGTTGTGTTCGCTATATAGCCGCCAGCCCTCTGATCCGACGCCACTCCTTTCGCAGAATTGAATTTGTACGTAGGTCAACTAACACCCAAACAGAAAGCGACGAAGCCAGTGCAGCACGCGTTGCAGGTGCAACGGGCACTCTCGATGGGCAATTATCACGCCTTGTTTAAGTTGTACATTGATGCACCAAATATGGGAGCATATATCATGGACCACTTCATAGACAGAGAGAGAGCCAAAGCGTTGATGATAATGTCTAAAGCGTGAGTTCGTGATATGGTCTTGCCCAACATACCGTGTTTGATATGTTATTACCAGATATCGGACGCTCTCTCTGCGATTCATTTATGACGAGCTGGCATTTGATTCGTTAGGACACACTCGAGAGTTCCTGGCCGCCCATGCAGTGTCAGCGTTCACGAACCCCAATAGCCCCGACACAGAGAAGACTCTAGATTGCAAAAACGCTTTTCAAATGATTTCACAAGCTTATGAGGAAAAATATCGTAGAGTTCAGATCAGGGGTGCCGTATAATCGGAACGCGATACGGATTAGATTCGTCTATTCCGGGGCTGGCTTCCCCATACCTCGTGTCCTCTCTGCGCATCCTGCGAGTCTTTCACCTGCCGGCCTCACCTCGTAGTCAGTCCACGTGCTCTCCCTCTTTGGTGCACCTTTTATCTTTCCACTCTCCCACTCTCCTCTCCTCCCTTGCTTATATTCCTCCACTTTCTTGTTTCTCCTATCCGGTGCGCGAGTTGATGCATGCCGACATAATTCGGGATTTCAACACCACGCAAGGATAACGTGCTAACTTAATTGATGCGGGGCGGACATGAAAAGATCCCAAGACAAGGCCTTAGCACTATCCTGATTTACGCACAGGTGAATACATCTTTCCATGGTCGTCGACCTCCTAATGGTAGTGCGATTTATGCGCATGGACTGTTTTGAGGGTAATGGTGTGTGGTTTAGCGGTGGATGGCGGGGGAGATTTGGGGTAGCTGGTTCGTGTAATGAATGCCCTATGTATTATCCAGCCTTATCATACTGCTGCTGAAACATTCTTGGATGCATGGCTCGCTTGCTTGGGTACATGACCTTTTTTTAGTTGCAATAGTCGCAACTCCTAATCTAGTCTCGCATGCGAGCTGGGATGAACCGTCTGACTATGACCTCCCGTATGGAGTAGTAGTTAAAGCAGGCAGGCGACGATAGGACAGCGTCGGAAACCCGAGAACGAGCGGGGATGGTCACGTATGACAAGATGAGCGTCTATAATCTCCATCGATAACTAGCGCTGGGAGATATGTGAAAAATCGCTAACCTTTTGGACTTGGGCGTTCACACGATTGAGTGTGCTTAACCACGACCAGGAGAACGGCGACGCATTTTGGAGGTTGAACGGAGAGGATTCTTGATCTGCCGGATCTTCGTATACAGGACATAGAACGATGGCAAATCTGGACGCCGGGGTTAGAGACCAGACGGTCGCCCTGACTATACGGAACGACCTACTCCGCATGAGAAAAGACGGGCCCACGCTTGTACAAAAGGTAGTCTACACAGAACTTGATCCCGTTCTTCACGACCCAACCTAGGGACCTATAGTGGTGGTATGCGACGTAGTTGACAAGGAAGGGGTTGTCAAAGCGTCGTGCAGGAGGATCGAGATTGGGCAATAAACTTGGCGATGGGACGTGCGCATTTTGGAATGCACACCATATCTGAGCGAGTGAGAGTGCGTTACCCTGTACGAATTGGCAAAAGGATATGAGACTATGGGGGTAAAGAAGTTGGCGCGTGGAATAGGCTCACTGTTTCCGGATCTGTTACCGACAGACAATCTAGAGCCCACAGGAGAAAGAATGCCTCGGAGAGTGCAAGCTGAAGATGCTCCACATTCTCGATGGGTACATCCTTATCGTCCTCGTCGTCACTTTCAGCGGGAGATGGTGTTCGTACTGGATCTTGTAGTGGTTGACTTGGCTTCCAGGTCGCCGCAGAGGGAATGATACGCGTTCCGTCCGCTGCATAAACGGTCGATATTACGCGGCCCTCCTCTTTGAATGCTGCCTCGGCTTCGGCTGCTGCTGCTGCCATTGCCCTTGCGCGATCAAGCTTAAATTGCTTGCGCTCAGCTCTTCGTTTTGCGGTCACCTCCTCAGATGTGAGGCCTAGGAACCCAACGTTGACACTAAGTATGTAAATGAAAACCCAAAGTACAACCCACCGGTCCTCGCTTGTTTCCTTGCATTCACCTGACGTGCTAACCAGCTGGGTTCACTTCGGGACAAGTCTCCTTTTCCGAAGAACCCTCTCTGCCATAGCGTCATGGCATGTTTCATATCCGTCACCCATACCGAGCGCGTTGCAGCATCAAAAACGCCCTCACAATGTGGGTTCAGGACCCGGGTCAGAGAGATACCCAGTAGTAGACCGAGAGCCTTGTGCCAGACAGATGGCTGTTCTGGTTCATCGGCAAAGATGATTGGGAGGGGGTTGGCATATATCCGGTTGTTCTCGTTGCGACGTCCTGGTGCCTTCTGTGAGGTTTTTGGTCTGGTGCTGGGCTGTATCGAGGACATGGTAGATAGAGATGATCGCGGCAAGCCGACTCGGTTTCAATTTCCACGGTCGCGTCAAAAGCAAGCGCGACTCGGGCACGTCACTCTATATACAACAAGTTATACTTGCAAGTGTTATCGATGGCAGAAAGACGACGAGCAGAGATCGAGGCTAAGAAAGCGAAACTCGAGGCGCTCAGGAAGGCGAGGGCGGACAGACAACGGGCAGAGAACGAGCGACGTCAGACAGAGGTGCGCTCAGATTCGTTCACCATCCAGGCTGACACTCTCAGATCGCACACAACCTCTTGGTAGGTAGCAAGCGCATCCGTCGCAGCGCGGCGGGAGGTCGATGACCTTGTCAACGCGCTGGTAGGCAGTCGGGGCCTCGACAGCGGAGGCGATGTCACCCCTTCGTCTTCCATGCCTGGCACACCACCACGCCAGAGTGCTCTTTTTTATGGTACATCTGCCTTGTCGCCATCCGGGAGAGCTAGTAGACAGAGCGATGTCGGCTCGGATCGAATTAGCATGGGGACTACGATGATTACAACAGCAAATTCTGGTACAGAGCATGTCATGGAGAGGTGCGTTGCCAAGTCGTTGATGTAAGTAGGCAAATGCAAACGCGACTTAGGACTTTGACACCTCGATTCGTCCCAGATTTGATTGACGTAGAACAGGAGCTATTTGAGCTACCACAGCGCGTGCGTCGGGCCGTGTGGGCGCATATACTCTGTCTGACATGATGTTCAGGAAAGGGTAATCTACAACAAGGAGGTCCAGACGACTGCAGTCGAAGTTGAGACGGCCGAAGTTTCTATAGAAGATATTCGTCAACAATTGCAACGGGAACGAGAGCGTGAGCTGGAGGCCGAGCGTGCTGTAAGGGAGAAGGAACTAGAGGAGGAGAGCATACAACTCGACAAGGAAATCGAACAGGAAATTCGGGGTAAGATCTACTCCCCTCCTCCTAGTAGATGTTTGACGAGTCCTTCCCACAGAGTTGTCCGAGGAAGAGCGGACAAGTATCCTCACTGCCCCTGAATTTCTTGATTTCGTAGAGCAGTCGTCTAAAATTGTTCAACGGGCGCTTAATGATGGATATGACTACATCCGGGACTACACCGTTGGCACAGAAACAAACGGGCAAGTCCCCTGTCGTTTACCATGATCTCTAAATTGATTCCGGCGTAACAGAGATGATTCGGAGGGTAAACGCGTGAAGCGCATCTGTGCGTTCTACGACGAACGATATGGAAAGAATCGTTCAATAACTGACATTGACTGGTCTCCAAAGGTGTGTCCGTTCTCAATCCGTCGAACCCACCTGCTCAAGTGTATGCAGTACCCCGAACTCAGTGTGGCGTCTTACAACAAGAATCCTGCTGCATTAAATGAGCCCGACGGTATCGTTGCCGTCTGGAATCTTCATTTACTAGAACGGCCCGAGTTCGTTTTCCATTCTCAGGTCCGTGTGCTTGTCCCCTGGTGCATTTTATTTGTGACATCTCGTTAACGTTGTCCGATATCGGATAGTCTGATGTTCTCTCAGTAACATGTTCCCCCTTTCACTCCAATCTCGTGTTTGGTGGCACGTACTCTGGCCAAATTCTTCTTTGGGACACACGGTCGAAGCATTTACCGGTTTTGAAGACGCCACTATCAGCTGCAGGTCACACCCACCCCGTTTACGCGATGAGAATGGTCGGAACTCAGAATGCCCACAACTTAATCACCAGCAGCACGGACGGAACTGTCTGTAGTTGGCTAGTGGACATGCTGGCGCAGCCCCAGGTCAGTGGGTCGGCCTTTTTATTGCATCTCTGCTCAAGTACTACATTACCGCATTGATGACCCCTCGTGTAGGAAACCTTGGAGCTGATTCACGCCGGCCATAATAAAACGGGCGAAGTGGCCATCACCACGCTTGATTTCCCTGACAATGAGACGACGACGTTTTGGGTTGGTACCGAAGAAGGTAACGTGTACCAGGCGAATAGGTACGACCGAGCTGGTGCGAAAGCTGGACTCAACCAGCACGACATCTATAAAGGGCATGCCGGCCCTGTTATGGGACTGCATTTCCATCCCCTCGTGGGGCCTGTTGATTTTTCGGATCTATTCCTGACGGCGAGCGTGGATTGGACAGTGAAACTTTGGCGAGCCAAGAGCCTTGCGAAGCCATCAACGACGGCACAAACCATTCCACCAATATATTCCTTCGATGAAGCGGATGATTATGTCTACGATGCGAAATGGCATCCTGCACACCCCGCGGTGTTTGGTACTGCCAACGGTTCTGGAAAGTTCGAATTGTGGAATTTAAACAACGATACGGAGGTGCGCGTGATATTCTACTCGGAATGCAACGTTATCATGAACGACCCCTTCTGATACCCCAGGTCTCTGCCGTAACTACCAACGTTGGAACGGGTCGCGCAATCAATAAACTTGAATGGGACCGCAAGGACGGCCGACGTGTTGCGCTTGGTTGTAGTGATGGAAAGCTTTATATCTACGACATCGGCGACATAGCAATACCTAGGGAATCCGAGTGGACAGACCTGCAGAAGACTATTGCGGGGATGGTCGGCAATAGCGGTCAGACGAACGGAGTGGTGGACGGAGATGCGACACGAATCATCGCTGGGCGTTGACAGGAGTGTGTTGGCGGATTGTTGGCGGACTGTGTGCTTGCTCATTCATTACCTCACGCGCAACTTAGCGATACCATTTTTCATATGATAATGCCACAAGCCGCTTTCTTCATCGGACATATAGCTGGCGGCTTCAGTACTTGGGATACCCGAGCGGGTTTTCTCGTGGACTTTGAGTGGGTTACCGGCTAGCTACCGGGTGTCCGCGCCATTCCGCGTTCACATGAAAGACTGTTGTGGCCTATTATGCTGGCTCTCTGCAGTGTCAGTTAGTACTAGACGTTCAGTGCTCTCTCTACTCTCTAGTCTCAGCCCCGCACCGAGTACCTCTTCGTAAGATGTCCCAAGAATGCAAGTTTGTTCAGGTCAGGAACATCGAGTACCACTCCAACTCCAATGCTGATATTCAGGGGTATTCAAGGAACCCCACAAGTGAGACACATATCGCCCTTGGCTCCTGAATGCTTGACCGACTAAACTTTGCGACTACTTGCCATCAGGTTACTGGTGTGAGTCTTCAGATACGCCTGAGGATGCTCGATATTAACTCATTTTGCAACGTCCAGTATTCCGGGGCCGATAGAAGTAACAGATGAGGTTCTTCTTCATTTCCGATCCCGTGATAAGGTATTCCTGACAAAGATCTTGTCGTCCTGCAGGTCCTCTATGCAAATGCACATCCGTCCATGTCGCATATGTCCGCAGACTTTGCATCTGTGTTCGGGAACTGTCTTCGCATGACAAGGTACGGAAATGAAGGCTTTCATAGTCTCGAGTAACTAAGCGGACGTGTGAACAATAGAGATATTTTGTACTCTGCAAATGCGCAGCCCTTCTTGATCGCTGGTTCCGGAACGCTCGGTTGGGATCAGGTTTGGCACACGTCTTACCGATATTTGGTACTTGCTTGAGTTCATTGGCAGGTATCCTCCAACCTTGTGGAACCGGGCGAAAATGCTCTCGTCTTGCACAGTGGGTACTTCGCAGATGGCTTCGCAGACTGGTTCGTTACGCTATTGCAATTCTATGTTACTGTGTTGGAGAACTCGATCATTTTGAAATAGCCTGCGGACGTACGGTGCGAACGTTGATCAGGTGAAAGCAGAAGTTGGAGACGCTGTCAAGGAATCAGACATAGAGGCAGCACTCAAATCGAAAACATACAAGATAGTTACTGTTACACACGTCGACACTTCCACAGGTATGTGTGTGTGGCATTTTGTTTCCCTCACTGTGCGGACGGCAGAACACAGCTGTCTTGTCAAACATCAAAGGTGTTGCAGAAGTGGCAAGAAGGGTTTCACCAGACACCCTGGTATGTGTTGTTGTCATTCGTCATTGTAAACGATATCGTACCTTCGCAGGTCGTGGTAGATGGCGTTTGTTCTGTAGCGAGCGAAGAAATCCGTATGGACGATTGGGGAATTGATGTCGTCTTGACTGCTAGTCAAAAGGGTCTTGGCACTCCACCAGGCTTAAGCGTTCTCGTAGCGAGTCAGAGGGCGATCAAGGTAGTCCAAAATTGCTTTGCTCGACCATGTACCTAAAACATATTTCTCAGGTCTATGAAAATAGAAAGACACCTATCACATCGTACTACGCCAGCTGGAAGAAGTACATGACTAGATATGTTGATCTTAGCGAAACTCACGGCTAATTCAGGTGGCTTCCGATCATGAACGCTTACGAGAGGAATGATGCTGCGTATTTTGCGACACCACCCGTTAACCTCATCTATGCCTATCATGCGTCCTTGCAACAAATCGTTCAGGGTCCTGTCTCTCTCGAGGACCGCTTCAAAGTGCACAAAGAGGCAAGCCGACGCGTTAAGCATGCAGCCGCAGCGCTTGGTCTAAGATGTGTTCCCCTGAGTGAAGATGTTTCCGCAAACGGAATGACAGCTGTGGGTTTGCAGTTGTACGGCTATTAACGACTGTCTGACGTCGTTTGCATGGTTCGTACTACAGATCTACTTCCCTGACGGCCTGGCAGCAAGCGACATCATACCCCGTCTTTTAAAGAAAGACGTCGTTGTGGCAGGTGGTTTGCACGCTAGTATCAAAGGTTTGTTTATGTATCTCTTGTTAAGTCGTACGGTACGACTGATCATCATATCCCTCCCAGACAAGTACTTTCGCATCGGGTGCGTCTCCTATTATTCGTGTAATCTTCGACCCCTACTCATGATTGTTGGTCTCAGACACATGGGTGCAACAGCTGTTGATACCAAGAGAGGAGACATTGACAGAGTTATCAACGCGTTGAATGAGACGTTGGCTGAAGCCAAGGCAAGCAAAGCTTAGGCAGCACATTGTTGTCTCTTTGTTTATAGAATAGAAAGTATACATTGTAGCGGGTAGTGTTTATACACAAAAAGGCTCTTTGCATGACCTTCGAGTCCTACGAAAATTGTGTAGTTGTCACTTTTAGCAGAGCAAAGAAGCGACGCCCTCCCCAGCTAAGGTTGTGCAAATTAGGCGAGGTGAAGGTCGCACCGAACGGGCACTGAGTTCACGGCGCGAGCAACGCTGACACGGTCATCCAATGCATTTTGTGGGTCGAGTCCATCACGTTACAGGTGGACACTCTCCTTAACCCAGGCATGAGCAGACGCAAGTATGTAGCAACGTTCTTGGGCGATGAAATCGGCGAATTGCCCACTTGTAGAGACCGGATTTTTGTGTTCTGAATCAAGTTCCCGCTAGGATGATACGCTATTTCGGGGATTCCAACCGCGTTAAAAACGAGGGAGAACCCCTCTATGTCCGGGCAGTGGTAAATAAGCGCCATGATGCCCGCGAGTGAGAGTCCAGTGGGCAGTGCCCACCCGCAGGTGTACGTTTTCAGATGAAGTTCTTTCAAAAGTGGCCAAGACTGAGCCATATGGGCAAGGTCATCGTCTGTGAGCTGGGGGCTGTAATTCCGAGATGGCAGTGTAATATCGAGGACCTTGAGGTTGTGGAGGGAGAGGTAGGGCGTCAAGATAGATTTCGTCAATACCCAATGCCTCGGCTGACGAGGGGGAGCAGAACCCAAATTGATACGGATAGTTTCCAAGAAAGGACTATGCAGTGGGATGAGGGTGAGAAGTTCTTCGAGGTCTTCGGAATAATCGTTACGGGCAAAATCCGTGGTGTGTAGGTTTAAATCCCTGAGTTCACTGAGACGTATCCACTGGAAAAGCCTCAGCGATAGCTCCAAAGAAGTGATGTTCGTCTTCAAATAACGGAGTCCGGCAAACGCATCGTTTGCCAGTGGGGGAGGTGAACCAAGTGGTGCGTGAAAATCTATAGCAAGTCGCTGTAACGTTTTTATTTGAGCGAGGGATGCCAGGAGGTCCCAAGAAACATTGTGCATCTTGACCGTCTCCAACGATCGAAAACTGGAGATGGTAGGGACGATGGACATACGAGTGCCTTCCTGCGTCTCGAAGGAAGTGGCACTGGTATGCAGGGCACGGACGTTGGAGCACGATGTTAGGATGCCCGACGCATTCAGGGACGCACAAAACCTTCCATCGAGAAATAACGCGAGTGTAGACAGTTGCGGGCGAATCAATATACGAAGCAGGGACAACACGCAATCTTGCCAGCGAACAGCCTCTACTGGAGAGTGGCCTTGACAGTGGAATGTCAGGTGTTGCACGTTCGGAAAAAGGGATTCCGGAGACTCGCCCCGAGGAGGATGGAGGAGAAGAGTGAGTGACCCTGGAGTTATGGAATTGGAGTGTGGTTTCTGGGTAATAAAGACATGTATGCCGCGAACCCGCCGGGAGAGCCGCTTGACCATCTGCCATTCTTCCAATGTGAGCGGACGCGTAACCACCTAACGAGACCAGAGTGTGCATAAGTACACATGGTTGGCGCAGTAGTTGACAGATAGGCGATACTTACCGTGGGTGGTCCGTAGATTCGCTCGTCGGACTCGGGATCGGGCTCTAGAGATTCCGCTATAGAGGTTGCAGTCGCGCCGGGCAGCAACCGTAAAATGGGCCCCAAACCTATCAGCCGTTGCCAAATTATCGCTGCCGCAGGCTCATGGAATGCCCGACATGTTCTAGCGAGGCTGCATAGTGTCGTACCCTCCAACCAAGAGAATATACTGTTCAAGACTTCGTCAATGAGAAGACAGCGATGCATGTTGTCGAATCAGTCTGCGCCTCTGAGCAATGAGTTAGAGGGTTCTACTGCTGGAATGGTGCGCACACTGCAGAAAGAAAGAGCATTATTGCCGACTTTTAAGTTGTGCATTCAAAGAGCAAAGGTGTCAAAGTAGACCCGCCTCTCGCAACAAATCAAGACAGTGATGCATGTCGTCGAATCGGTGTGCACTTCTGAGCAATCAGCTGGAGGGTTCTACCGCTGGAATGATGTGCACTCTGCAGGAAGAAGGTGTGGAACATGATTGTCGGCTTTAAGTTGTGCATCGGAGGAGCAAAGGTGTTAAAGTAGACCCGCCTCTCATCACAAATCAAGACAGTGATGCATGTGTTCGAATCTGTCTGGCCCTCCGAGCAACCAGCTGGAGGTTCTACCGCTGGAATGATGCGCACTCTGCAGGAAGGAAGTGTGGTCGGCTTTAAGTTGTGCATTCGGAGAACAAAGGTGTCAAAGTAGACCCGCCTCTCGTCACAAATCAAGACGGCGATGCATGACGTCGAATCGGTCTGCGCCTCCGAGTGACCAGCTGGGCTGGAGAGTTCTACCGCTGAAATGATGCACACTCAGCAGAAAGAAAGAGTAGAGCATTATGTACTGTCGGTTTTAAGTTGTGCATTCGAAGAACAAAGGCGTGAAAATAGGCCCGCCTGTCGTAACAAATCACTAAGAACACTGATCTGGTATCAAGCCGCTATAAATGGAATGTTCATAAAGGTAATCTACTGTGTACATGTCGGCATGTGCAAGCGAATTTACTGAGGAGCTACTTTGGCGAAATTCTCTCTCTCTATCCATTCTATCATACTGGTTTTCCCCTTCCGTGGTTGGCGTGATGTATCCAGTCGTTCGAGGGCGTAGCGTTTGATCATTGGTCTCCGGATAGCCAGAATCTCCGTTTCGCTAACACTTGTCGATATATCTTGTTTAGTCGTTGACCGTAATAACCTCCGCCAAGGGTCATGAGGTAACTGCCAGGTGTTTTTACCCACGAAAGCGACCTCCACGAGAATCGTTCAACACAACCCTGCCCAGGTTACACCAGGTATGGGATGTGCACATCCGTTCAGCCAGCCAGTCATACGAATGACTACAGAGTCGTTACGTAGGCCATACTCGCATATCATTTCCACCTTACTGATAAGGATCGGTAAGTACTGTAAGTGGAGAGCTTAAATTGAGACAACAATATAAAAATTAGGCGGGGTCAAGGCCGTACCGAACGTGTACTGAGGTCACGCAAGCGACGCTGACACGGCCATCCAATGCATTTTGTGGGTTGAGTCCATCGTATCACAGGTAGAAACTGTCAGTAGCTCAGGCATGAGCAGACGCAAGTATGTAGCAACGTTCTCGGGCGATGAAATTGGCGAATTGCCTACTTGAAGGGTCCGAATTCGGGTGTTCCGCACTAAGCTCCCGTCGGGATGATACACTGTTTCAGGAATTTCCATCGCATTAAAAACGAGAGAAATTCCCTCTATGTCTGGGCAGCGCTGAATAAGGGCCACGATGCCCCTGAGGGAGAGTCCAGTAGGCAGTGCCCACCCGCAGGTGTATGTCATCAGGTGAAGTTCTTTCAACAGTGGCCAAGACTGAGCCATTTGGGTGAGGTCATCGTCTGTGAGCTGGGGGCTGTAACTTCGAGATGGCAGTGTAATATCGAGTACCGTGAGGTTGCGGAGGGAGAGGTAGGGCGTCAAGATAGATTTCGACAATACCCAATGCTTCGGCTGACGAGGGGGAGCGAAACCCAAATTGACGTGAATAGTCTCGAGTAAAGGACCACGCAGCGGGATGAGGGTGAGAAGTTCTTCAAGGTCCTCCGAATAATCGTTACGAGCAAAATCCGTGGCGACTATACTTAGACTTCTGAGCTTGTCAAGAGGTACCCAGCGGTGAAACCTCAACGATAGCTCCAAGGAAGCGATGTGCGTGTCCAAATAGCGAAGTCCCGCAAACGCATCGTTTTCCACCGGGAGAGGTGATCCAGGTGATCCACGGAACTCTACATAAAGTCGCCGTAACGTTTTCGAACGAGCGAGGGATGCCAGGAGGTCCCAGGAAACATGGTATAACCTGACCGTCTCTAGTGATTGAAAGCTAGAGATGGTGGGGACAACGAACACACGAGTGCCTTCTTGTGTCCTGAGAGAAGCAGTGCTGGTATGCAAGGTACGGACATTGGAACACGACGTTAGGATGCCCGATGCATTCAGGGACACGCAAGACCGTCCGTCGAGAAGGAGCTCGAGTGTAGACAGTTGCGGACGAATCAATATACGAAGTAGAGTCAATACGCGATCTTGCCAACGAGCCGCCTCTAATGGGCCAAGGCCTTGACAACGGAATGACAGATGCTGTACGTTTGGAAAAAGAGACTCCAGGGACTCGCCTCCAGGAGGATGGAGGAGAAGAGAGAGAGACCCCGGTGTCACGGAATAACTGCGTGGTCTCTGAGTGACAAAAACATGTATGTCGCGAACCCGCTGGGAGAGTCGCTTGACCATCAGCCATTCCTCCAATGTGAGCGGACGCGTAACCACCTAACGAGACCGGAGTATGCATTAGTATACTTTGGCACAGTAATTGATAGACGCACAGTACTTACCATGGGTGGTCCATGACGCTCGTCGGATTCGGAGTTGACCTCCCGTGGTTCCGACCAATATGTTGCGGTTGCCCCAGGCAGCAACCGTAAAATTGGCCCAAAACCTGTCAGCCGTCGCCAAATTATAGCTGTCGCAGGTTCATGGAATGCCCGACACGTCCTAGCAAGGCTGCATAGTGTCGGACCCGACACCCAAGAAAATATATGGCCCAAGACTTCGTCAATGAGCAGACAGCGATGCATGTCGTCGATCCAGCTGGAAGGTTCTACCGCTGAAATGATGCGCACTCGAGAGACAGAAAGCGTTGAGCATTGTTGTTGGTTTTTTGTGTAATCGAAGAACAAAGGTGTGTCAAAAGTACACTCGGTTGTCGTAACAAATCACCAGAGGACAACTGATCGAGTATCAAGCCGTTGCAAATACAATGTGGTACATGAAAAGGTAATCTATTGTGTACTTGTCGGTGTGTGCAAACGAAATCACTGAGCAGCCGCAACTTCACGAAAATTTCCCTCCCCACCCATTCTATCATACCAGTTCTTTCCTTCCGTGGTTGGCGCGATGTATCCAGCCCGAATAACGAAGTCTCCAAAGTGTTCGCCCTCTAGTCGCTCGAGGGCGTAACGCTTAATCATTGGTCTCAGGATAGCCAAAATCTCCGGCTCGCTAACGCTTTCTCGGTATATCTTATTTAGTCGTTGACCGTAATAACCTCCGCCAAGGAGCATGAGGTAGCTGCCAGGCGCTTTACCCACGAAAGCGACCTCTATAAAAATCGTTGAATATGACCTTAGCGGGGAAAAAAAAGCAGTTGTGCGTACCAGCAATATATGGTCGTGCGCATCCGTTCGGACAACCTGTCATACGCATGACTATAGAATCGTTACGCAGACCATACTCCTCGCATATCTTCTCCACTTTGTCGATGAGGATCGGTAAGTACTGTAAGAGGGAAGCTTAGATTTAGATAACAAAATGATACGCCCAGACGTACACGTTCAGATTCTGCCATCGCAAGACCTATATGTTCCACTATCAGTGGAGTTGCGGCTCCCACGAGAATCCTGAGACTTACCACACGTCGGAAATGCAACACAAGCCGACGAGGAGAGGCGCAATCCCGTAAAGTTAAGATTGTCCAGTTTATACTCGGCAAGAAGTTTCTTGATCTGGAGAACATCATCCGTCTCAATGTCCGAGATAACGATGTGTTGGTTCGCGGTGAGTCTGAAAGTGCCCTTGTGTATCTTGGCAATTTCGCGCAGACCCTTCTTGAAATCCTGTCCAGGCTCGTCTTGAACACGGCCGTTCTCAATGAACAATGTCACATGATGTTTGCCATCTTCACCGACAGTCCACCCAAAGTCATCGACGTTGCGGTCAAAAGTGAAGGGACGCGCAGGGCTGAGTTTATAGCCAAGGCGGGATTCCACCTCGGCCTTGAAAACGTCAAGGCCCATACGGTCAATAGTATACTTTAACCGGGCATTCTTGAATCGAGTCAGTATCACAACCTCAGTCGAGAGGAGTCTGCACGTTTACCTTACGGTCCACGCGGTTACCGAAGTCTCGTTGGGTCAACATGACCTTCTCGGCTACAAGAGGACCCTGCTCGACGGTGCAGAAACCAATGACGTCGGCAAGTCGTGGATAGGTTTTCTTGTTGCCGTGCGTGACGCCCATTCCACCACCAACTGTTACGTTGAAGCCAGCCAATTCTCCGTTTTTGTCTACGATTGCAATAAAACCAAGGTCGTTTGCGAAGATGTCAACGTCGTTCGTCGGAGGAACTGCGACGGCAATTTTGAACTGCAGGAAGATGAGGAAGACAAGCCAAATGGAAGCGCGAAAATGGCTTACTTTGCGAGGAAGGTAAAATTCGCCGTACAACGGCTCGAAGTCTTTGACTGCTTCGCCAGCAACCAATTTGTTGTTAAGCCATATCTCATGATATGCGGTCGTTCGAGGGAGTAAGTGGTCGCTAACCAACTTCGAAAATTCGTAGACACGGGCGTGTAGTTTGGACTTGGAGGGAATGGCAGAACAAATAACGTTTCTGGCGACACGTCAGCTAGCTTTAATGGGTTAGCAATTCTACTTACCGATTAACATCACCGCACGCAGCCAGCGTATCGAGAAGGACTTTGTTGATATCCTGGATGGTGGGCTTCAAATGGCGTTTAATGACACCGTGAAATTGGAAAGTCGAACGCGTAGTGATCTTGAACGTTCCATTACCATGCTCGTCGGATATGCGGTCCATCTGTAACCATTGCTTAGGTGTGCAGACACCTCCCGGCATGCGCACCCGAATCATGAAGCTGTAAGCGGGCTCAGCTCCTTGTACTTGGCGTTCGTCACGGATATCGCGGTCATCTTGCTGGTAGATACCGTGGAACTTGGTAATCTGCGTATCGCTGGGAGCGAGGGCGCCAGTGCTCGTGTCTTGAAGACCTTCAGCGATGGTGCCACGTAAGTACCCGGATGCCGCCTTGATATGCTCGTTTGTGATCGGATCAGGTTCAGCCTCCAGCACTTGGATGCTATCGACGCCAAGAGCTTTCCATACTAATGGCTCCCAAACTTTGTAGCCAGTCTCGGGCCCGTCCGCGTCCTGATCATCGCCGAGGCCAAGCGGCGCGAAACGCTCACCACCCAACTGTTCCAGACGGGAATCGAGGTCTTTACCGGGTCTGTTGTAGAAGTGTGCATCCTCTGGTCGGGGCCAGTAGTGGCTATCGCCCAGTCCAAAGACAGAGTAACGTAGTTTCGAGAATGGTCTGTCTCCACGTCCAACGGCGGCGTTGAATGCCTTAAAGAGCGTTCTTCCATTCTGAGGAGGCTCGCCCTGTCCAGCAGTGGAAGTCACGAATGCCACATACTCTTCGTTGGCAAGAGTCTCGATGGACATCGAGTCCATCGTACCGATGCTTGCCGACAAACCCCTTGCCTTAGCCCGATTCATCAGCTTCTTGGCGTACTTCTCCGCCGTGCCACCGTCAGAGGCATACAAGATGACCAACGGCGGAGCGTCGAGTGCAACAAGTAAATCGCTGTACGCCTCTGCCGCCTTCTTTCTACGAGCCTCTTTCACGCTCTCTCCCAAACTACTCACCAACTCGGTAGCAAGCTGGGGTTTCGAACGAACCAACTGCGACAAGTGATTCTGTCTGTCGAGAAATTGTTGAAGATCATTTTTCACGGAGTCGGAATCGAGCGTGAAAGGTTCCTGTCCGCGAGCCTCCTTGACAGGGTCCCAACGATAGAGAGGCCAGTATCCGGAGTCAACGGCAAGTTTAGTCTCCTTCAGCACGTCGAGAGCTGGGGTGTTCTCTGACTTATACGGCAGGTAGGCGAGTACGACACTCGGGCCCTTGTGCCTGTCAGCCTCCATGATGGCTTGGAGTACGTGAGCGTAGGAAGAATACACGGCAACGCTGGCAACGTAGACATCGCCATGGTTCATTGCATAGAGACCAGCATCTTGCTTGCGACGGTGAGGGTCGGCGGAATGCCGGGATGAATAGGGGACGCTGTCAAGGATGAGAATGTTGATGTCAAGGCCAGACGCAATGACGTGGTGCAAGCCAGAGGAGCCCAGATCGTAAGACCAAGCATCTGAGCCGATAATCCATTTGGACCGAGTAGGGAGATGAGCCTGTAATGCAAGAACGCGGTTGACGTGCGCATTTTGGAGGCTCGCCGACTTTAGCAAAGAAACGACCTGGTCACTGACTGCACGACTCTTGGAACGGTCATCTTTCACAAGAAGCCACTGGCCGAGAGCTTTGTGCAGTTCAGGGGTAATACCTTCCACTTCCATCAAAGCCTGTACTGATCTAGTGAGTTGCGCCCGCTGCTCGAATTGTCCCCTCACACGCCCCAGAGCAAATTCGGGGCTAGTAGCAATCGCACCCTGGACCGGGACGAAAGAAGGGGAGTTGGAGATTTCTAAGTGATCGCCAAAGACGTAAGAAAGTATCTTGGTGTACGAGACCTCGTGTTTAGGGACGTGAGGTACTGTCACGAGAGGCCCCGAGGGAGCGTCACTTCCAAGCTGCAGAGGTGAGGTGCTCTTCAAGTTCGACGTCACGTTAAGTAGCTTGAACAGGCTGGCCGAGCTGATTTGCTCTGAGTCTGTGAACCAGATATTCTGCACTAGTATTCGATGGCTGGCTTGGCGCTCTTGTAGAATGTTGGCGATGTCTAGGAAGAGAGAAGTCCACTTTGTGTTCGAGCGACGAAGCTGTTCAAGTAGGATGACGCGAGATGTGGAGGGTGGGATTACGCGCAGTATTTTAGATGGCTGCAAGGGAGTCAAAAGGCTGATAGAGACGAAGGCAACGTCGTCAAGTTCAAGACTGCATGGCAGGCTACCAAGTACGAAGACGACGGTGTGTGGGTTATCTATTCCGCGGAACGTTAGCGGGCGGCAAGTGCGACGGGTACAAGAGACCGTTGAGAGTAAGGCAGCCTCGTAAAGCTCATAAAGGCTGGCGGAAACAGGCGGAGGAGCGTTGGAAATATCACCGAAACCGTTGGCGACGCCGTTTGGGATGCGGGTGTCTGTGGGGCTTTCGGTGCTACTTGGGCTATGACTGCCGCTGATGCCATTTGTCAGGTGGACATCACCATTAACGCCGTTGGTCACGACTGCATGTTCAATGTACCCATTTGTCCCGTTTTCTGGAGAGAAACTTGCTCCTGGTGCGAGCTTCTCAGAGTGGAGCAATCGCCATATGTCGCCTTCCGTTGTCAAGTCCGATACATCGCCGTTATGCTCATAAAATACGTGAACCACCGCCTTTTTCTCCACGCGTGCGATCCGAGAAGCCAGGAGAGCGTTGTCATGCGCTTGCTGAGCAGTGTATGACACCAAGAAGAAAGGCACGGCGGAGCGAAGTAAGATTACGTCCGAGAGGTCGTCGGTCACTGCGATATGCAAGCCAAGAGGCAACGAGGACAGTTCCGTAGCCTGGAGAACAAGCCGGACAGCTGTATGGGAAGTGGCCGAGGCGGTAAACGAGACCAAGGACGCGGATGCCCCGTTTCGGAGGATGGTAGAGGCTGGATCGCCACCTGCAGGTACTTCGAACGTTAGTGGGCGGCGACCCGTCGTCTCCGCAAAGCACTGGAAGTGCTTTGAGAACTGCGAGGTTGCAGGGAATGCAGGCTGTGAATCTACGAGCACATCGGAGGCCAGGAAGGCAATCCGGGACACGGCTGCGATAGATTTTGACATGGTTGTCTGCTAGAGAGCTCAGAACATGTCGAACAGGCGTAGAGAACAGGCTTTACCTGCGACTGCTGGTTCTGCTGGCAGCCCGGGGGAGGAAGGAGGAGTGATTCATGTTTGCGGGTGGCGGGTGTCCTTTAGATATGCGACCGGATTGCAGCAAAGCACCTCATCTGTTTGTCCGCCAAACCCGAATTCCGAATTCAAGTTGCCACCGTACCCACGCCAATCTCACCGTCCAAGTAGTGTGTAGAGCTAATCGTTTCGGACTATAGGACACGTTTGTAAAGCGTCTGTGCAATTCGTATTTTGGACCCAACGGACGACGTCGTGAAAGCTTGCGCACACTCAGCTGGGCGTTTGGAACTGGGGAAATAACAAATGGCACGATTTATTTTTGATACAGAGAAAGTTGACACGTCAAGACTTTAATCAAGCACTTCCGACTCCACGTTCCCTTTCCCCCAAGGCTTTGAGATAAGCATGTGCCTTGCCAAGCATCCAGATAGGGAACGAGAACTTGAAGTTCGGGTAAGAAATTGCACAATTCTTGTTAAATACACCTTCGATTGCCTCTTGAGGCCAAGAGCCATCCTACGTCACATGTCAGGTATTGTCAAGCAAGGAACCATCTACTGAAGTCAATTCTTACAGGAAGTTGCCTCGACATGACGAGTTTGACTGCCCGTTCTATGGGTTTCGGATCGGGGTATCCCGCGTACATGAGAGCCATGGTAGCCCAGCAAGTTTGTACGACTTGGGTATTTTCATGTTCGACCCAACTTGCCAATTCACAGGTCTATATGGGTGATGAGCCCACCTACGCAAGGCACCACGGCACGGTCTGACCTTGTAACTTTCTCCCCAACCGCCATCCTCACGTTGATGTGATAGGAGAAACTTGCACGCACGCTGTACAGACGAACTGTTGGAATAGTTCTCCCCCACCAACGACAAACTTTCTAGAGCGAACTGCGCGGCGTAAGTAAAGCAAATACCCCATGATCCCACCCATCCGCCATCCGGTTTCTGCGCGGCGTGAAGATATTCGATTGCCCTCCGAATAGTGCGGCTGAGAGAGTTTAATCAAAAATGACAGACGCAAAAACGTGGCACGCACTCGATTTCCGCCGAGCGGTAGTTTGGATGGTGCTTTCTGAAAATGGATAAGGCTGTGATGACAGAAGTCGTACATTCGGGATAGCAAAACTCGATCATGATATCCCCTGCATGCATATCGGCTGAGCTCGGCCGAACCAACTAAACGAAAGTTGCTTACCAAAAACTTCAGC
The DNA here is from genome assembly GCA_024663475.1 of Pisolithus thermaeus. NCBI lineage: Eukaryota > Fungi > Basidiomycota > Agaricomycetes > Boletales > Pisolithaceae > Pisolithus > Pisolithus thermaeus. The sequence goes on from JANFAF010000095.1 coordinate 140,291, forward strand.
AGGGTTAAGCCATTCTAGCCATTGGGGACCCCTGACGAGCTCGTAGCTGGCAAATCCACCGTTTTCGTTTTGCAGGCTAAGCATAGTATCGACAGCATCGCACAGCCGGTCATCCGAGATCAGTTTCTCCACTCCCCTGGAAAATTATTGAGCAGTGGCCTCAAGAAGAAGCAAGGATGCTAACTTGACATCGTTTTGAATGTAGAGAACGGACTTCAGACCTTCTCCGACACAATCGCTGACCGTATAGCCCTGCTCTTTCGTACTGAAAGGCCATGCTCCCTTCGTCCTGTGCCGATATGCAGTCTCGTAATGCTTTGGGTTGTCTCTAATCTGGCAAACGTCCAGCCACTCAAGAGCCTTCCTCAAGCTCTCTTTGTTTTCGTCATCATTCGCAAGGCCAGTTTCCACGAGTGCCTGCGAGATAAAGCCGATGTCCCAGAGTTGGCTACCGTTCGTTCCACACATCCTCATACCATCTGGTCCGAGCCACATGAAGTCGGCGCGCTTAATAGCGTGTTGCTTGTATACCTCGTTGTCCGCGCCTTCAACTATGAACCGACAGAGCAAGTTCATCATCTTTGAGACGGGGCCGATGGTCTGGTAATCCGTGTTTTCATCCTCATAAATGATAAGCTCATATGCACGCTTTAGTGCCGCTTTGCGTGCAGGAGGGACAACACAGCCTTCATACATGCCGAGAATGGCATTGAGGGTGTCCAGCACGGTAGTGTGAGGATAGTAAATGTCGACGGATGCAACGTTGTTGCGTTGCGCCGGCCAGTTTATGGAGTGGTAATTTGTAGTATACAGCTCCTGATGAGGTATGTTAAGATATGACAAATGATAGAAAATGTTATTAGTTCACCTGACGAAGGGAACGGATCATGTCATTTTCTTCCATCTGGAAACGTATACCATATAGGTAGCTCATCGGAATATAGACATTGCGGGTGTGGATCCACCACTTGTGGGGGTGGAATGGAATCCAATCCGGAAGGAGCCTTGAACGGTGAACGACTCAGTGGGGACTTTCCTTCCTGGAGAAAGGGAGAAAAATCACCATAGTTCCGGAGGGATAGGATTGACTCCCTCCCAATCATATACGTTAAGCACTGCCAACCAGAATTTGCCCCATGCAGGTGCACCAGTTGCTCCCCCTAAAAACGATCAATATGCAAGTAGACTCGGATGACGAATGGAGAATTACCCAGTTTATGTAGGCATTCTCGAGCTTTGACGGCGACCGGATGGTCAGCACGCACACCAAGAATACGAAGAGCCGTATAGTTAAGCGCCGTCCCAAACACTGTAGAGTGTCCCTCTATATGGCTGAAACGACTCAGAAAGTGTGCCCACAGATCTCAGCGAGGCGTCTTACATTCCCCACCCACCATCCTCGGGATGTGCACGGTTCATAAGGTAACGGATCATCTCGAGACGCTCCTCCAGTGTGAATGCCATACCGGCAATGTACGACCCGATAACCAAGCCAGGCAGCAGAAACATTGGGCCACCATACTCCCCGGGCCAATGACCATCGTGCGACTGGAGGTGCTTGTAGAACGTGAACCCGTTCCGTGCTGCTTCCAGAGGGTCCTTTGCTTTTGGGAGCTCAGGCAAGTTCTAGTAGCGTGGTCAGCCTGGACAACGAAGAAAATTCACGCAATGCACATACCAGAGGTATACCAAGCCAGTATTTGTCTACCTCGTTCTGGGGCCAGTCCTTGCATTCCTCGTCGGTCCTCATATAACGCCACGTGTGCCGACCACCGTCGTTGACAAGCAGCCTCCAACGGGAGTAATCCGTGAATGGTTCCTTCCCAGACTCTGGGATGTCCAGGGGAGAATACAACTGTGCAAGTCTGCTGGGGTCTACCGCCATGGTCTGTTAGAAGTAACAGTAGTGCCGGTTGTTCGCTAGTTACAACTTCTGACTTTATCACGCCTCGCAGCAACTCGGCACCGAGACGCGCGGATGGGCGCACGCGCGTGATTTCACTTGTCCCACCAGAACGCGAACTGGCTTGAAGTCAACTCAGACAACCATGGGCTCCTTCAGAGACTCCTCCATTCTCATCGTCGAGACCGGGAGGACCACAATTCGAGCAGGTCTAGGAGTCCATGAGCTACTCAAGACACCAACTGTAGTCAGTATGTCTCTGTTGCTCAAATTCCTGGCCCTCATATGTTATCTGGCCACAGGAGGTATTGGCTCGCGTCGGATTTCGACAGGTTACGGGGGAATCATCGAACGGCGTCGATGCCAACGGAAAACAGATCTCAAACGACTCCGATGTGTCGCGTTTGCCATCTTCTCCCAGCCGTCTGCCCTATTATTCCAACCCAGCTGCCAAGGTAAACGATTACCTCGTTGGTACCCAACTGGACGAGGCTCTGGCGACTGGACAGGAGATCTCAATCTCGTGGCCATTTGCCGATGGAGATGTCCGTGACTGGACACAGGCGGAGGCACTCTGGTACGTCTTTTACACTGGACTACTTTCAACTCTTCCATCCGTTTCACTCCCAGGAAATATGTCATTTTTAACCAGCTGCAGATCAAGCGCACTCAAAACGAATCGCCAGTCATACTTTCGATGCCAGCCGGTCTATCTCGAGATCTCCTCGAACAAGTATGTCAGTTGTTCTTCGAACGGTTCAACGTAGCTGGGTTTGCAGTCCTCGAGCGTCCAATGGCGCAGATTTACGCAACTGGATTGCTTAGCGGCGTCGTAGTGGATATTGGGTACGAGCAGTCGGACATTTCCCCGATATACGAGGGCTTTATTCTACAAAACATTCGCACTTCGACAGCGATAGGCATACAAGACTGTGAAAAATACCTCGCTAACATCTTGCGCTCCAACCAGTCAGTCATGGCTGCCGCTTCGCCACCGGATTCCCCCGAAGATTCCCAAACTATCCAGCAATTCCTACTGGACTTTGCGCAGCACATATGGAAAGAGGGTCTGGTCCGTGTTCCCTCTGATGGGCAAACGGCCGATGTGCCTGAAGACGAGGGTGTCACCGACATTGCTGCGGTTTTGGTGGCTGGGAAAGAAAAAGCCGTCATCGAAACTGGAATGAAAAAGAAGGCTACTGCAAAAGCATCCGCTGCCGAGCAAGCACGAGCAAGGGAAATAGAGGCTCTCGACCTCGTTACGGTAGAGTTCCGCGGTCACTCAATAACAGTGGGGAAGGAGCGACATCGCTTCTGTGAACCACTGTTTGACCCGACTTTGCTGAAATCCATACAACAAGTCCCTGTAAACGATACACAAGACCAACCATTACCTCTGCAAGATGCCGTTGGACTTGCTGTGAGACAGGCAGATGTTAATCAAAGGGAGTACGTCTGGCAGGGGTTATTTGTCACTGGCGATCTCGGGAACCGTGTCAAAGGTACGTTTCGCGGCGAGAGTCTGCTCTTGCATTTTTTATGGTTTGAATTGCTAGGTATCGGCATTGCATTGCAGTCTCGACTGTCGCCTTACATACCAAGTAATTCTGAGCAACCAACGGACATGCAACCACGGTCGATCCGCGTTGTGAGTGTTCCCGAATACTTTGCGGAGTTCAGAGAAAAGGGGGATCGTCTGGCTGCTTTCCTTGGGACGAGCATTGTCGCCAAGGTAAGGAGTCATGTTTTGCTTAGGTAACGACTGACGGACCGTTCATTCGACCAGATCATTTTCAACGAGTCTCAAGTGAAAAGTTTTGTGTCGAAGCCCGAATACGACGAGAAGGGCCCACATGCTATCATAGAAATGTCCCCTGCATTATTTTGATCATGTTCAATTGTATCTCTATACGGAAGCATATCGACGACATCTGAGAGCGAAGGTAGAGCGTGACTACGGTTGTGGTTACGCTGGAATGTTGTAAGGACAAATGGAATTGCCCGCTAGTGGAGATGGTGCGTAAGGAACCTCCGGACACAATTGCTGGTAAACCCCATCGTAGTAGCCCTCGCGTTCCCTACACGAGTGCGGATAAGCGTGCCATTGTTCACGTTCATCTCTCTTGTTCTTAGATCGATGACCCTGCGCATCTCAGGAGCTAGGTTAGGGGGTGCCACTGCCGAGAGGGCCCACCTAGAGTCGCCGGAGTCTCGCCGAGTGCCGGACGACCAGAAGGGTAGTCTGGAACATGGGCAGACGGAAAAGCGTGGATGATTGACCAAAGGAACCTGGGATGACCCGCCGATCAGTGAAGGGGCTAGTTGGTGCCCGACGGTTCTCGACAATCCAGACTGGACCTGACGACAATCCGGTGCCCTGAATCCGATCAGCGTCGCGGTCCGCAACGAGGAAGTGTGTGCAGAATTCAAGTGGGAAGTTGTTCTTGACTGCAAGTTGGCAAACTTCGTAAATGGGGTTGAAATCTTTGGCTTGACATTATCTAAGGAGACCTGATGAGACAGAGCAAATGTTCCGACCCCTGGCAGAGGGGTGCACGGAGTTTGAAATTTTGAAAACTGTACAGTTGGTCTTCCACACGGATGGGTAGTTCAAATCATCGTCAAGAAGTGTCAAGACCTATCCGTGCCCGTCAAGCTTCAAAACCTCCAAAAAATTACCGATGGCACCCGCAAGCAAGACTAAGGCGGCCAAGACTAGCGAGTCGATTGCATCTCGTCTCTCGCTCGTCGTAAAATCGGGCAAGTACACGCTCGGGTACAAGTCTGCATTGAAGCAGATGCGCAATGGAAAGGGTGAGCACCTTGTCTTCGTACTTACGGGGACTGGAGCATAATGCTGAGAAGGTCCCTTCGCTGACGCTGCCTCCCTCTCTTTTTCACAATAGCCAAGTTGGTCTTGATTGCTGGTAACTGCCCGCCCCTGCGCAAATCCGAGCTCGAGTACTATGCCATGTTATCCAAGACGTCTGTGCATCATTTCAATGGCACGAACGTTGCCCTCGGCACCGCTGCTGGAAAACTTTTCCGTGTCGGGTGAGTGGATAGTTCGCTTTGTTACCATGATTCGGCTCATTCAAGGCTCGTAGCGTTATGACCATCACCGACCCAGGTGACTCGGACTTGCTATCCTTCGCTGAAGGGAATACTGCATGAGAAGCCGTGTACATAAAATTTACATGTTTTATGACAGATAAGGGCCAGGTTATGCTACCCTCGTTGCTACACTACTCTATGCAATCTCCTGTGACATACGGGGCATCCACTTGTGCAGTGAAGCTCGGAAACCATCAGTCAGTATCAGGAGCCTGTCCGCGTGAGGAGTCATGGCCCCGGTGAAGATGTCCCAGGCCCCTTCAGTGGTGGGCGGTCGCCTAATTGACGGACTCGGAGAACACTGGGCATATTTGAAGGACTCGTGGCCATGCCAAACGCACGCTCGGTTGAGTGTTTACAAACAGGTATTAGATGTAATTATTCCGCGCGACAAGCGTGAAAACTACGAAAGCGAAATGCAGCGACTGGGCTCATTCTACGGGTCCCATGCAATTTTGTTTATCTTCTGAGAATTCCGTCCACAACGAGTCTGTCTACCCTACGAGAGAAAACCGGATATAGAATGCTATCCGCAACATCATCCGTGGAGATGGGTGGGGAAATAACAGGTTGTGGTCGTGATAATTGAGTCCGGACATTGACTGGTTTTTTGCTCACTTCCATCGCGACCAGGTCCGCAGATCCTTTGGAAAGGGCAAGGGAAGGAAGGTCACCGAAAACAATGTCATCGTGGGCTTCATCCTTACGGTCTTGAGCATTGAGTCTGCTCCACTTGCGAGGAAGACGGTTCGTGTCGTCCGGTGACGTTTGGCTTGCGCGACGCTTGGAGGAGGTGACAGAAAGGGTCATGGTATGCGAAGGTACGTCAGAAGACGAGAGTGACGGCGGCGGGACAAGATTTGTGGGTGCTGCAGGGAAAGCTTGAGGGATGATTGCGTGAGCGGGGACGTGATCACCGAAATCTTTGCGATGGGTCTCTTCAAAATGTGTTTCTAGTTGTGGCACGCGAACGAACACGGCGTCACACTCTGAAGGCAATCTGATCGAGTGGCGGATATCAAAAGTAGGATACTACGTACCTTGGATGGGGCACGGCAGTGAAACACGCGACAGGTGGCTCAGTTCTACGTGTAGTTTGAGTGCATGCAGTGAGCTGTGAAGTCGGCCTGAGCAACGAGAAAACTGGCAGCGATACATCCCATCCTGTGTAGGTGAATATCCAAAACACATTTCCTTGTGATCATCTATACTCACTTGTTGTGAAACATAAGAACAATGCCTAAGCAAATGCTAAAAGCATCTAAAGTCAGTCACTGTCTGATGGCCTTGAGAGAGCAACATTCATCCTTGACAGCTATAAGCAATCCTGCAACTGGTGCACTGCATCAATCCCATCATACATGAGCTGCAGGTTTGCTGTGGCTTCCAAGGAGGAAGAAAGGAGGACTTTCCATGCTAGTGAGGAATGGCAATCACCTTGAACAATGTTTGCTGGCTATTTAATACTATCTGACATCCCTCCCACTCACAGGGTGTGGGGTTAATTGCATTGCATGCAAGGGAAAGCAAGTCATCCCTGGACAGTAAGCACCTCAGGGGTTCTACTAATACCTCTGTGGATGTTGACATCTAGCCCATGAAAGATAGATAGAAGAGAGAAGAAAAAGAATGGGATAATGTACCAAACAAGTACAAAATAGTATATGTAATGTTGAGCAAATGTTTGACAATGTTATGACTCTTCTCCTTTCAGGGACACATGACCCCACCAGTGTGTCATCATTTGTTGAGATATGTTCAGTATGGTCTTGTGTTGTAGGTTTTAGATATTGCAGCTTTGACACACATTACACTGTGGTAGTTTCAATATTATCACCTGCTTTACAGCTGTTTTCAAAAGTTCAGGGAAAATCCAAAAATCAAAACTTGTGTGGCAGGGTTTGTTGGTGAGGACCCCAGGGGTAGCCCTAGTTAGAACTTGTACTCATAAGCACTACCAAATTGTTTCTACTTCATGTTGCCATGTCATCCCCAGCTCCAGAGGGCAATGACCTTCCAAAATTTCTATCTTTCTTACTGTCTACTTGAAGATCAGGAAAACTTTATTGCACAGAGGATGTGGGGTCAAAGGGTGAAGGGCAGAGCACTTGCCTTAGAAGTTCAGTTGGTCTTGGTCTTGATAGTACTTGGAGAGTAGTTCTGAGATGAGAAAGATTTTAGAGATGAGCTTGTTACATCCTGTGGTCTATCCTACAGGGTATATATATGTTAGTGGTGCACACAGACCAGGTAGACTAGCACCATGATAAGAACTACCATATTTGTAAGTAAGAGGACCTGCTGTATAGGTACTACTCTGTCTTTCTACTAGGAACATTTTATCTGGTAATCCAGTAGAAGAGAACACCATAGAATAGTATGGAACAACTATTCTTAGTATGACAATCACATGTAAGTGATAGCAGCTGGTAATAGTTTCAACACTCCCCCTTGCTCTAATTTGGTTGGTTGACCAGACCTAATGATGAGCAATTTTCTTCAAACTTTTGCCAGGTTAAGGACTTGGTTAATCCATCAGCCCTTTGTCTTGTTGTGTTAACATATTCTATGGTGAATAACCCTTCTTTGACACATTCACATACAGAGTGCCACTGAATGTTGATATGCTTGGAGTGACCATCAGAGACTGGATTCTCTGTGATAAAACATGCACCCATATTATTGCAGTAAAGAATGGTCTTGTCCATTTTGAATGACAATTCCTTGAAGAGCATTTCAAGCCATTTTATTTGCCTGGCTGAGTTGCACATCACCATATATTCTGCTTCTGTAGAAGAGAGAGCAATTGTCTTTTGTTTTCACGATCTCCATGAGATAAGGGAGTTGCCATAATACATGGCATAACCAGTAGTTGAATGACAAGTATCTTTATTTGAGGCCCAATCAGAATCAGCAAATCCATAAATTCTAGCTTCATTTCCATAGTAATGGAGGCAAAGGTTCTGTATGGATGCCACATATCAAACAATATGAAGTGCCTGCTTCAGATGTAAATCAGTTGGATTTGACATATATTGTGACATTTGGATAACCAAATATGCTATATCTGGTCTGGTTCCCAGAGCCAGATAAAGAAGTGACCCTATAACTGATTGATATCTTGAGCAAAGCTGAGAATTTGATTGGTAATTTTCTGGAGCCTTTTCTGGAGTATAGCCAGAAGGTAGAGGTGTGCAAATAGAAGTTGTGTGCTCCATTCCAAATTGTTTGATAACCTTTTGGACATAGGGAATTTGATCTAACCAGAGTTCACTGGTTTGGTGATTATGAGTTATCTGGATTCCAAGATATTCTCTTACTTTGCCTAGATCTCTTGATTCCCATTTCTTCATGAACTTGTCTTTCTTCTTTTGAAGTAAATTCTTGTGTGATGTGAGGAAAAGTCCATCATCAAAATAGACCAAGAATATAACTGTTCCAGCTTTTGATTGATAATAATATACTCTGGCATCAACTTTTGATCAGAGGAAACCCATCCAAAGGAGTGATTGGTGTAACTTTTTGTTCCATGAGAGTGCTGCTTGCTTTAACCCATAGAGTGCTCACAGCAACTGATAGACTTTGTGTGCTTGACCTTTGACTTTAAATCCATCTGGTTGTTCCATATATATTTCCTCATCTAGCTTGCTGTATAAAAAGGCAGTTTTCACATCTAATGCTTCCATGTCCCAGTTGTGCTGCACTGCATGAGCTAGGAGGATTTGCACTGTTTTGAAATGTGCAACTGGGGAAAAAGTATCTTTGAAGTCTATCCCATACTCTTGAGTAAAGCCTTTTGCTACTAGCCTGGCTTTGTGATGACCATCACTTTTAATAGCATAGACCCATCTTGATTTGACCAATTTACATCCTGGAGGAGGATCCACAAGTGTCCAAACTTTTCTTTCTTCAATCAATTTAAGTTCATCCTGCATGGAATCAAACCAAACAGTTTGTTCAGCTTTTGGGAGTTTCAAAACATCCCTAAACTGTTCTGGAGCTTGTTTAACTCACACAGCAAGTAAAGTTACAAATGAGGTGTTTGTGTTTTCATCAGTTTGTGCTCCCAGAAAACATGAAGGTCCTGCTTCAGGTTGTTCTTCCTGTGCTTTTGATTGTTCATCCTTTTCTTGTGATGGCTGCAGATTCTGCTGAGGATGTTTCTCATGAATAGCACAGATACTTTGTTTGACCATTTTGTGAATTGCATTTCTTTTCTCTTGAATCTCCTTTTCTATTTTGACTGGATCTCTTCTTTCACCATACACATTGCCAGGTCATATAGGAGGAATTCTGATTTGAGGTCTTTTGGGATTTTCCTGAGCAATAATGAGAGGTTGATGAGGTTCAGCAGGAATATTATAAGGTTTATGAGGATGTTGCACCCATTCATCTCATATTTGTGGTGCATTTCGATTGGTATGCAGATTTGCCCTTGGTGGGATATCCCTAGGTGGTATATGCAGAAGTCCTGCATCCTGGTCATCATCACCATTATTCTGCAGTGGGTCTTGTTGTTGTTGTGGACTTTGTGGTTGAGATTGGGGTCTCTCGTCCATTGGCTGATCAGGCCCTTTATCCATCCAATCATTGTTGGTAGGAATGTTGGTTTCTTTTGGTTGTTGGTCTGTCACAGGGATAAGGTTGGAGTCATCAGATTTATTTTCTTTTCCTAAATTCATACTACAAAAAGGAAAGACTTCTTTGGCAAATTTTGCAGTTCTTGCAACAACTATCTTCTGGCCATTTAGGAACCTATAGCCTTTGGTATTGGGTTCATAACCCAGAAAAACCATTTCCATAGCATGTGGTTCTAATTTATCTTTCCATTGATCTTTGGGAATTCAAACATAGGCTAGACATCCAAAGACTTGGAAGTATGATATGTCAGGCTTTTTGCCTAAAAATAACTTGCATGGTGTTTTCCAAAGGGATCTCCACAGTGGAGTGCAATTATAAACATGTAATGCAGCATCAAAAGCAAAATTCCAAAAATGTTTTGGTACACAAGCATGATGGCAAATAGAGCCAGCCTGTTTGAGGATTGTGCAGTTAAAATGTTCTGCTTGTCCATTTTGTTGTGGTTGATCTGCAATAGATAGTTCATGAACAATTCCTTTGGAGTTGAGGAGCAATTTGTGTAAACTCTATACCCATAAACTCTCCACCTTGATCCAAATGGAAAGTCTTAAGAAGACAGCCAGTCTGTCATTCAACAATGGATAACCAATTGTGAAAGTGAGGCAAGGTATCAGACTTGAGTTGGAGATAGAGGCAAAAGCCAAAAGAGGAGTAGTCATTGAGGAGGGTAAAAATATATTGAGCTTGATAGTAAGACTCAACAGGAAGTTTGAGAAGATCAGCATGGACCAGTTCCAATGGTGCAGAAGCTCGCTTGGACAAAGCATGGAAAGGATTGGATGCCATTTTGCCAGAGGCACAGCCATGACAAGTGGGTAAGGATTTTGTGATTAGCTCAGCAGGAAATCTGGAAACATGGTGAGAACAGTTTTTAATAACAGAGATGCCTGGATGTCCAAGGTGATTATGCCAAAGAATATATTGATCCAATTTGATAGTCCCTAGGTCTAAGGTCTTAATGGCACTGGAGAAATGGATAGGTACTCCATAGAACCAGTGCAACCATGAAGTAGACAAGCATGTCACCTTGAGGACTTTGTGACCATTGGGAGTATGAATCACCTTGTGCATTTTCGTTGCATAACTCTTGTAGCCATCTTTCAAGAGTTGATTTCAAGAACATAGGCATTTGGAGAAAGCTCCATGAATTACATCTCGTAAGGTCAGGTAGTTGTTGGATTCCAACTTTAATACAACAGTTCCTTTTCCATATAATTTTACAGGTTCATGACCTGTGGTATGTCCAAAGGCTGGTTTAGGAAATGATCTATAAGTCATAAAATCAGCTCAACAAGGGGTCACATGATTAGTGCATACTGAATCTAACATCCACATGCAATTTTTACCCTGGTTGATCAAGTGATTGGTTTCCAAATCACAAGGATAAGCATCAAAATCATAGTCATTAGCACTGTAAGAGAAACCAGAGGCTCCCTGTATAGCAGGGTTAGGATCATAATCATCAGGTAAGCATATGTATCATATAAGTTTAGGGTATTTATGCTCAGATACTGAAGCATGAAACTCTTGTAAGGATACCATTACTTGAGGATGATTATGCAAGATCCCTTAACCTTTTTATGAATGCCCTGTATGCATTCCTCTCTCTCATCACTAGTGCCATGTGTGGGGGCATCCTCCACTCTACTTCTGGATTGATTAGTATGTGGATCAGAGTTGGATGTGTCATATGCTGGGTTTCCAGTGTCAGCAGACATCCATCTCCTCCTCTCCAGAGCTTGAATACCATGTGATTTGGCCAGATCCAGTAGTACCTGTAGACATAATCAGGATACTGTATGAAGGCACATTGAACATTGACAGGGTAAATTAATGGTAGATCTGGGAAGAGCTTCATCAACATACTCAACTGTTTGTGGTTCTTCCTTTGAAAGAACTGGGACTGGAGTGATTTCATTGTTGAACTCCTCAAAATGTGAAGCATTGTCAGCTGATGCAGTTTGCAAATTAATATGATAAGACTCATAGCCTTGATCATATTCCTCATTATACTGGTTGTAATTTTCTTCTTTGCAATCCTGGGATCCCTCAGGATTTTCATCATTATGGTCAACAGTGGAGAACCATCCATGACCATGACCACAAGACTGACATGCATGTTGTTTTCCTTTAGATTGTCCCTGAGTTTGTTGTTGTTGATGTGAGGGAGGATAAGGTGCTCCCCCTCAGGAAGGACCACCTCAACCTCTAAAAGCTCCTCTTCCATGGTTTGATTGTTGTCTGTCAATTGTTACACCTCGACCTGGCTCCTTCCATTTCTGGACTGGAGCTCTGGGTATGTGCCTTTGGTCCAGCTATCACTATTGTTGTCAGCTGTAGCATAGTCGCTTTCCTTATTGGCTGCCAGGTTATTCTCAAACACTGGCCTGCCGGACTCTATCTGTGGTGATCGATCTTCGATCGGTCACCCGTCATCTTCCTCTCGTTGGGCGTAACCCCAACTCCATATCTGGATATGTCATGTGCCCTTCAATGGGCCTTGTCTCCATTCTGTGTTCATGTCCCACTTTACTTCTTTTGACTCATTGTTGTCTTGTGCCTGCTTGTACTATAGCTGCATGTTGCTGTGCATAGTTGCCTTTCCATCATGAGCCCACTCTGTGCGCTTGCTCTCATTGGTCTCATGATCCATATGTACCTTAGGCCTCATCTCCATTTACCTTAATAGTGTGTGCCTATGGCCCTGTTTACTGTACATGCTATGTGCCCATTCTTAGTGGGCCATGGACACTGTTTCCCTCAGGTACCATGCCCACTACTGCTACAGTATATATATAGAGTTACTGTACCACTGTAGTTCCTTAACTTTTTGCTACCTTGCAAACTCCCACATTTATCTCCATTCTTTGGTGATACAAGTGTGTGAGCCAAGGGTGCTCAAAGTCTCTACACACTGAGGTACCCCTTAGGTTGTTACACCATTTCTTTGGTGCTTCCAACAACTCTTTGATTATACCACTATACGTTGCTACACCTTTATTAGGTGCTTTGAGCAACTGCAGCATAACAAAAGCGAAAAGTTTAACTTGCAGCTGTGACCATTTTTCGGACACAATGCCTGCTATTCCCTCTCCATCTCAGAACTGCATCTTCGCTGGTCTGGCTATTGTTTAGCCTGAAGGACTAGTGTCTTACATCGTTCTGTTTATAACGAACTAACCTTTTTTAGGTTTGCTGCCTCATTGGAACTTGTAGCTTCTTGTGCATCTGCTGTTACACTGGACTATCCATTATTTGGATTGACGAACTGGCAAATCTAAACCAACCTGTTGACCAACTGTTTTTTGGTGTTGTCAACTTATCCCTCTACCTTTTCAAGCACGCCTTATCATTTGCCCAAGGTGTCTTCAAGACCACCTCTGCCACTGCCTCCTGAGTTGCTGAGTACTTGGTCCCTGAACAAGGGCAAATGTCACATTCCCCTGCAACCCTACCATGCAGGTACACTCCATGTAAACCTACCGGAACCACATACGAACACTGTTACCTGGATCAACCTCATCCTGTGACTCCTCCATCCTCCCTTTGCAACCCAGCTATCTTGGGTGCTTACCAAGAAAATGAGCCAGAGTCGGAAACAGATGTTGAACCATTAACCTTTGATGATAAGTCTGACCTAGGATCTATTGTTGGAGACACTCACATTCCAGACATCGACAAAGAGAATCTTATCCACGTCATGTCCCATGCTACCAAAGGATTGAATCTCGGATCTGGATCTGGATCTGGGCAGGAAGCCATGAAGCCCTCTTCTGATCAAACTCCACTGTTTAATCGCGATGTAGGGAGTGAGTACTCCCCACCATGATATTCCTTCTGTTTTATGGCTTTTACTTTTACTTTTACTTTACTCTTTTGTTTTGTTTTCTTTTTGTTTTTATTCTTTTACCTTAGACTTCTCTTAGCTTCGAGTATAGGCACGTGAGGTAGCTTACATAAGCCTGCACGCACCTACACTCCTCTGTAACTACTTACAGAAATAAAATATCGAAGTACCAAGTTATGAGTTCGAGTTTGAGTTTGAGAAGGCCATTGTGAGTGCCTTCAGTCTTCAGACAGATCTCAGACTGCTCCAGATGTCTTCTCCTCAGACAGCTCTCTCTCACAGGCTATAGAAGCCCCTTAGGAAGATCTCACCCTTCAGCTCTCTCAGTCCACCTGCAGTGACACTTTATCAGTCTCATCAGCAAACTGACCGCTAAAGAGATCAAAGAACTCTATGCTAAATTTGCTGCATCTATGTTTATCGACATCCACGTGACAAAGCCTAATGGAGGTTGTGAGTTTAATCTCAACAAGCCTCATGTATACAATGGCAACCACGACCTCTTCTTTACTTGGATCACACAGGTAAAAGGCTATCTTCAAATTAATCAGCATGTGTATATGTCCGATCATCTGCAGATCAGGTTGACCCTGTCTTTTATGACAGAAGGATCTGCTGCTACTTTCGCCAAGGTCTATATTAATGAACATGACTGAAGCAGCCACCTCTACTATAAGGACAACTGGGACCAGTTTGAAGCTTGTCTTTGCACAACTTTCATGTCTGGAAATCTGGAACACAAGGCCCAGATTGAACTTGTGATGCTTATGCAAGGAAGTGATCCCTTCGAAACCTACATTTCTCGATTCCTTTCTGTCTTTAATCACACTGGCTACAATGACAACAATTTCAATGGTGCTATATTCTTCAGACAAGGATTGAAGAAAGAAATCCACGACTGGGTTCTTGACCATAAAGAACCTCATACTGTCTCGGATTGGATCGCCTATGCAGGCCAGGTGGTAAGCAAGATCGAACAAAAGAAGACTCTTGACAAGAAGAAAGCCAGTGAAACTCACCCATCCCCACGCTATCATTACCCATCTTGTCCCTTGAGGGATCCTAATGCTATGGACATTGACAAGAGACGTCAGAATAATAAGGGTGGCAGGAGCCATGTTTGATTGGTGTGCTGTTATAATTGTGCTGAAGAAGGGCATTTCAGCAAGGACTGCCCGAAACCTAGAAACAAGAGCATTAAGGAAGTAGATGTGGAAGAAGAAGAGGAAGTCAAGAAGGAGTCGAAACCTTCCAAAGAGAAGGGTTTTTAAAGGGGTGTTCTGAGTTTTCCTCATGCAGTTCACCCAGATCTAAAGATGTTTTGAGTGCTCATGTTTCCTGTAATAGCATTGCCGATGAATCTGAAATGTGTGCTTGGTCGATTTATGGAGCACTTGAGCTTCTCAACTATGGTAATGCGAGGATACCTGCCACAATAGACAGTGGTGCTGAAGTAAACCTTATAGGAGCCCGGCTCGTCACCAAGTTGAAACTTTGCACCTACCTGGTCAAGAAAACTTGGGATATTACCACCTTTGACAGACACGTCTGATATACCATGTGGAAGAAGGTCTTTCTGAAATGCTGAAACATAGTCAAACCCGTCCACGAGTTTCAGGTACTCTGTTACATCAGCCCAATGGAGAAAGACCACTTAATTCTAGGAATGCCATGGCTCAAGAAGGAAATGCCAATCATTAATTGGCAAACTCATAGGGTGGTTGGATGGGGTGGTTCCCCAAGTGAGCAACTGCTGAAGAAGACAGAAGTCAATATGCATGAGGTCAAGAATGCCTCTGTAAATCACACTACTATTTCCACTCAGCTGGAAATGAACACTGGACCACATGAGGTCCCAGATCTCCCAAAAGAATACACCGACTTCACTGAAGTGTTTTCCAAAACCAATATCCCATTGCCCCACTTCTGTAAGGGGCTAGACCATGAAATTAAAATGAAGGAGGATTTTTGGAAGGACAACAAGAGGTTGATGAAGAAGGCAATGCTATATCATATGTCACCTGAAGAACTCAAAATATTGGATGAGTTCATCAACAAAAATCTGCAATGTGGCAAAATAATACCTTCAGATGCACCAGTCTCAGCCCTGGTGTTTTTTGTTGCAAAAAAGGATGGCAAGAAACATTTGGTGCAAGACTACTGGTACCTTAACTCCCATATGATACACGATTCATACCCACTCCTGAATATTCCTCAAATGGTGGATGAATTATGTGAATTGAAGTATTTTGCCAAGTTCAACATTTGATGGGGGTTTACCAATGTAAGGGTAAAACCAGAAGATCAATGGAAGGCAGCTTTCCTCACACTGTGAGGTCTCTTTGAGCCCACAGTGATGTTCTTTGGTCAATGCAACTCGCTGCCTACATTTCAACATTTTATGGATACCACCTGTGCTGATCAACTTCATAAACAACAGCAATGTGGATACATGGACGACGTAGTAGTCCATGCCAAAACCATCCCTGAGCTTCAAAAGTATGTAAGGGAGTTCCTCGAAATATGCAAAAGGGAATGGCTGTGCCTGAAGATCTCTAAATGTGTCTTTGAAGCTGAAGAAATCGAGTTTTTGGGGATGAAGATCTCCAAAGGAAACATTCAAACCATGTCGGTCAAGACCGACACTGTCGAAAGCTGGCCTACCCCACACAACTTAAAGGACATGCATTTGTTTTTAGGGTTCTGTAACTTTTATCACAGGTTTATCCCCTCCTTCTCGCAAATTGTGAGACCGCTTCACAACCTGTTGAAGAAAGATACCAAGTGGTGATGGAATGACGAAGAAAATGGTGCCTTCAAGAAAATCAAGTCACTCTTGTGTTCAGCACCCGTACTTCAAATTCCTGACCATTGTAAACCATTCACCCTATTTATGGATGCCTCTAAGGTTGGCACCAGCACTGTGCTTGCACAGAAAGGACCTGACAATGAGTGGCATCCCTGTCACTTCCTCTCCAAATCCTTGAAAGGAGCTGAACAATGATATCAGGTCTTTGACCTGGAAATGCTTGCTGTTATCTGCGCGTTGGACGCCTTCCGGCATTATCTGATATCGCTGGTAGAACCCACAGTGATCTTCACGGATCACAAGAATCTCACCTATTGGCACCATCTGCAGAAGTTAACCCCCTGGCAAGCAAGATGGCTCGATACTCTTCAAGGATACCTGGTCCTTTTCTTGCACAAGCCCGGTAAGCTAATGGGTGCCCCTGACACCCTCTCCCAATGGCCTGACTACAGTGAAGAACCTGCCATCACAGCTGCTGCCCTTCCTGACACCATGTGGCTTGAGGGGGGGGTGAATTCCACAAGTTCCCATTCTGATTACACTCCAAATGCCGACATGGCCTCAGATCAATGCCACACGACGGATGTAAAAAAGGTTGACTGTTGCAAAAAGGGGATATACATGATTTCGAAAGAGGTGTACGATCATGCCAAGAGTGAAATGCCAAAGGATTCCACCCTCTCTAGCGAAAATCCCAAAATTCAAATGGCTTTGGACAGAACTAAATGCTACAAGCAAAGACTCTACATACTGCCAAAGACACGAAAGCAGTGCCTACATGACTACCACGACCACCCTGCTGCTGGACATCCCAGAGTAAAAGCAATGTCAAGAAAAATGGTTAAGGAAGTCTGGTGGCCTGGAATGTGGAAGTCGATTTGGGACTATGTGAAGGGCTGTCCCATTTGTCAAGCGAACAAGGTCATCACACACCTGATCACACCACCCATCACTCCAAATGATACGCCCAAGAATCTGCTTCCATTCCAACAGATATCGATGGACCTCATCACAGACCTTCCCAAGTCAGAAGGCTATGACTCAGTCCTGATGATAGTGGACCAAGGGCTTACAAAGGTGGCAGTGTTTGTGCCAACAAACAAAACTGTTGACTCAGTGGGCCTTGCCTGCTTGTTCCAACAATATATCTATCAATGGTATGGATTGCCAGAATCGGTCATATCTGATCGTGGTCCACAGTTTGCCTTGGCCTTTATGAAAGAGTTATACAAGTCCCTTGGAATAAAGAGCAAGCTGTCCTCTGCTTACCACCCCCAGATGAATGGAGAAAGTGAACGAGTGAATCAAGAACTCGAAACCTATTTGCACTGTTACTGCGCAGAGTTGCCCAATTCATGGGCTCATAAACTTCTGGATGCTGAGTTTGCCCATAACTCATGTGTCCATTCAGTACATGGGCAAACCCCATTCTCACTGCTTTATGGTTTCGACCCCTCTCCCTATCCAGTTGTGTGCACTACTGCCACTCTGTCAGTCGATGATCAGCTTCAATCCCTTGCAATCAATCATGACATCACCCAGCTTAGCCACCAACGGGCACAGGACATGATGTGATCAAGATCAAAAGGAACATACACCGAGCCCAAAGAAGGTGACCAAGTTTGGTTAGACTCAGGCAACTTGCGCACCCAAGGCCAGTCTTCCAAAATAGAACCAAGATGTTTGGGTCCATTCCCCATCGAAGAGGTAGTTTCGCCAGTTGCTGTCAAGCTGGGTCTGCCACCCACTTGGAAGGTACACCCAGTGTTCCATACCTCTTGGATCTACCCGTTCACCAAAACTGCTGAATACGGAAATGCGCCTCCACCTCCTCTTCCAGATCTGGTCAATGATGAAGTTGAATGGGAAGTGGAGACCATACTGAACCACCGGAGCAAGGGGCATAGAAAGGGTCACGAGTACCTTGTTAAGTGGGTTGGTTTCCCTCATTCCTCTAATATGTGGCAACCCAAAGAAAACATAAAAGAGCATGCGGAAGAGGTGCTTGAACAATACAAACTTGCCTGTTGCCTTCATTAAATGGCAAGCCCCTGCTCTGTCAATACTGAAAACCCCAGTTCTGACTACTTTGACTATGACGATGCTACACTTGCCTCCAAACTCACCAACGACTACATGGAGGTCT
Organism: Pisolithus thermaeus; assembly: GCA_024663475.1. Lineage (NCBI taxonomy): Eukaryota > Fungi > Basidiomycota > Agaricomycetes > Boletales > Pisolithaceae > Pisolithus > Pisolithus thermaeus. Next base: position 158,751 of record JANFAF010000095.1, read on the forward strand.
CTGCAACCTATCCCCCACACTCCCCCTCTGGTCCACTTCCCCTCCCATGTGAATTACTCAGCTATCTGCTCTCCAGACAGATGTCCTCCACCGACAACAAGACTTCTGCCTCATTTGAACCCCTTTCTGACACCTCCAGCTTCTGCCTGCTCAGGAGCCTCACATTACACTGTACAAAGCCCAACAAGGGCAAAGCCAGATACAGACCTCCAACACTGATGCCCTCGATCCCCCTCATTGATCGACTCTCAGCCATGCCCTACAACGATGAACCTTTCGGTGAACAAGGACAAGCCGACCGCTGACTGCTACCCACTTTACCCATCCCCAAGTCTGTTCCACACCAGCATGTACCAGCCTGTGGAGGGTCTCCCATCCATCCCACAGAACCAACACCCCCCATTGTCATCATGGAACCCACGACAGCACAATTCTTTGACTATTGTTGGCTGCTTATGAAATACAACCCAGGGGACCCACTTGTCAGGGTCACATGAGAACAAGAGCAACATCTATGGTTGCTGTGTCAGATCTTCTGAGGATCAGATGTAGTTGCCTCGTATGTCCCTAAGTTCCTTGACGCAACCATTAGAACCCCCAACTCCACCAGCAATGCCACCTTCCTTGAAAATACTCTCTGTGCTGCTATTTCTGCTATGGGTGAAGTCCAATTTGACATTGTCCAGATCTTACACCAAGATCTCAGTCCTGTAGTTGCCAACTCCTTTCACCACTCTATGTCCGATCGACCCGGAAGAACCAGTTTGGATGTCTTATGCCAGGTGGCTGCTGCTGCAGAGAGAGGAGGATCAGGATTTCATAAGGTACACTCAGCACCACCCTCTGAGTGGAGGTCCTTCTGAGAATTGACATGGGGTGCTGCTAACCGAGCAGGAGACCAACCGGCTGATGGAATTGACCCAACAAGGCTATCCATCCCTGACGTTAAGGTCGAGACACTGCCTCCGACCTTGGAATCAGAGGAACGAATGAAACAAAGGGTCTTCCAGCAAGCTGCCACCATCTTAGTCAAGTATTTGACCACCAGTGCCACCATCTTTGATTGGGAAGTGTTCCTTGACAAAGCATGTGAAAGTGCCTGGGGAATCGCCAATCAAAAACCTTATAATGTGATTCACATGCTAAACCCATTCCCCACTGTGCTGTTTATTGTCCTCGAGCTCGAGGATAAATTACATTTCTACCTAGGTGGTCAAATCCAGGTCCCCTCTGACCACCCTCTCTGTATCTACACTTGTTACAACTGTGGCCATATCAGCCATTGGTCTTGTGGTCATGGGGCAGGTTCTTGCTGGATGGATCCTCAACATGTGGCCGCTGTTTGCCCATTCGGACCACCAGTCTCTCAACCATCCTCCCCTTCCTCGTCTCCTGTTGCGTCCTCTTCCAGCTGTCATTCGACCTCGCCACATACCCTCCAAACTCGTCGACCAGGAGCTTGCTGCCCTTGAGGGGGGGGTGATGTTATGCCTTGACCCAGCTCCTTCCATTTCCGGACTGGAGCTCTGGGTACATGCCTTCAGTCCAGCTATTGCTATCATTGTCAGCTGTAGCGTAGTCGCTTTCCTTATCAGCTGCTGGGTTATTCTCAAACACCAGCCTGCCGGACTCTATCTGTGGTGATCGATCTTCGATCAGTCACCTGTCATCTTCCTCTCATTGGGTGTAACCCCAACTCCATATCTGGATATGTCATGCACCCTTCAACAGGCCTTGTCTCCATTCTGTGTTTGTGTCCCACTTTACTTCTTTTGACTCATTGTTGTCTTGTGCCCGCTTGTACTATAGCTGCATGTTGCTGCACATAGTTGCCTTTCCATCACAAGCCCACTCTGTGTGCTCACTCTCATTGGTCTCATGATCCATATGTACCTTAGGCCTCATCTCCATTTACCTTAATAGTGTGTGCCTATGGCCCTGTTTACTGTACATGCTACATGCCCATTCTTAGTGGGCCATGGACACTGTTTCCCTCGGGTACCACGCCCACTACTGCTACAGTATATATATAGAGTTACTGTACCACTGTAGTTCCTTAACTTTTTGCTACCTTGCAAACTCCCACATTTATCTCCATTCTTTGGTGATATGAGTGTGTGAGCCAAGGGTGCTCAAAGTCTCTATGCACTGAGGTACCCCTTAGGTCGTTACACCATTTCTTTGGTGTTTCCAATGACTCTTTGATTATACTGCTATATGTTGCTACACCTTTATTAGGTGCTTCGAGCAACTGTGGCATAACATCAATGTGTTGCTCAGTGGGATGATTCCTGTGGCATTTGCAGCAGCATGGAGGTTTAGAGAGACAATTAATGAGAGGTTGTGCTGTGACATGGGAAGGTCCAGCTTCTGCATTATTGGTTTCTAACTTGGGCAAATTTGACTGCCCAGTATGGTGTGATGCCAATTCTTTGAGGTGTGGAACAACATCTGCCATTTTAAGATCTTTGGTCTTAACTGAAGACAAAATATTTGTGGGACCAGCTCCCCATCTATCAGTGAAAGCTCCACAAAGCATCATGCATTGAACTGGCTCAGATAATGTAATATTTTGAGTTGCAAGCAACCCTAGAATCATATTCACTTCTGCTACCCAAATCATCAGAAGGATTAATCCAAATTTTGAGAAGCCTTAAAAAATCCATGTATGTGGAGACTGCAGTGGGAGCACCATAAGACACTTGAAGAGTGGTCCACATTCCATTTGCAGTATCTTTGGATTCCAAAGAAACAGCAATGACTGGCTCACAGTATAAGAGGATGGTTCCCATGCCTTGATTATTTTTCATGTCCCAGGCTTTGACAGCAATGGCATTTGCTGCAACTGTCTGATCAGGACAAGTTTCAGTTCCATTTATGATGCCCCAAACATCAAGAGTCATAAAATATCCTTTGATCATTGCTTTCCAGGATGCATAGTTGGAGCCATTAAGGTGTGGGATGTTTTTAAAGGCTGAAGTTTCCTTTTGGTTGGCCATGATAAAACTAGAAATGTTCTAGAATTAGCATGTTGTCAAGAACCTGATTGCCAGCAGTGGATTTCCAGACTGCATGATGGAAAGACTGTCATTGTTGTTTCGAAGGTCTTTTCTTGTGTGTCTTCAGGATTCCTGAAGCCTTTGGTTTATACTTTTGCAGTGGAGTGGAGTTGCCTTTTCTAGTATAATGTTGCCTTTCTAAGTTTAACTTTTCGAATTCTTGGAATTCCAGGTCTTCGAAATAGTGATACACCAATAAATGTGGGAAGCCAATTTCGAGAAGCGAATAAGTCCTTTGTTCATCTTGTAAAGTAATGCCTCTATGGATACCAATGGAGTAAGGGAGAATGAACTGAGAGTATCACTGAGATTTATGGCACATGATTTGAAACACATTTATAAGCAGTGCATAACTAATATTACTTCCATAAAGTCCTTCTTGCCCATAACCAGCATATGCTTCAGGATAATTTCCAGGAAGTGGATAACTCCTTGGCAGCTCAGTTAGCATGTGCCCTCTGATGACATCTGGAATAGATTCCTCTGGAGGGCCTAGAGAAGATATCTTTTCCATCACCTTTGTCCATTTCTCACTGAAGGTCCAATAAAATTGTTGACTTGCTGGGCCATAAGACCCATTGCATAACTCTGCCAATAGATTTCCAACAGAGATGTTGTGATTCTTCTTCATACCAAGTTCTCTGCTCCAAATCAATACTGTATTTAAGATCCTGGAGGGATAGTATGACCTTAGGATCTCTTTGCTGTTCACCTGTTCTTGTTCTACTCTGGAGATATCCAGGTGTGCACTCAAGGCTTGTTTTGTTGGAGTTCCAAACTCCTTGGAAAGTGCTTTCCAGATGGCAGTTCCAAACCCAAAGAGAGGGGATGAATCTGGCAAATCTGTGGAAATCATAGAACAGATGGGCTCTTCCCTTAAAGTAGAAGAAGATGTCATTGGTAAGGGTGAATGCAGGAACTGTATGGATGGACAGATCTTCATAAGTAAATGATGGAATGTCTACACTGTTAAAATTAGCAATGGCATGTGGAGTTGACACAGGAGAAAGCTTTGGAAGGCAGTTGACAAAAAAGGAATGGAAGGACACATGTGTGCAAGGTTCATAAAATGGTGAGGAGAAGTTGGTGTCATCAGGGCATTGCAGATAAGACCATGAGAACTCCATAGTGATAGTGGGGACTATGGAATTTTGAGAAGGCATACATAAGAAAAAGGCTCTTTCGTGATCTCTGTAAGCTGCTTGTCTCCAATGGCTAGCATTTTTGTGATAAAGTTCCTCAATATATCCAATAATGTGCTTTACTGTATATACCGAGCATGTGAATACTCTTCCATCATACTCACTTTCTCCAGTGCAATGGCAGTCTCACATTCAACTGCAACTGGGAAAGGTCAGGAAGGCAACACCAGCTTGGTGATCAGAGCATTCCAGTTGATTATGACAGTAGACACCTGGATACCAGAATGTGTGTCAGTGAATGAACTTGAGAGGAGACAATGAAAGGACATGACTACAAGAGATTGAACTTGGCTAACCAGTTCAGATCCTTGTCATCCTCATCAAGAGTCAAAGGAAGAAGCTCAAGGAGGTCATTAGGATGGCCTCTGAGCAAATCAGGGTCAGCCAGATTTTCTAGAAAAGCACTAGGCCCAGTGAAATGTTGGGGCCATCTCACATAAAAGTTTTGATCATCAATGACCTCTCTCTAGTGAACAGGGAGATTGATCAAATAAGGTGGAGGAGACAGTGGATATTGAGGAACTGGGTCCAAATTGGGTTGGAAATCCAAATCCCAGAATTTGTGTGCCTTGTAAGAAGGTGGAGATATCTGAGGAGGTTCTAGATCTCTAGCCTTGACAAGGACACCAACATGAATGTGCAACTGATGATAGCACCCCAAGAGAATATGATACTCCTGATATGAAGAGTATATGCCATGCCAAGTTGGGAGACCTAAAAAAGTACCCCACATAACAGTGGATAAAACCAATGCAAGATTAAAGGGACCTCCAACTGCATTTATGACATAGACCACCTGACAAATGCCTAACATGAATGATAGCAACAAGGTGGCCAAGGCCCAACCTAGTGCTTCAGGTCCATTTGATGGCATAGTCAGTGATGAATGTCTTCCTCAATGATCTTTAGTCTGTTAGATGATAAGCACCTGTTTATTCAGGGCTCATAACCTATTGCACAGAGGATGTGGGGTCAAAGGGTGAAGGGCAGAGCACTTGCCTTAGAAGTTCAGTTGGTCTTGGTCTTGATAGTACTTGGAGAGTAGTTCTGAGATGAGAAAGATTTTAGAGACAAGCTCATTACATCCTGTGGTCTATCCTACAGGGTATATATATGTTAGTGGTGTGCACAGACCAGGTAGACTAGCACCATGATAAGAACTACCATATTTGTAAGTAAGAGGACCTGCTGTATAGGTACTACTCTGTCTTTCTACTAGGAATGTTTTATCCAGTAATCTGGTAGAAGAGAACACTGTAGAATAGTATGGAACAACTATTCTTAGTATGACAATCACATGTAAGTGATAGCAGCTGGTAATAGTTTCAACAAACTTCTGCAAGAGGGAAGATGACATTGAAAGAGGAGAAGTCAACCAGGATGAAGGAACTACTGTTTGTGTAAGGATCAGCTAAGATTCATACACCACTAATTTAAACCTAGACTAATGTCCCAAAGATAATACCTTGGGACAAATGCAGGGTCCATTAGCTGTTGGACCCTAATACTGTGTGCACATGTTACATAATACAAAGCACTCATACATATATAAATGAGCGCTCATTACATAAGTAGAGGACTTCTTTTTTACCATACTTTATGCACTCCAATATAACACCAGTCATGTTTATATTTGAGTGACTAAGTATACAAGTGAATGAGAAGCTAGAAACTTTACTTTTTTAAACACCTGAATGTGTTATGGGCCCAAGTCTAACAAGAATACCATGCCACAGAAGAAATTTTCTTGTGGCACATCAAAACCTCTTGAACCCAATAAAATTCAAGAGGATGGTGATGGTGACAATCTGCCACTGTCAGAGAGTCATGAGAACTACCCTCAAGTGTGATTGTCTGAGATGATCATGTGAGGAACTACTGATCATGCCAATCATGCCATAATCATAGACAAAGGGCTGAGTGCACTAACTGACTTGACCACTGAAACTGCTCTTGTAGAAACTATGAGAGCAGAAGGGTTAGGAAAAGGAAAAGAAAAATCTGACAATAAATGAAAACCACCTACATTCCCTGAATTTGTCTGGGAACTGAAAGACATAGTGGCTGAATGCACCACTCAATGGGAAAACTTTGGTGACCAGGATGAATGTGGCCACCAAGTATGTACCTTTAAAAAACTATATGATCTAGTGGACATGCCCAACATCAAGAGTGCACATGATGGGACTGGTGAAGAAGGATGAAGCCCAGCACATGATGCAAGAAGGGAAGTCCACTATGACAAAACATCTGTGAGGAATGAATGTAGGCAGGAAGACACTCTATGAGGAGATAACACTTGTAGAGTGGGAACAGGCAGAATCACCTGATACCCAGTGATGTATGACCTGGCAGACTGGCCAGACCAGGAAATCCTGCCTCACATGGAGAGAGACTTTAAGGAAGAAGAGACATTCAGCTGGAGGACAGGCACCAGATACCCAGGCAGTGACCCTGACAACAACCCAGATGATGATCTGGATGACAATTATCATTGCAGAAATAACCATGACAATCACAATGACAATTGCAGGAGAAGACAACTTCCAGCTCCAGCCCCCCCTTGTCACAACCATAGGGATGATGAAGAGGAGGGATGCTGCAATCATCACACCCATGAATGATCACTAGGAATACACTCCCACCAAGGGTTAACCCCTGGTATGAGTGGATATATGGAATCCCTACTAGAAAAATACTGTCAGAGGATATATGAAGTGGTAGGCCAAAATACAGCTCCCACAGGTCCCAAGGTCAAAGCCATAAAAATCACCCAACCTAAGTACTACAAAGGTCAAGACAACATTGATGCCTTTGATGAATGGGTCAACCAGATACTGTGCTGGTTGAAGATCCATAAAGTGACAGGACCAGCCTGCAATACAGATTGCATAACATATGCTGGAACCTGCCTGGAAGGAATGGCAGCACAATGGTTTGACCAAGAAGTAGATGGTCCAGATCACACAATCTGCAACTGGATGTTCATAGAATTCATATGCTGCATGTTCACTTGATTCATCCATGAGGCTTCAGCTCAAAATGCTGCTGAACAATATGATAACACCAAGTACTCTGCTGCAAAGGGAGTACTTGCATTCTACAATGACCTGAAGTGCCAAGCATCCAAGATGGTCCAACCCCCTGACAAATATTCCATGAAGAGGAAATTCATCAATGGACTCCCCCTACCAATCGCAGAGGGAGTCCTCAAATCAAGAGGAGTGTCAGCAGAACATATGCCAATGGACCAGATCCTAATTGAAGTGCAAAAGATGGAAAGCACCCTCAAACTGATCAGCAACCACACACAAGCCCAACAAATGAAACAGATTGGGCTTTGTCCTGCCAATCCTGACAACAGGATTGGCAATAGGCAATACTCTGATGGAGTATACAGGTACACCCAGAAAGGGAACATACTGTACAGGAAGGCACTGGACAATGCACACTCCCAGAGAGAGGAATTGGCCAGACTGCAGGGACAATGCATGACTGGAGCCAGTCATGAGAAAAGCCAAAATATCAAATGTTACCACTGTGGAAAAGAAGGGCACTACACCAATGAGTGCAACCAGAAGAACATCCCTTTGAAGGACAATAAGACTGGCAGGGCCAGGCTATTTGCTGCTGAGGTGATTGAGGATGATGGTGCTGACAAGACTCCAGAACCTCAAGAAACTGCAGTGGCTTCTTATAATGAAGGAGACCAGGAAGTGCTCCTAGAAGAAGAAGCAGATGCTGATGATGACATCATCAACATCTACAGTGATTACTATGACAGTGACAAGGATGGAGAGCCTGTCACATATCTAGGGTCAATGGATGCCCACAGTGATACTGAAGGCCAGCAAATTTACTACACCCAAATGGACATCAAGGAATCTACCATGGAAGGTGACCTGACTGAAGAGGCCAAGCCAGATGACAAGGAGGCATTGCCTGGCAAGAACGAAGTTGAAGAAGTCATGGCCAATCCATGGGGAATAGTGAACATGGTGGAGAACAAGGCCATGCCACCTAGCACAGATGACCACACATGGCATTACTCAGAAAGATTTGGCCTAACTCATATAGACAACTGCCAGACATGCCAAATCCACAGAGCTCATATCATAGAAGATGAGCTCACAGAGGTACCATCCCTGATAGCAGCACAAGCAGTACCACAACAACTGAGATGAAGGGCATATGATGAGGGGTGGGATGCATGAGAAGAAGTGGCAGGCAAAACCCTAGCCCCCCACATAGGGTACATCCTGGCAGAAATGAATGCTGCCAAGAACATAATAGACCTTGCCCTCAAACATGTGGAGGGTGCAATGGATGGAAGATGGCTGACAATCAGCATCAATGGGGTACATCAGACCCTGCTCAGTCTGGGGTGCCTGGCAGTGAGAACATGCCAGGCAATACATCCTAGGGAGAATGATGCCTCAACAAGTGCATTACCCTCATTGAGGCAAATGAGGATGGCAAGAGCAGACATTGACAGGATGGGAGAACTCATCCAGGGGATCTGGGGAGTGATGACCTGGAATGAATGGCAAATGCAGCAGGCACTGCAGGAGAGTGATCAACTTTAAGGAGACCTGCAAAGGTTGGCCAACAGGCTCTCATGTGCCCACAAGAGCCTTGGAGGGGAACCATGCTTGTACGTTGAAGTGGAGACCCCAGCCATCCCAGACCAAATGACTGTTGGTGGGCCATTGCATCCTAACTCAAATGAAGCCCAATGACTAATGGCACTCCATCCAACAGAAGAGACTAACTGCACATTCTGATATGGAATGCACACTAACAATACTGTCACTCCCAGACCAACAGTCCCACTACAAGCACATGCTTGTGTAGTAGTAAAAGCCCAGGTCAATGACTGTGAAGCATTGACCATGATAGACACAGGGAGCATGACCAACTTCGTGAGCCCTGCATTTGCTACTGTTGCCAAGTTACCTATGTTCACCCTGGCCTTCCAGCTAACCTTACAGCTGGGATGTGTCAGAAGTTGTTCCAAGATCATGCATGGCTCCCAGACAAAGTTGTGTCTGGGAGCCTTCATGTGCAATGCCTACTTTGATGTTGCAAACATCAACTGATATGACTGCATACTTGGAATCCCCTTCCTCTGATCACACAGTGTGCAATTAAAATTTGATACAAATACAATAGAGGTTGGGGGAATATCCATGCCAGCATACACAGAACTGGACATGTCCAGTTCTGTGGAAAATCAAACACAAGAAAAGGGATGATGCAAGGATGCATCATCCTCAACTCCAATGAATACATGACTAGTGGGTGTGGCCACACCGACGAGGAATCCTCCTGGCCCCACAACACCTCAACAAAGTGTTGAGATACCAACATTGGTAACCAAAGGTGAAGGGCAAGTTGCACTTGCACAAATGAAAACCCAAAAATACTCAGACAAGGATATTCCTCATCTGAGGGAAGAACTGTATAAGAAATATGAGCATTGTATGAAGGGAGTGGTGCCAAAGATGCCACCACTCCAAGAAGTAAACCATTGCATACCCTTGATCAACAAGGGTATGCATTACACCTACCATTTTCTGCATTGCCTGGACTCACTGAAACCTCAGCTGGCAGAGAAGATCCAGCTATATACCAGAGCGGGATGGTGGGAGAGAGCAAGCATGTCACAAGCAGCACCAATGTTCTGTATCCCAAAGAAAAATGGGAAGCTTAGAACAGTTGTTGACTGTCAAAAGTGCAATGACAATACAGTCAAGGATGTAACCCCATTCCCTGACCAAGACCAGATTTGAATGGATGTCATGCAAGCAAAGTATCACTCAAAGATCAACTTGTCAAATGCATATGAACAAGTCAGAATAGACCCCAGCGATGTACTGAAAACAGCCTTCTCAACTGTCTTTGGCACATTCCTGAGTCATGTTATGCAGCAGGGAGACTGCAATGCACCAGCCACCTTCCAGCAGCTGATAACAGTGATGTTACAGGAATATATAGCTAGGATAGTACATGCATACTTAGACAATGCATTTGTGTACAGCAATGCAATAGAGGACCACATAGAACATGTGTCCCTCATGCTTGACACACTCATAAAAGCTGATTTTTATCTTGAGAGGGATAAAGTCGACCTATTTGCCAACAAGCTTGATTGCCTTGGCCACATCATCGATGACAGAGGAGTCCATGCAGATGAGGACAAGATGGCCTGCATCCGCAACTGGAGGAAGCCCATGAACCTGAACAAGATACAATGGTTTGTGGGCCTAGTCAAATACCTCATGGCATTCATGCCAGACATGTCTGCATACACAACACCTCTGACAGGAATCCAGAGGAATGGCCACACCTTCCTCTGGCACAAAATTCATGACAGATGCTTCCAGGCAATAAAGGACCTCGCTTGTAAGTACCCAATATTATGACCAGTAGACCCAAGGTCAGATGAGCCAATCTGGCTTGTCTGTGACACATCCCTATATGGTATAGGAGCACTATATGGCCAGGGACTGACCTGGCAAGGGTGCTGACTGGCAGGATTCATGTCGAAAAAGCTCACAGATGCCCAACACAACTATAGGACATTTGAGAGGGAAACCCTTGCCATACTCAAGGCATTACTGAAGTGGGAGGACAAGCTTTTGGGGTTCCATTTCAAGATTATCACAGACCATGAAGCACTTCAGTTCCTTCACATGCAACAATGCCTATCCAGCTGCCAGATGCGCTGGATGGACTCTTTATCACACTTTGACACCAAGATCATATATGTCAAGGGATCAGAGAACAAGGTGGCTGATTGCCTGTCTCAGTACTATGAGACTGACAGGGGAGATGAAGCATGAAAAGAGACCATTGAATGGGCAACAGCTGACATTCAACTCAACCCAGAGGGGGACAACCTTCCAATTGATAGGCTAAGAGAATTGCACCTCACAGCAATGCAAGACAAGACACCAAAAATTGGGGAACCAATGGAGGAGTGTCATACAGAAGCTGACACACTGAGGCAACACACAGAGCAGAGAAGAGAAGAACCCACTTGTGCACCCACAAGTGAGGATCCCACCCTTCTTGACTCTGCAGGGGATCTGCAAATGCTAGTCACCCACTTCCAAGGGGAGTGTGGCTTCCTTGACTGCATCAGAAAAGGGTACCTGGCAGACCCTATCCTGGCAAAGGTACTTTTACACCCAGATCACCACAAAGGTTTCGAGGTAGACAATTGGCTGATCCACTTGAAAACCATGACAGGAGACAGAGTACTCTGCCTCCCTCATGTGGACTGGAGAAACAACTGACTGATGGCACAAGTGATCAAGCATGCACACAAAACACTCAGTCACTTTGGAATACTGTGCACAGGAGACTACATCTGTAGGCACTTCTGGTGGCCTGGAATGGGCAAGGACATTGATCACTTCTGCAGATCATGCCCAGTGTGCCAAATGACCAAGACCAACAATGCATGCCTGGCAGGTCTACTTCACTCCCTGCCAGTCCCCAAGAGACCATGGAACTCCATCGCAATGGACTTTGTCAGCCCATTCCCTGAAAGTAATGGTGCCAACTACCTGTGGGTCATCCTGTGTTGACTGAAATCCCTGGTCCACCTGATACCAGTCAACACCACCATACAAGCATCTGAATTCACATGGTTCTTTGTTTGGGAGATCATGAGACTACATGGCCTCCCCAATACAATCATGTCTGATCATGACTCTAAGTTCACCTCACAGTTCTGGTGTGAGGTGCATTGACTCCTGGATGTGAAGCTGCTGATGTCCATGACCTTCCATCCCCAGACAGATGGAGCATCAGAATGGGTGATACAGAACGTGTTGCAAATACTACAAGGCCAAGTCTCTCCAGATCAACAAGACTGGGCTGAGAAACCACTGCTGGTTGAGTTTGCCATGAACTCGAGCATCAGCAGCTCGATGGGATTTGCACTGTTCAAGCTGACATATGGTTACCTACCCCAATCTCTGCCCGATGTTGAAGAGCAGTCAGCTGCAACTGCTCCTGGGGTAAAGTCCTTTGTTTGTTGGGAAAAGGAAAACCTAGCGATGGCCCACAATGCCATCATCGAGGCCTGCATGGTGCAAACACACCACACTAACAAGTGACAGTGGGATGGAGGGAAGTATGATGAGGGAGATCTCATATATTTATCAACCAAGAATCTCACCTTGCCCAAGGGACATGCTCGAAAACTGCTACCCAAGTACATTGGCCCCATGAAGATCTTATGAGCAAACCCATCCATGGACATGTATACCCTGGAACTGCCTCAGCAGCTCCAGGAATGATGAGTCTACCCCACATTCCATGCCAGCCTTCTGTGTCATCATGAGCCCAATGACAATGTGATGTCCCCCAAGTGTGAGGCCCATATCTTCTACAATGTGGGTGTACCTGATGATGCAGAATGGCTAGTGGACAAAATAGCCACCCACCATTGGGTGGGCCATCAGTTAGAATTCCTAGTCAAGTGGAGTCTGGGCAACTCCACTTGGGAACCTTACCTGCACTGCAAAGACCTTGAGGCCCTGGATAGGTACCTCAAATTACAAGATGTCAAAGACCCCCACTGACTGCCCAAATGCAGTTGGCATAGTATGGGAGCTAATGGGTAGGGACTTAGACCATCCAGTTCACACAGGTGCTATGCACATGACTGCACAGCACCCACCTACAGACCACTCCTTGAGACCTCCCATGCCCCCTTTGCACTTGCTGCCAGCTTTATACTTAGAATGTTTTTAACTACAACCAAACTTTATCATACTGATTACACAATCATTTCATGTTATGAAATTTTCTCATTGCCTCTTTCTTTCCCTTTTACCACACCTTCATCATACATATGATCACATCCTTTCCCATGTCACATTGCACCATCCACCCCCCCACAGCATCCTCTTGTGAGGATGCTGTTTCCTTCTCTGACACCTCCATGTCTGCTGATGACAGGACATGTCATCGTGAATCCAAATGGCATGCCAGGGAGGACACTCCTCCTCACATGTACTCCCAGTCCCCCTCCCAGTCTCAGTCCCACTCACACAACACCAAATGATGTCATGAGCATTCCACCTCCCCTCCTCAATGACACTGGCATGCCAGTGAGCTTGGCATCATTGTTCATGATAACTGCACCCATCCTAATGGCTGTAGTGCATGCTCATCCTATGCCCTACATATGGCACAGGACCTCATCCTTGGGTCCCCAGACCTCATCCATGCATGGTCAGACTGTGTGTGTGTCCTCACACACCTTGTGGGCCTTGATGACACCACCATGCTATGGCAAGAGATCAACCACCTCTGTGCTGACCATGACTATTGGAGGTCACACACCCACTGGTACCAAGATGAGTGTGACTGCCTCAATGATGACTGTAACTTCAAGCAAGCACACCTTGCCTCTCTGGCCTCTCAACCCCAACCCAGACACCTCCCACAACTGACTGGGGTGGGCCCTTCAAGCCTGGCAGCTCATCTTTCAGGGGGAGGGAGTATGGCATGTCCCACTGAACACCCACTGTGTGCACCCACTGCATCTCATGAGAACTACCATGAGACACCAAGCAACACCCCTGATGAGCCTGTGGAAACACAGTCTTGACAAAAGCAACCCCTCTTGACTGACCTCCTCAAAGAGGCTACCATGATGTTCCCCATTGGTCAGAGGGAACACACTCATCAGGCATTCATCCTACTAAATGGCAGGAAGATCCTCCATGTTCAGGCCCAATGAAACCTGTACCAGTTCAAGGCACCCCAATGATATGAGGTGGAGAGGGCAATATTGGCTGGATATGCCCCAGTGCTGTTTGGAGTGGTCCCCCCAGGCACAGTGCACCTACTGAACACCACTGGCAAGATAGATGAAATCTATGCTCACACATCTTGAGAAATCGATGAGGACTACAAACCAAATGCCAGGACTGCCCAGCACCTTGTCACCTGGATCAACTGGTACCTGGCTGACATTGATGAGCACACTGGGAAGAAGCCAAACAAAAACCTGGTTGCTGCCTATGCACTCTCACAGTGGCATCCCCCTGTGTGGCTTGCTGCTAGAAGCAAGTCCAAATGTGAAAACTACAAGCCTTCTGCAGTTGGACTTGCCCTGAGTGAGACTCTGGCCCACAAAGAATGCCTGACTGAATGGGTCGAAACTCATGAAGAGGGCCCTGCCCCCCTGGTGGAGAGACCACCACCAGTGGAAGCACCCCTTCCAATCATAATCCCAGCCCCACTGGCTGAGCCTACTGCTCACCCAGTGATCCCCTCAATCATTGATTGCTGGGACCTGAAGAAAAGATCCCACCAGGACCAGATACCCAAGACCACTCTGACCTGGGGAGAACCCCTGCAATGGTGGAGGGCAGAGGTTGGGAAGTACCTGGGCACCAAAGAGATATTGAGTTTCCCCAGAGTAGCAGGTCCCCTCAAGGAGTATCCTGAAGATAAGGAGGCAGCTCTGATTCAAAGAATCAGAGGTTTCATCCTGGAAGGGTACTTTGCACCCCAGTTCCAGTATGACTCCAACTGATGCAGTTGGCATCATAATTTTGCTTGTCTGTTTGCTGTTGCTGGTCAGTACCAGGCCATAGTGGAGAGTGAAGGCTTATCTGTGGTACCAGGTGCCCAAAGCAACTGGGATCTACCCAAGGACATTGCACCTTCCCTGGCTGACATAGCCCACTTCCTTGCTAGAAACGGGCTGAGCTTCCAGGAAGCTGACAACCTTTACTCATGGAGTGTTAGTTTCCTGAGTGATGAGAGTGATATGCTCCACAAGAAGGGGTGCCAGGTTCATGATGGCCTGACATGGAGTGACTATGAGTGAGGCAGCGACTCAGACCAACTGGCTGAGCAGCAGCCTCTGGAATATTATATAGAGTGCACCCAGGAATTGGGGCTCCCTGACTTCCATGCTGTTGAGCCCATTCCCACCAATGTACATTCATTGAGTGGTGTTGAGGTGGTCAGGGGAGTGATCACCACTTCCAACTTTGACAGTTGGGAATCTGATGTCCCAGGTACTACTAACACTGGGAAACATAGCATGGATGTCAATGATGAGGGACCTGTGCCCATGTAGGGGCAACCTGCCACACGCTGTATCCATATCCATGGTCTCACACTTATGTACCTTCCATGAGTGTGATCTCCTTTGAATTGTATATGAATGTGATGTCACATCTGATTTGGATGAACCCCTGGCTGGGTTCTTCAGGGGGAGGGTGTAAGGATCAGCTAAGATTCATGCACTGGTAATTTAAACCTAGACTAATGTCCCAAAGATAATACCTTGGGACAAATGCAGGGTCCATTAGCTGTTGGACCCTAATACTGTACATGCATGTTACATAATACAAAGCACTCGTATATAAATGAGTGCTCATTACATAAGTAGAGGACTTCTTTTTTACCATACTTACACACTCCAATATAACACTGGTCATGTTTATATTTGAGTGACTAAGTATACAAGTGAATGAGAAGCTACATAGAAACTTTACAGTTTGTCACTGACAACTCCAACTACCTTGACTTTCTGCAAGCCATTCTCCTCAAGCACAGTCTGGAAAGCTATGAAGTCATGGAGAAGAAGCATTTCCCCCTGAAATATGTTCCACCCAAGGCAAGAGGGTATGGCTTTTTTTTTGAAGGTCACACTAACTACTACTAAGTGCTCTGGTAGACAACAGGTGTCTGACACAATTGATGTTGACAATGCTACTGATTACAGGGAGATGGTGAAAAAAATATCTGAAGAAAAGCCAGCCATAGCCAAGATCTTTGTGGATATGCAACACATGACTCAGAGTTCACCTCTGACAGTACAAAGGTTTGTCTTTCATATGAAGTTACTGAGTATACCCTACATCTACAATTATAGGGAGTATCTGGCCATGTCAAAAAAAGTTGACCTCAACAATCACCCTGCATGATGGCAACTGAAGCTTCAGAAAGCGTACAAGAATGAGTGGGATGAAGGGCTTGTCTATGTTGGCCTACTTGGGTTGATCCCTCTGACACCAGCCATGGTTCAGGACAGGTGTCTGCCACTGGTAAGGTTTTTATTGGCATGTCTTTGCATAAACTCATGTTCATGTTGTTAGGAGGATGGCTAGGTGACTATTGCTACCCTGCCAAACATTGAATCATTCAATACTGCCCACAATGCTCCCATCCTCCATCCAATGTGCAAGGCTGCTGCACAACCCACATCTCCTGCTTGCTGTGGATCTCAACTCTCTGACTTTGGCCATCTTGTTATGGATGCTCACACAGCCTGACTCTGGCCTTCATCCACTGACTTTGCCTGACAGCCCTATGCTACAGACTCCTGCTTGGAATTGAGTGAGAGATAGGGACAGTAGATCATTGCCACCAATTCTCTCCCCCAGTAAATTAGTCAACTACTGGTATTCAAAGTTGATTAAGGTACAACTTTTATGCACTAAACCCTAACCTAACCCTAGCATTTTGAGGTGAGGATTTTGATCTCTGAAATTTCACATTTACATAGCACTAGATATCATCGAAGTGTAAGCAAATAGATTCCCTAAGTGAACCCTGACATGCCCCAAGTGTCTATCTGCAGAGAAGTACTGAGTATCCTTGACCACACAGTGATTGCTGTTGCATATACATATGCAAAATGAAGCTACAGTACTGTGGATGTTGATAGTAGCAACTTTGGTTGGACTGATACCTCATCTGACATCACTTCCAGCACCTCCTTATCACTGAGCCCAATGGTGTTACAGTATCCCCATTATCCCCTGCATCCTTGATGTATTCACCACAGGAATTGATGTCACTTGATTCTGAAACTGCCAGTAGCACTGGCATGTTCTCAATGACAGAAGTGATTGCAGCACCATATACAGAGTTTCTGGATGTGACCCAGGCATCATGTGACAAGGTCAAGGCAGTGTGCATTCTTGAGCACCTGCTAGAACCAATGCCAAGGGCATCCCAGCTACACATCCTTCATCACTTTGCAGAACATCATCCAACTCTGTTTCAGAAACAGCTGTGTGTTGACCCATTGATATTCAATGGCATTCTAGGCAAGATTAGTGGGCACTCTATTTTCCAGCATGAGTTGAATGACAAGCAATTACCTGTTTCCATCCAGCTTGCAGTCTTCCTCTTCTGAGCAGGTCATTATGGCAATGTGTGTGCACCTGAAGTTGTTGTGCAGTGGGGAGGGGTTAGCATTGGAACTGTGATGAACTGCACTCACCCTGTTATGGCTGCACTTCTAGATCAACATGACCAATTCTGTTATGCTGTTGCACACAAAAGTCCTAATAAAGGACAAGTTCTATAGAGTCAACAGTGAACCATACCTCAGGATGTAGTGACTTTTAGTCCCCTTGGATGCTGACACTCATCCTCAAAGGATGAGATTAAATGTAGTGTGTTGCAAGGTAGCAAAAAGTTAAAGTACATGAGCTGCAGCCATCTACTTTATATACTACAGGGAACACAGTCTAAATGAGCTGAGGGGAGACTGGCAACCTAGCAATGAGCCAAAACAGTGATTGGAATATCAACAATGCACAGCTATAGTACAAGAATGAGTCACACAAATGAAGGCAAGACTGAGAGAGCACAGGAATGAAGACAAGCCAAGGTGTGACTGAGAGGTGAGCCATCAGTTGGACAACAGCATAGAATGGGATAGGGGTTAGGCCCTAAATGGTGTGGTGACTGGACTACCACAGCATGAGACTAGCCAGTGGCATGTAGTTGATAACATGATATGCCATAAGATACAAGATGATAATGATTATCAGGACAATGAACAGGGAGAAGTAGGCCCAGAGAAAAGGGGGGATCCTGGATAAGGCAGGAACTGGGTCAAGGTGTAACAAACTCATCTATGTTCCACATGCTTGTTCTGAGGTGATGTGTCAAGCCCAAGCATTCACAGAAAGTTGGACTTGTCATGCATGGCAAAATGGGATTTTTGCTGCTGATGGGTCAATGGTCAACCTACATGAACTCCCAGGCATGTTTTGGAGATCATTTCTATGATTGAAAGTCTCAGTTTTCATTGGACTGCCAGGTCAGCATAACTCAATGTATTCATGTATCAAAACTCACTATTAAGATTTGAAGGCAGTGTAGGGAGAGTATACTCCATACTGGATTATTTCTTTTATTTCATTGTTTTTACTTATACTTTCAGTCAAATACTTTTATTTTATCTTTTACTTAGTATCTTTTGAGTTGTGTATGCACATGTTGTGGATTATGTAAGCTTGTGAGCACACTTAAAGTGTACTGTACATACCTACAAGAATGACAGATGCATCACCAGATGGGAACAGACCAAAATACAGATGCAGGAAGCTTGGGTTATTATTTCACCACCCTCAGACACTCTTTAGATGCTATCTTGGCTTCTCTTTTGGATTTTAGAGTGCATTTTCAATGTTTTCACCACACTCTTTGACCCCCCACCAGGCAACTCTAGTCCCCTTGGGTGAAACTGAGATCTCAGGATCTCCTACTACTTTCTTTCCAAACTTTGCAGTGGTCATCATGCCTCACAACCCTATGATCATTGACTATTCCCTGGGCCAACCTAGCAGTGTATGCAATGCATATGCCTTCTGAGGGACCCAAGTCTTCCAAGATCCTACCAATTTCCTCCCTCCTCACCACTGGATATGAGGTGACTCAGCATATCCATGTGAAACATGGTGTGCCATCCCATCCAAAGGCCACATAGAGGAAGCCTAACTTGCAGGCAAAACATGTACAACCATTATGTTCTAAGGTGTGTATCTGAAGTCTTCATGCAGCTGGTCTTTTGAGTGACTCCACAGATCTGCATTAGAGTAGAGCATGCATTTGCTGCCCTTAAAGGCCAATTTCAGTCACTCCATGAGTTTCAGCTTAAGGTGACAAAAGATGAAGACTTACATGTTGCCATTTACTGGATCATGTGTTGCATGATATTGCACAACATGATCATCCACTTTGAATCCAGTCAAAGCAGTGAGCTGGAGGGATTGACAAACTGGGCAATTAGAGAAGCTGAAGGGTCAGACCAAGGGATAGATGATGAGATTGGGGAAGAAGGGATAGGAACTCATGGACAACAATTCAGGGGGTTATTGATGGAATGTCTCTTTGAACAGTGTGGGATTTAAGTTGGAAAAAAAACTGAAGTATTCATTTCACACTTCTCAGTTGAATGTAGATATGTATCCACAGCAATGAAATTGGACCATTGTATTTGAACAGACAGGATTGACTAAACTATTCACAGAAGCAGATTGTCCAGGGAAACAACAAGCATTGGGGGATGGGCATCAGACAGAAGAGATGCAGACAGTGATAGTAAAAAAAGATTATCCAGTGGTCAAAGATGATAAGGCAGAGGGACCAGAAGGACTGGAATTCAGGGTGGTAGAAGATGATGTGCTGTTACTGGCCTGGAGTTTCACCAACTCCAGTTTGAGACCAAGGACTTTAGTCTCCTCTTGCAGCACTTGGATCTCCAATTGTTTTCTTTCCATCTGTCAATGGTGGATCTTCTCCACTTCCATATGCTCCCTCTCTCTCTAACCAGGTGGTTGATCTCCTTGTCATGCATATGAGCCTGTGTTTTGACTGCCTTACACTTGGTTTTTCAGCACAGCAAGTTGGTATCAAAGTTCCAAGGAGTTGTTGCCTAGCCCTTCCAGGTGGCTGTCTAGGTCAGTTTTAACTTGAATTAATGTACTCTTGCCCTTTTTTGCACTGGTTTGGGAGGACTTTCAGCCTGTGGCATTGCATCAGCTACTTGAAGTCAGAGTGGATAATGTGCTGGATGTGGAGATCATTGAGGTGGGGCCCCTTGGATAAGGTGATGTCCAGAACACTCCATGGCCATCCAAAGATGGAGCCCAGGTCTTTGTGTAGCTGACTGGCTTGGTCATTGGTTGAACAGTGTTGGTGGAGTTAAATGACTGGATACCTATAATTTCAACTTACCTGACATCTGTGGTTGACCTCTTTATCCTCTCCAAATGCTGACCAATCTTCCAGCCCTCCTGACATCATGGTGTCATTATTGCAATCATCACCACCATACCCAAGCTCTTCTTCCTCCTCCTCCTCCTCCTCTTCCCATTCTTCCTGCCATCTCTGCTTGTTCATCATCACATCATTGGGATCATCCAAGGTAGCTTTGAACTGGTCAACCCCAGTGTCTTCTTCAGTGACTGGGATACTTTTGTGATGCTCACTTGACTCATCTTGCTGGTGAGCAGGACTTGTCATGCTTCCACTTTTTTTGATGATCAGAAGAAAATTGCCCATTTTGATTTATACCTGGAGCTGCATCAAATAGCTTGGTGTCATAGTTGGGGTTGCCATGCCACATGCAATTGCTTGTTCCCAGAACAGGAACTCTGTGATAACTTTTTCTAAAATATAGGAAGTATGACATGCAGGACATGCTATGAACTGCACATAGCTCAGAGGTTCTGATAGTGTGGGTCATTGGGGCTGATCCCCTCACCAGTGGACTTGCATCTTGCTGCTTGTTGTCAATATTTTGCCTTAAGACACAGAGAGAAAAGAGGGATTGGGGGACATACCTAGTCAGGTGGGCATTCACAGTGGAGACAAACTTGCAAAGATTGGCTGTGTACTTGTCCCCATACTTGAGATTGCTGCTGGAGAGGGAGCTGTTGATAACTGCTATCACAATCATGCAGGTCCACCTCACCCTTGTTGCTCAAGTTCATGCTCAGCCTACCTATGAATGCCCTTTGGACAAGATACCTGAAGAAGGTAACAATGAATCTACTTTCATTCCATCCAGCACTGTGCTCCAGAGCACAATGGATTTTTTGGGTGCATTGTCCAGTCCAATCATGGGCCTGGCATGGACTGAGAGAATTCAGAAAGTGGAGGCAATGAAGAAATTAACATCAACATCAACAACAATTCTAACAACCCTGACGTGCTCAGCTCAGAATCTGAGGATAATGACATTACCCAGCTGATTCACCCAGGCCAGTGGCAGCATGGTACTACCAAACTGACATGAGGAACAGGTAAATCAAAGAGGGGTGCTGTGTCAACCAGCAGTGCCTTCACCTTCAGGTTGAAGACTCATGCCACAATATCAGGACATTCTTCAGAAGACTGATGCCTTTGAAACTGGCCAGCATCATCATCCACATCATCATGATGGAACTCCATGGATGATTCAGCAATCTTTGGCCATTTTGGGTTGGCAGTCATAGTCAAGAAGATGTCTGGCTTGTGGCAATGGTGGCATAAGGCCATAGGGTCCTGAAAGAGCTGGAACATGTGATGTGGACTGCCAGGATGTGAGGATGGAAGGATGATTCTTGTCCCTTGCTGGGCCATGTCAGGTTGATCACCATCAGCTGCATGCAAAGCATCCTCCAGACCATGGTAGAGATCAGCTCTGAGATTCTTTTGATTGTGGCAAATCCAGAACAGTTCACTGTCTTCTATGGAGGCCCATGCATCCACCACAAATTGCTGAAAGAGCTTTCCACCACAAAACAGCAAGCAATCATGATTGACCATCCAAGGTAGCAGACAATAAGCATAGTAACACTGCTGAGTGACCTTGTTGCTTTGACCACATCTGCCATTTGCTGCCTGTGATGGTATGTTGTGATGCCAACCCTGCTCTCCACCTGGAAAAAAGAGAACATAGTGCAGTGGAGAATATGTTGGGTTGAGGTGACTGACTCTTCTAAGGCCACCACCTCTCAATTGAAGGATGATTTCATGGTGTTCATCCACATGTTGTTCCCCATCACCAGGCATGATTGCTGCCACTTCATCCACATTGAACAAGTTATAGCACCTACCATCATCAGTGGGCTGCAAGACAATCCTGGCCTGGACACTTGTTTGTTGTTCAGGTGGTTTGGCCCACAGAAGTTCATACTGTATGCATGTTTGAATAGAGCAACATAGGGATTATGATGATACAGGACATCAGCAATTGTGTGCATGATGCCATGATCCAGAGCTGGGTGATTGTGTTCACATTCCTCCTGAGCAGCCTGAGGGTCATGAGTGTAAAATTGTGCATATCAATGTGGATGACCTTCTTGTGGTTCCAAAGCACCCATTTTGTGGTGGAGTTGCCCATGGATCTTGAAACAATATGGGCCAGAAGAGCAAGTTACAGTTTCATCCATATCCACTGCCAAGGAAGTGAAAGAAAATGCTGCATTGAAACTGTGAATATTTTCCCAAAAGTTGTTGGAGAGATTGTCAGTACCACAACAGAGTCTTTTCAGCTCTGCAGGTGGTTCAAGCCAAGGAGGTAGGTGGATTTGTCCCACAGACAGCACATGCCAAATTTCTTGTTTTGTCTTGTGGAGTTGGAAAGCTTTTCACTGTCAAAGTGCAAAGCCTGACACTGTTGACACACTACATCCATATGACCCAGATAATGGTGCCCAACAGGTTCTACATATGGGTGGCAGGCTAGAGGAACAGGTCTACCTGCATCAGGACCATGAGGAGGTGGAAGTGGAACAGGAGCTGGTAGAGCTAGTTGCAGGGGAGGTGGGGGACGAGGAACAGGGGGCTGCAATCCCACTGCTATGGGCTCTGCCTGCACTTGCTGTCTACCTTGTTGATGACATTTCACTCTCTGCTGGCACCTTTCCATGTGAGCAATTTGAGTTTGCTCCACTACCTGAGCTGCATAATCCACATGATGACAGTGAAGAAACTGAAAATGAGATGCTGAGGAGAGGGTGAGAGATCTGAAGGGGGAGGTCTTCCAAAGGGGCTCCTATAGCCTGAAAGAGAGAACTGTCTGGGAAGGATGTCTAAGGCAGTCTGAGATCTGTCTGAACACAGCAGAAGATAACTCAAGGCCTTCTTGAACTCAAACTCAAACTTGTAACTCAGAACTTCACTATTCTTTTTTGTAAGTAGTTACAGTGGAGTGTAAGTGTGCATGGGCTTATATAAGCCACATCATGTGTCTACTCTCAAAGCTAAGTAAAGTCTAAAGTAAAAGAACAAAAACAAAAGAAAAGAAAGTAAAAACAGTAAGGTAAAAGTAAAAGTGAAAGTTATAAAATAAAAGAAATATCATAGTGGGGTGTACTCACTACCTACAATGGTTGTGCAAGATATGCTCAACTGCATTCCTTGGCAGGCCAGGATACTGATTCATTGGAAGTGGGTGAGGCACAAAGTATGGGTATTGCCATGCAAGAGGATGCCCAGCAAATGGCATGGGCTAATTTGGCACTGGTGGTACAGCAAAGCCCTGCATGGCAGGGGGAGGAGGTGCAAAGTTAGGTTGTGGTACAGATGGAACAGGCAAAATGGGCTGAGGATGATGATGATTGCATCTGCTTGGTGATGTCATCTGAACTCAATTTAAACAGTCTTGTTCATGTTCTGCTGTATGCTCTCTTTCTGGAGTAACTTGGGAAACATCCCTGACCAAAGCCTGCATTAGCCATATATTTGACAGTGTACTTTGCACATGTACTCTCTGTCCTTCCATATTATCCATATTATCCCTTAGTTTTGTTGTGTGTTGTCTGTGATGTAACTTTCTGTCAATGTACATGTACATCCCAATCAGACCAACATTATCATAGCTCTCCTTTCATATACCACTCACTCAATAAGCTGATGACAGGGCTGCAGGGGAAGGGTTTACATTCTAATTACTCTGTGTAGCAGCCTGTATCTCAAATCTTGACTGTGTAGTCCATAGTTTTGCTGTCTCTTCCCCCATGGTAGGAAAAGGCATTTATTTGGTCATGTTTTGCCCATTGCATGAGAGGTGTGAGTTTTACTGTCCACTATATTGCAGTTTGCCATATTTTTGTGACTTAGCAAATTTTCAATGCAGCAATTTAAATGGAGCCTAAATTTCACACAGTCCTCAGTGAGCAAAACCATCAGAAGTCAAAAATCTCTCAAAATGCACATGGCATTACTTTCACATGCATAGTCCCCTTATTATTAAGATATCCTGTGGTGAAGCAAGGCCACATACATGCTCAACCATTCCTCCTATGCAAGCTGGCATCTTCTGTCATTGCCATATCCTAGCTACCCACCCCCTGTCTTCATTTTGCCACTGTGGGGTCCACCTGGTTTCCAAGGGGGGGACTGTGCACCTATCCACCCAACTGAGACTGTATCCCACACCCTCTGCAATGTGCCACTTCCCAAGCCACCCATGTCTGTAGCTGTCAAGACCAGTTCTCAATGGTCTCTGAGAGGTCTGAGGGTGTAGGGAGGATTATAACAGAGGTCTGGGGTGTTGGAGTTTAGCATACAACCTTTGTACACTAGTCTTGCTGAGTTCCCAGGGTTGGAGCTATCCAGAGGTATCTGGAGTCAAGTGAAATGGATGAGTATCTTATTTGATATTCAAACTGAGGTGCTATGACATATGTACAATGGCTTTTATACTACACAAGTCATTTGAAAGCAATGTCCAGGGTGTGTCAACTACCAGAGTGCAGTACAGATGATTCACAATATCAGTGAGGTATTAGTAAGGTAAACCAGTAGTCACCGGGTAGCCAGAGGTGTGAGGATTAGTCAGATGTACTAGAATGGTGAGTCAACTAGAGGCAAGAGAAGCATATACTAGATACAGAAACAGAGATGGAAGCAAATCCAAAACCAAACTTGAAACAGAATAGAGTTGCATAACAGAAGCCTGTCAGGCTAGAGTGATGCTAGAGATGGTCAGCTATGGTCCAGACCTTACATGCATGTCATGGATGTGACAATAGCAGACATCCCAAATATAATGAGCTGGTTTGCATTTCTTGATCAACATGAACAATGCAATAAAGATGGGATTACATTCTCACCATATGAAACAATACTACAGTGACTCAAAAAACTGTCCAGATGTTTGCCACTTTTTCAAAGAATTGCTTATAACTCAGTCCCCATTTGGCTATAAATCATGAAAAAATAGGGGTGGATATCCAGTGGTCATGCGATTATATGTGCCAAATATGGTTATGATCATGTGACTTGATACTGTACAATTAATTCAACATTGACCACTACTCATCTGGACAGTTTTTTTGCAGGGTATCCAAGTAACAATAAGTAGGATATATCTAGTACTTTGTGTAACCACCCTTGGCCTTTAGCACTGCTGCAACCCTCCTAGGCATACTATTGATCAAGTTAAGGCAAA
This sequence comes from Pisolithus thermaeus, assembly GCA_024663475.1. NCBI lineage: Eukaryota > Fungi > Basidiomycota > Agaricomycetes > Boletales > Pisolithaceae > Pisolithus > Pisolithus thermaeus. Next base: position 184,238 of record JANFAF010000095.1, read on the forward strand.
CCTCCCTTGGCATTTTCCTCCATTCCTCTTCAATCCTCTTCCACAGCTCCTCTATGCCCTTAGGGGGTACTGGGTAGGTTCCCAACCTTTTCTTCAGGTCATGCCAGAGATGTTCAATGGGGTTGAGGTCTGGTGACTGTGCAGGCCAGTCAAGAAGCTCAACACCATGATCTTTGAACCATTTCTTGGCCATTTGGAGGTATGCTTGGGATCTCCATCTTGTTGAAAGATGAAGTTGTTGACATCCATCCCATGTTCCTCCACAGATTGGAACAGATGGCCCTCCATAATTTTGGTGTAGAGTGTTGCATCCATCCTCCCACTGATCCTGCACATTTGGCCTACTCCATGCACTGTCATGCACCCCAAAATCATCAAACTCCCTCCACCAAACTTGACAGTCCCTCGGACATGTTGGTTTGTAAGGGGGGATCCTGGTTTCTTCCACACCCAAAGCCTCCCACCTGACCCCAGGTGATTAATTTTGGTGTCATCAGACCAAACAACCCTTGCCCAGTCTTCTTCAGTCCAGTGTTGGTACTTCCGGGCAAATGCATAGTGCTGTTGTACATGTTGAGGTTGAAGCAGAGGCTTTTTGGCTTTGACAGCAGCCTTCAGGTTCTCCTTCTTCAAGTGATTCCTGATGGTTTGGGTGCTGACACCAAGCCCAGAGATTTTCTTCACCTGAGTGGCAGTATCTGCTTGCCCAGAGGTGATTAGGCAAGCCATGTGACAATGATCATGAGCTGTAAGCTTAGAGGGATGGCCTCCAGCATTGGTTGGAAGGGGTGAAAGGGCCTTGGAACATATTTCTGAGACAGTAGAATGACCAATATGAAGTTTGGAAGCAATTTGACAAGAAGACTGGCCATCCTGAAGCATGGACAGCACAGCCAGATGAGTATCAGAGGGGATGGCCTTCATGGGGGATGGGGAGCATAGTGGGCAGTAGTTGGACCTAATTTATGTATAATCATACTAAGGTTATATTAATTTGTTGAAATTCAGCATAGCCACAGCCATACCTATTGTTATGATCACCTGCAAAAAAACTGTCCAGATGAGTAGTAGTCAATGTTGAATTAATTGTACAGTATCAAGTCACATGACCATAACCATATTTTGCACACATGATCACATGACCACTGGCTATCTACCCCTGTTTTTTCATGATTTATAGCCAAATGGGGACTGAGTTATAAGCAATTCTTTGAAAAAGTGGCAAACATCTGGACAGTTTTTTGAGTCACTGTACAGGAGAAAGGGTTTATTCAGATTTCTCAACTGTCACCCAAGTTTGTCAAACTGTCAGACTTGTAGGAATGGCTTGGAGTCAATGTAGGTACTGCAATCCTCATCATGCAATATGTCAAGGAGGACCTGGACACAATAAAGTCAGGGCAATGAATTTGCCCAAAAAATACTTAGATATCATACATCATTTTGTCACCTGCTGCCATTTTTCATAGAGTTCTACTCCCTGTTCACTTGTTGAAGATGCTGTGAAGCCCTTGAAGTCAAAACAATGTACTTTGACATGGACATTTTTGATTTGGTGTGCATCTCTCATTGCCACTTTGGTGCTCAAGTGCTAGCAACTGAAGGCTGAACAGCTCAGAAATGAGGTGGGCAGCAGCTGAAAGTACATAGTTTTAGATACTGGATATCCTACTACCTCTTACAAATGATACTTGAGTTGTCAGTCAAAAGTTCTGAATGTGAAGCTACTGATACTGTTGGTTGGTCCTACAGAGATGCGGGTGATGCCACAAGTGGTGAACATGATTATGAGCAAACACTGGCATTTGGAAAACTACTTCTGCTGGGACAATGGGAGGGGCTTATTACTGGGACATATCCCAAGACCTCACATTTTTGAAAAACACAGATCACACTTTTTCAACTTCAGACCCTTTGGGATGTATTCCATGGGATTCTCAGAGTCAGAAAATATCTTTTTTATTGCATTCTGATGATGTATTGAGGAGATATCAATTGACCAAAGTGAGGTGTATTTTTGTTTCCACTTTTCCCATGCAGCCAACTTGCCTCAAAAGGACAATAAAGGCATTACATAGCATCATAGGTTCATTTATATCAGATAAGGATGCACCACTATTATCTTTACTTGTATAAAAGCAAAATAATGCAACATGGATGCTTTGGGTTTTCCTACAGCTTTATGTATGTAGCAGTAGAGAGGGCCAAAGAGCTATATCATACCTGAACACTCTTTCTTGATGCAATACTGAGCCATGGGGCAAAAACAACATTCTTATATACAATGTGAAGATATGAAGCTATTTTCCAGTTGTGCAAAATTCTCCACTCCACTGAAGGGACTACAGTAACCCTTGTCTGCTACCTGGTAGATCAAATAATCATCCATTCTTATTCAACATCTTTGCTAGAATCATTGGTGAGGGTGAGATCAGTGTGAGTGAAATTGTACCATACTCAGTTGATTCCCTTCTGCAATGCTCACAAGGATGGGGCATAGAGTCTCTACATCTTCACCATACATTTGAAAAGCTTCTTGGATAAGTTTGTTAACTTTAGCATGGACACCTGAAGTCTGATATGTTTCAACAGCCAAACTCAAGTGCTCTTGTAAACCATCCCTTGCATGTCTGGCTTGCAACAAGAAGTATAAGTACTCAAAGACAAGTACAGCACCTGAAACCATAAGCTGTATCATACAAATGACCAGAATGTGCACATCACTCACCAATGCCATGTTCAGCAATATACTGCATTGAACTTGTCATTGAGGAAGACAGTGTAGGCATGATGAGGGGCAGTGCAGCATGGGAAATAGAAGGCTATAAGATTCCAAACAAAATGATGATTTTTATCCAAAGGGACTAAGAAAGACACTAAACTTACAACCTGAAGGGCTCATCATCAGGCAATAGATTGTAATAGTCAAGAAAAGGTCAAAAACCAACTATAAAGATTATTAATAATCACTGCAAGGTTAACTCAGTTGACAACATACATCCTGCAGAAAATCTATCAGTTGTGATCAATGACAGTGAACAGCAGTCACTACAAACATGCTGACAAATATACATCAGGGGATCATGTTCTAATTGAAGCTCCACAATACAGCACCTACATCCTGACAAACATAGTTAAAAAAATAATTCAGGCATGCAGCTATAAATTTATCACACCAACTAGGCAATGTTAGCAGCATACATCACATACACATCAAAAAACTCACACACTATCATCCAAAGACAACCAGATGACAGTGAACATGGTCAGCATGCACCCACTGCCACCAGCCATCATTCTGCTCACAGGCTATAAACCCGAGGGCAACAGGATGCCAGTGAACATGGTTAGCATGCATTCACCCCACCCCACCCCATCATGACTCTGCTCACTTGCTACAAATCCAAGCACAACAAGATGGCAGTCAACTTGGTCAGCATGCATCCACCACCACTTGCAATGACTCAACTCACTTGCTATGAATCCAAATGCAACAGGATGGCAGCAAAGATGGTCAACATGCATCCACCACCACCTGTCAGGATTCCACTCACTCGCTATGAAACCAAGTTCAATGGCATGGCAGTGAACATGGTCAGTACACATCCACCATCTGCCATGACTCCACTCACATCCTATGAACCCAAGTGTAACAGCATGGCAGTGAACATGGTCAGTTGGCATCCACTACCTCTTCCATGACCCCACTCACACCCTAGGAACCCAGGTGCAACCAGAGGACAGTGAACATGGTTAGCATGTGTCCAACACCACCTGCCATGACTTTCACTCACAAACTATGAATCCAAGTGTAGGAGGATGGCAGAAAAAATGGTCAATATGTATCCACCACCACCTGTCATGACTCCACTCACTCCCTATGAACCCAAGTTCAACAGGGTGATAGTAATTATGGTCAGAAGGCATCCATAATCACATAATATGAGTCCACTCACTCCCTAGAACCCAAGTGTAATAGAATGGTAGTTAACATTGACAGCCTGTATTCATCACCTCCCACTATACTCCACTCACTTGCTATGAACCCAAGTGCAACAGGATGGCAGTGAACATGGTCACTAAATATCATCCACTACCTGCCATGACCCACTCACCTGCTATGAACCCAAGTGCAACAGGGCAGCAATGAACATGGTCAGAATTCACCCACTGCCATCTGTATGACACCACTCACAAACTATGAACACAGTGCAACAGGATGGCAGTGAGCATGGTCAGTACACATCCACCACCTGCAATGACTCTACTCACTCCCTATGAACCCCAGTGCAACATGATAACATTGAAATTGGTCAGCATGCATTCATCACCACCTGCCATGACTTCACTCACTCCCTATGAACACAAGTATAGTGTGATGGCATTGAACATGGACAGCATGCCTCCACCACCACCTGCTATGACTCTACTCACTCTCTATGAACCCAAGTGCAATAGGATAGCAATGACTATGGTCAGCATGCATCCACCACCAGCTGGCATGACTGCACTCACATACTATAAACACAAATGCAATAGCATGGTAGTGATCATGTTCAGCATGCATCCATCACCTCTTAGTATGACTCTACTCACCTGCTATGAACACAAGAGCCACAGGATGGGAGGGAGCATGGTCAAACATGCATCCACCACCACTTGTTCAACCTCACTCACAAACTATGAACCCAAGTGCAACAAATCAGTAGCAATGATGGTCAGCATGCATCACCACCAGCAATGACTCCACCCACAAGCTTTCAAACCAAGTACAATAACACAGCAGTGAACATAGTCAGTATGTATCCACCACCCTGCTGCCATGACTACACTCACTTGCTGTGAACCCAAATGTGACAGGATAGCAGTGAACATGGTCAGCATGCATCCACCACCACCTACCATGACTCCACTTACTCGCTATGAACCCAAGACAGCATGGCATTGAACATGGTTACTCATCCATCTACTAGCATCTGCTATGACTGCACTCACCTCCTATGAACCCAAGTACAACAGTGTGGCATTGAACATGGATAGCATGCATCCACCACCTGTCATGATTCCACTCACTCCCTGTGAACCCAAGTGTAACAAGATGGTAGTGAACACAATCAACATGCATCCACCACTGCCTGACAAGACACCACTTACATACTATAAACACACATGCAACAGGATGACAGTGAACATGGTCAGCACATACTGCCCACTGCACCTGCCCTGACTTCACTCACAAACTATGAACATAAGTGCAACAGCATGGCAGTGAACATGGTCAGCATGTGTCAAACTACCACCTGCCACAACTCCACTGACATACTATGAAACCAAGTGCACCAGAATAGCAGTGAACATGGTCAGCATGCATCCACCACTACCTGCCATGTCTCTACTCACATACTATGAACCCAATTGTAACAACATGGCAGAGACCATGGTCAGTATGCATCCACCAGCCCCTGCTAAGACTTCACTGACATCCTATGAACACCAGTGTAACAGGATGGCAATGAACAAGGTCAGCATGCATCCACCCCCACCTGTATGACTCCACTCACTCCCTATGAACCCATGTGCAATGAAATGGTCAGCATGCATCCACCACCTGCCATAAGCCCACTCACTCCCTATGAACCCACAGACAAGAGCATGACAGTGAACATGGTCAGCATGCATCCACTGCCACATACCATGACTCCACAGTCCACTCACTTGCTATGAACCCATGTGCAACAGCATGGCAGTGAGTATGGTTAGTATGCATCCTCTACTACCTGTCATTACTCCACTCACACCCTATAAACCCAAATGCAACAGGATGGCCATGAACATGGTCAACATGCATCCACCACAAGTTGTCATGACCTCCAGCTTACATCCTATGAACCCCATTTCAACAGGATGGGAGTGGACATGGTCAGTATGTACCCACCACCACCCACCATCTCCACTCACTCCCTATGAACCCAAGTGTGACAGGATGGCAGTGAACATGGTTAGCATGCATCCACAACCTCCTGCAATGATACCACCCACAAACTATGAACACAAATGCAACAGGATGACAGCAAACATGGTCAGCATGCATCCACCACCTCCTGCAATAACTCCACTCACAAGCTATCAACCCAAGTGCAACAGGATGGTCAGCATGTGTCCTCCATCACCTGCATTCACTCCACTCACTCCCTATGATACCAAGTGCAACAGGATTGCAGTGGACACAATCAGCATGCATCCACCACCACCCACCATGGTTGCACTCACAAACTATGAACCCAAGTGCAACAAATCAGTGGTCACCAATAATGGTCAGAATGCATCCACTATCACCTGCAAAGACTCTACTCACACCCTATGAACCCAAGTGCAACAGGGCAGCAATGAACATGGTTAGCATGCATCCACCACCACTTGTCATCACTCTTCTCACTTGCTATGAACCCAAAGTCAACAGGATGGCAGTCAACATGGTCATCATGCATCTACCACCATCTGCCATGTCTCCACTCACTTCCTATGAACCCACACACAATAGGATGGCAGTGAACATTGTCAGCATGCATCCACCACCACCTGTCATGATTCTACTCACTTTCTATGAACCCAAGTGCAACAGGACAGTAGTGTACATGGTCAGCACACAGAGTCCATCACCACCTGCCATGACCCTACTCACAAACTATGAAACCATGTGCAATGGGATGGCAGCAAATATAGTCAGTACATATCCACCACCACCTCTCATGACTCTACTCACAAGCTATCAACCCAAGTGCAACAAGATGGGGAGTGAACATAGTCAGCATGTATCCACCACCACCTCTCATGACTCCACTCACTCCCTATAAACTCAAATGCCATGGATGGCAGTGAACATGGTCAACATGCCTCCTCCTCCACCTATCATGACTCCACTCACTCCCTATGAACTCAGGTGCAACAGGATGAGAGTGAACATGGTCAGCATGCATCCACCACCACTTGCCATGACTCCACTCACATACTATTAACCCAAGTGCAACAGGATGGCAGTGAACAGTGAACATTGTCAGCATCCATCCACCACCATCTAAAATGATTCCACTCACTTCCTATGAACCCATGCACAACAGCATGGTAGTGAACATGGTCAGCTTGCATCCACAACCACTTGCCATGACTCCACTCACTCCCTATGAACCCAAGTGCAATAACATGGCAGTGAACATGGTCAGCATACATCCATCACCACTTGCCACAACTCCACTCACACACTATAAACCCAAGTGCAACAGGATGGCAGTGATATGGTCAGCATGCATCTACCACCACCTTTCATGACTCCACTCACTCCCTATGAACCCAAGTGCATCAGAATAGCAGTGAACATAGCCAACATACATCCTCCACCACCTGCAGTGAATCCACTCACCCCCTATGAACACAAGTGCAACCAGATGTCAGCACACTTGGTGAGCATGCCACCACCACAACCTGTCATGACTCCACTTACTCCCTATGCACCCAAGTGCACCAGAATGGCAGTGCAGAACATGTTCAGTAAGCATCCACCACCTGACATGATTCCACTCACATCCTATGAGCCCACATGCAACAGGATAGCAGTGAACATGGTCAGCATTCATTGCCCACCACCTGCCACAGATGTATTCACATGCTGTCAATCCAAAGAAAAGTGAATTTCCAGGGTCACATTCAGCATGAGCAACACAGCAGCCCTTGCAATCCCACATACTTTCTACTAACCAATCAGCATCTCACTGGTACCAAGATACTCCCTTCCTTACATATGGAAACCATAATGCCAGGAGAAAGGCAAGGGTCATGGGCCTTATTTTGCCAACCTGCTTAGACATGCATTTCTTCAGAGTCCTAGCACATGTTAGTACATTTCAGATTCCTAGCCTTAATACTCACTTCATTATAGCAAATTTCATACACAATTCCAAGTTGGACTGCTGTGTTGATATTAGGATTTGCTGCAGCCCCTCCTCTTTCAAAGCATTTGCTGTACATGTTAGTAATGATGTGCACTCTGCACCCTCTTCTTGCATTCCTGCAGCAATTTTTCTTGTTGCCTGTGGTTCAGCAGTAATAAATAAGGCACTAACCAGTGAGTGGCAGATAGTCATGAGGTGGAAACCTAGCATTCCCCAACCACTCCTTGAGCCTTGTCATGTAATTGTTTAGCATCCCTTTTGCCAGTCCTTCAGCCTCCACCACATCATCTACACCAGACTCTTCATCCTCAAGCTTCTGCAAAGCCTCAAGTTCCAGGGTATCTGCCTTTGTTGCCAACAGAATCACAGGAACTGTGAAAACATCTAAACTTATACCACTGGGTGGGAAAGTATTTGTGCACACCATGCCCTGTATCACACTCCTCAAAAAATTTCTTCTCACCAGCTGTAACCAACCTGTGGCTATCAGTCAATGGAATACAAAACCTGAGTGTTGTAATCACCAGAATCATGTTAGCACAGCTACAGTCTCACTCATGGTGCCCTTACCAGATGGCATGGATTCTCTCATTTAGTTGGGTAGTCTTAGCACGATCCATCACAAACTTCTTCATCAAGTCAAACTGTGTTTCGCCTCCAGCCTCGAACCCACGTGAGTCATGGAATATAAAACGTGGACTGCCCCGAAAGACTAGCTCGTCCTCGATGTTATGGAGTCCACGCTGCATACATTCAACGTAAGATTAACAGCAATTATAAGGTAACCTCACCGTTAGCGATCCCTGCACCGTGGTAGCATTTACCTGCGTTGAGCCCGACATGTTGTTAATATGGAGCAACTACCATGCAATATACATACTCTTTGCGCTTCCCCGTTAAAAATTTCCGGTTGATCCGTAGTATTACACAACCTCTGCAAGATTGTTGTTTTACCTGCATTTGCTCTACCCATGACAAGAATGCGAAAACGAGGGATGTGGTCAATGAGCTCGTTGGCTTTCTCAGAATCTAAGCGATAGGCAGGGGGCGAGGAGGGTGACGCTGCTTGTGTATGTTGTTAGACACCTTGTTCGTATCAAGTAAAATACTTGCCTGAATGGACTGCTTCGGCATGTGCAAGAACGGGAACATCCATATTGCCTTCGGGAGGATGTGGACCCGTAGGTTGAGCCTCGATTAGCACAGGAGTAAGAGCGCCTGTACCGCCTGGTAGAGAATCTGGCCAAGTGACTGAGTGCTCTAAAACACACAAAAGGCACATATGCAACCACCTTGAGTAGAAGCGGGAACGGAAATGTCTGCACAGCCAGGGCTAGAGGAAGAATGTTGGTGAGTGATTTCAATCACCACGGCGTCTTGAACACCCTCATCGCCTGATAGAGAATCAGGATCTTAAACAGCCGCTTAAGTCAGTGCGAGCGTGAATGTCTGTACCAATGGCGCACTTGGTTGAGTAGCTGCAGAGGGAGTGAGAACTGGCAAAACAATTCCATCGTCACTTGGGGAAGGCGGCTGCCGAAAACACCACAATTCACTGAGACACCCAGGGGCCATGGATGATGTGAAGACGAGGTTCTCGAATGTCGTAGGATGCAGTAAACGTATGGGTTGAGTTGAAGATGGACGTGCGGAAAGGGCGTGGAGCTGCCAGCACCTGTTTAATTGATATGAGGGCACCAAATGATAATCAACAACAACTCACTTGATAACACAAGAGATTTTTGGAGATTTGGGACAGGTTTTAATGGCAAACAAAATGTTGATCCTGTACTTCAACTATCATCTTCAAGTGCTTATAGTACATAAGTTGAAGATTATATTTGAAGTACATGATCAACATTCCATTCATGAACCAGTCTAAAGCCTCCAAAATTTTCTTGTGTAATGTGTCAAGCCAATACTACTATTATGTGCATTCTTCCGTCTGTGATGCTCGGGTTCTGCGGCTTAGATCCAGGTATCTTGAAGAAAGATAGGACTGGACATATTAGAGCTTGGCATCGAACGCAAGATCCAGTGTTAAGGGGGTAAGAGTGGTCCCGGAAGACGAAGGAAAAAAGCAAACTTGGTTACTACGCGATGCCGGAGCCTGAACACAGACGCTTGACAGAGCAATGTATCGGAAGCAAGTAGAAGGGTCTAAGGAAATCACAAGTCAACGGAATGGACGAGGAAACCTGGATACGACAGATATTCAGTATACGCAAAGAGGATAGGATGCACCCTACGAGGGGGATTACAATCAGGCAGCATCAATCTCGACAAACCTCTTCCACCTCCACGAAGACACGCGCTCGCCCAAACCAAGCTTTAGATCGGCGAAGCTGCGACTCTATCGATGTTCTGATGTTTGCATCCGCTTAAGGTGGAAGCTGCAGTCACACTCGCAGCTATGGCAGCAGGAGGGCTGCTAGGATGCGACTGGTGTACAGAGTGAAGGAGGCAGAGGCGACGAACCGCAGAAGGCAATGTCAATCCCGGATAAAATTCGGAGTAGATCGACATGCAGGTGAGAGCGGGAGGAACTTGCGGATGCGTCGACCGCTATCCGGTCGACGTAGTACTTGATTACCCTCGGAGAGAAACGAAGAAAATGGAGTTCACTGCCTCTCATCACCTCCCTTGTTTCTCGACCTTCCCCATTGAACCCACGTCCTCAGTACACATGGTCGACAGGAGTCACCTCTCCTTCCGCACACAACGAATAACAATTATAACTTGTCGCTAACCCTTGCCCCGCCCTCCTCGGCCTCGCTGTCGCTCATAGTCATGAGGTTTCTCATCATGCGTCCATCTCCACGCACATGTCTCTGATGTAGATCTCACCCTACCTTCTGCACAAGGTAACGTATACTTTCCACCGACCGACGAAGTGATGCCATCTGAGCGCACAGGTGAAGACGGGCGACATCAGGGTTGAAGCTCATGCGTGTCCACTCCACTACTTGGGAATGCTGGTGAGTGAGAGAAATGGGGCGGGGAGGGTAGCGACGAACGGTGGTCAACAAGAAAGACTGAGCGAGATGCGCAGTGATGTGAAGATCGATGTGGAGGTGTTGACACGAGCACGCTGGGTGATAATGTGCATGAAGACGACGAGGACGCAAAGGAAAGTAATAGACGTGATTCCGAACACTTCAGGTATACTGGGCAAAGGGGGGGCTGTCCTTGGTCCCTTCTGTATCGGGGAGGGAGAAGAACACGAAGACGATGATGATAGCCGTGACTCTACATTGGGCGGGTTGTTTGGCGGTGCAGTCATACCTGCCGACGAGGATGCTATAGGAGGGTCTGAAAGTGACGTTGATGGGAGTGTGTATTTTTCTCAAAGACTCTCACGAAGGTTGCCGATACGGAACGGCGCAGAAAGCACCGAGGGGAGGAGGGGACACATCTAGGAGTGAATGCGATACGCTTCTCACGTCGCACGTAGGAGCAAGCTGCCAAGGAGATTTACAGTGGTTGATCGTGACAACGTGAATGTTATCCACCAGTGGGAGGCCCACTGGGAGGTCCGTTGTCGATTACACTGTATCTGAACCGTTATAGAAGCGCAACTCGACCGTATCGCATCTGTCTGTCGGCCGTGTCAAGTTGTAGGCAGGCGCATCGTCGCTGAGGTCGGGTATGCAGGCGACAGTCTCCAAGGGCATTTGCGAGAGACCCCAAGTGAACAAGAGTAGCCGGAAGAGATCACGTATACTCCAAGTTGCTCGGCTCGTAAACGTTCCAAGGCTGGTCAGAGGCTGGTTGACACCGTCTGGGGGTGGTCTGAACAGGCGCTGCGTGGTCGATGCGATGTTGTACAATGTGTCTTGTCATCTACATATTACCAGCACCTTCTGATCGAATCTCAGATCACCAGCACCCAATACCGCTGCCTCACGTGGTTCTACGTGCCGCACGAACACCTTCATGTTGTAGTAATCATGGTACACAGCTTTATTTTTCGACCTTAACCGATAGCGTCAGGTACTACCGTTATCGTGAAGGAGCTCGACAGCGCGAATGTCGAAGCAAGCGTCCACCATCTCCGCTTGCAGTGGCTTGTACAGTTTACCTCCTCCCCTGACCGCTCAAGAGGGCAAGGCGTGCTTCAGCTGCTCGGGCCCTTCTCTCTCTTTCTACTTTGGCCTTCATCTCTGCAGTAAGGCCGGCTACTCCATCAGCAGCGCCAGAGGATCCTCCCAACCTTTGTGGGCCACTATGGGATTCCGTCTGGGTTTTCGAGGGTTCAGGTGTCATTACCCCAGACGCCTCCTCAGCCGCCGTTGACCGTAGCATTTCATGTGCCTCGCGCTCACGCATTCTTTCCTTCAAGCCCTTTCTCCTTTGTTTCCGCTTATCGTCACGTTCCTCCTCTTTTTCCTTGCTAAGGCCGCTAGGTACTCGCGCCGCACCAAACCAATCCCACCAATCAGGATGGTCAGCCGCACAGCGACGGAATACATCACGGACGGCACGGGACCGTGCTAAATCGTAGGCAGTTCGACGTGAAATTGGCACGTCTGACATGTCCGACTCGCCGCCCGCGTCTTCCGCTTTGGTCCAACCAGCTAATACTGGTATGGTTGGGTCTGCACGCAAGTCGTAGAGCAGCCAACGAACTATTTCTTCGTGCCCAGACTGCGCCGCAACTTGTAAAAGAGAGACACGCCGGTCGCCTATCCATTCTGGTATGGCTACGTTGACACCGCCGATCGATTCGGCTTCACGTTCCCAGAATGATTTCAAGGGGTTGAGGCGACCCTTCGTAATCATATCAAGAAGGCGAGACCACTTCTCACGGTAAATCTCTTCTTCTTTCGTCAGGCGCTGAGGTTTCGGCCTCACGATATCCGTAGTCGACACGAGCGTTGGCTGCGGCTTCGGCTTCGGAAGGGAAGCCAGGAACGCCTCATCTTGTACATAAAGGTCTTCCTCCGTAAAGTGGGAAATCTTGACCTGGGTGAGCTCTAAAAGACACCGCGATAGCTCGGATTGAGTCTATCCGGCAGTGAAGATATGCTACAAGCACGTGCAACACGGAGAGACTCACCGGACGTCGTGTCGGGAATGGGAACGTTCGTAGTCTGTCATCACCTGCAGGTAAGGTAAACATGTTATATCGATAAGAAATTTACGGTAGCGCTACTCACCTTTGTTGATGACGCAGCCTTCGTAGTCCAGAAATATACGCCTATTTGACACGCTCGCTCGAATCCATATCCGCTCGCATTCGTTAATGTCTTCTGCCCAGTCTTGTAGTAGACCGCGTATGTCCTGGTGTGTGGAGCTCCATATCAATGTACGCTACCGATTACCAGACCACTCACATCACGCAGCGCCTGCTCGCCGTACCGACGTAGCATGGCGCCGGCACTGATCGCCGCGCCTTTGGAGTTGTCATTGGTCGATTGAGACCCACCCTGCTTCCGACGCGCTGTGCCAGAAGTGAGATCTCAAGCTCAACATCGCATAATAACTACCTACTGGTGTATCGATGGAATGTTTTGTGCTTCATTACTATAGTCTCGGGTTTTGGCTTCGGGGGCTTCTTCCTAGCATTTGCGGGGACTGGTAAGTCTTCTTCGGCGGCACGGCTTACACGGACGATAGCTCCCGCGAAGTGGCCGCCCGCGACCATGAACATGGCCCACTTCCTCCCACCCTCGATCGGCATTTGCATTTCCTTTAGCTCAGTTAAATAGGCTGTAGACGGAGTCTCCAATGGGAAGAGCATTCTATAGACGCCGATCTGTGTGGCGGGTGGCGAATGAAACCAGATTACGGCGGAGGCGGGAACCTTTGGCGCGCCTTCTTCCGGTATATCAGATAGGACATTACGCTTGACCCTGGTGACTAGTGTATCCACTGTATCAGATTCATCTGCGCTTTCATCCTCCGAGGCGGACCCAGACAGGGAGTCCTCCAACCCTTTGATCATCGAAAGTGTAAGTATGTGCAGCAAGCCGACATCAGCGGTACCCACCCTCTACGAGTTGTGCAAAGACCGATTCCGAGACAGGGTCCCCGCCCTTGAGACGTATCTTCACATTGTATCGATGCCAATCCGAGCGGAAATGGGAACGTTGATCGTCAACGTCCGCAAAAGCAGTGCCTAGACAAACATTGCAACTTCTTGCACTTGTACTCGTTTGCTCCTTTGTAGCGATGGCCGGGGGAGAAGGATCGCGTCGCGCTGTCTGGTTGGTGACTAGGTTCCGGGGTGTCAGCGTATCCAACAAGTCTAGTGGTAGTGAGAAGACATGGTATCTCTGGGTCATCTTGTGTCGTGGATAAGCTCTAGAAGTAAAATATTAGCAGTGACCGATATGCTCGCGATGATGATGATGACTAGTATGAAATCTAGCCGAATGCGTCTCCGAGGTTGTTTGGTTCCGCTGCGTCCCTTTCCCTTATACAACAAGTCGAACGAAATGGTCTCTGCAGAATTCGCCAATCGTCCCCAGAAAAAGCTGGTTCTTTTCGACGTCGATGACACCCTCACACGCCCTAGGTAGGTTCGTTCGGCAGGGTGAGGCGCGCCATCTTACAGGGTATGGTCAGACAACCGGCCACCACAGAGATGATCGACCTGCTCCGGAAGCTGAAGGATCAAGTCGTCATCGGCTTCGTCGGAGGTTCTGATCTCGTCAAGATCACTGACCAGTTGTCTGTAGACGGTGAAAATGGTACATTCTACCCGCTCGTAGCCCACTGAAACCTCGGTTGCTGATGTGCCGCAAGCCCTAGAGCTCTTTGACTTCGGATTCGCAGAAAATGGTTTGATTGCATACAAGCTAGGCAAGAAGCAGGCCTCTCAGTCGTTCATTAACTACATTGGAGAGGAAAGATACAAGAAGCTGGTTAACTTCATCCTCCACTACATTGCGGATTTGGACATCCCTATCAAACGGTCTGCATCTTTAGGCCGATTTATGGGACTTGTGCGCTCATGCAGTTCCCAGAGGAACGTTCGTTGAATTCCGCAATGGGATGGTCAATGTAAGCCCTATGGGCCGGAATGCAACGTGAGTGGTTTCCTCTGTATCCGCTACCGGGACCGAACCGTGGTGCACGTAGCGTGGACGAACGCAACGAATTCGCAGCATATGACAAGGTGATCAATGTATCTCGTGTCACGATTTATTCTGACACCGATCCAGATTCATAATATACGAGCCGCTTTCGTTGAAGTCCTGCGAGAAAAGTTCGCAGATTATGGACTTACATATACCATTGGTGGCCAAATATCTTTTGACATATTTCCGGATGGTTGGGATAAGACATACTGCCTGCGCTTCGTAGAGCAGGAAGGCTTCGACGAGATCCACTTCTTTGGAGACAAGACTTACGAGGTCAGTTTATACCTCAATCTATACATATTGCTGAGCGACGGTGTAACCCAGGGAGGCAATGATTATGAGATCTTCACGGATTCCCGCACCATTGGACACAGCGTTAAAGGTCCGGCGGATACTATGCGAATCTGCACTGAACTATTCCTCTCCTCCTGAAACTGCGGTCTTTGCGCGAAACAAAGTCTGTCCAACTTCATCCGGCGGACTGAAGACATTCATAACGGTTTTGGACAACTGCATCCACAGCTCATACCTTTGGAATTAGACGATGCATTTTGTATACCGAAGAAAGGATTTTTTTGCCTTTACAGCGACGACGTCGCTGTTAATACTAATCTGTAGACTGTAGAGTGAAGGGATTCTTGTACATAGCAATACTCACCTTGGATCCCCATTTGTGCACAAACTTGCCTTGCGGACCTCACCTCCTGCAACCCAGGCGTGTTTTGTGCTGCGAGTCTCAGGTACCTCTACGGAACTTTGTGCATTCCCTGCAACTGCAGTGGACGTCGAACATTTGTGTGTGCACCAAGTAGCCTTAAGTCTAGTAAGGATTATCTCTGGGTTCATAACATAAACAGATCGATGTCTATTTCTCGTGTAACGTTCTTCTCGTTCAATGTTGAGACCTTTGACTATGAATGAAGTCGGGGATTGGCGTGCCAAAGTGATCTGTCGAAGCGTGATACGATGACGTGACACGCGAGAAAGACGTTACGTAACGTGACCGTACGCGCTGTACTTCGTGCTCACCGCGCGCGGGTCTGCTCTGGACTTGTCCTCATACGAGCTCTGCCTTCACGGGATAACTCGTACTCACTTTTACAATGCCAAGCAAGAATGGAGCTGGTCATCAAAGCGGTCAAGCAAAGTCAATATCTAACCTTCCACTCCAGTCGGCGCGTCACTGACACATTAATGTCAGGCCTAGGACAGACGCGGCGCCATCTCTGAAGAGAAGAAAGCTTGGCCCATCGGGCTCGCAACTGTCACAGCAGTCCTCATTTGCGGATGTCTTGGAACAGCTCACACTGGACAAGTCACAGAATGGTGCTGGTACGTCTTTTTATCCTCAGTTCAGTGGCAGAGAGGTGATAATCCCGACTTATACTCAGGGTCTGAAGGAGGTGCCAACTGCTGGCCACGTCCTTCATTAAAGCCCCCTGATGAGAAGAGAGACACTATCAGTGAGCATTATTGTGGACCATCCTGCTGTCACTTTCTCAGTCACCTCTATGATAGTATTCCAACAAATCGACATTGAAGAGGGCACGGACCATACCAATGGAGATATAATACTGCGGATGTTCGGCGTGACCGAGGTATTGCCCGCTCGTCTTGAAAGATGAAATGCTGACCTTGTTGACAGGATGGTCACAGCGTAATGGCAAACGTAACGGGGTTTCCTCCTTATTTCTACGTACCCGTTCCCCGAGGATTCGATGCATCTGATTTAGGCCCGCTCATGGAGGCACTAAACGTAGGTTTATCGCCTCGGGTGTTGGATGGGGTAACAAACGTTGTCGAAATAGAAAGCCTCGGGAGGTCATTTTGTCCGCAAAATTGAAATCGTTCTGAAGCGCTCTCTTTGGGGGTACCGAGGAGATGATTGGATTCCATTCATGAAGCTCATGACATCAGAAGCTAGGTCACTTCCTAAAGTTCGAGATAAGTACATACCTCATTTTTGCGAACTGCATTCTTATCTTTGATTCTGGGTGATCACGTCTATTTGAAAGGGGTGAATGTCAGTTCCGGGACTTCTTCCCGCTGGGGCAGCCCTACCCTACATTCGAGAGTAATGTTCCGTATGTACTTCGCTTTATGATTGATACGAAGGTTCGTTCCGTTTGCCGGAAGTACATCGTGAACTGACGCACCGTAGGTGGTTGGTATGAACTGGATCGAGATACCAGCGGGAAAATATAAACTCGTGTCGGATGGAAGAAAGTCTACTTGTCAGATTGAATTGACCATGAGGTATGATCGTATTCATTTCGCGTTCCCTATGTGCTAATGCCAACGTTGAAAGATACGACGCCTTCATCTCTCACGCTCCAGAAGGGGACTGGCAAAAAATCGCTCCATTACGGATCCTCAGTTTCGATATCGAGTGTGCCGGACGAAAGGGCATCTTTCCCGAGGCAAACGTTGATCCCGTCATTCAGATAGCCAATATGGTTACTCGTCAAGGCGAAAATCAGCCGTTTATCCGCAATGTCTTTACGTTGAATAGCTGCTCACACATCGTCGGTTCTCAAGTACTATCTTTTGAAGACGAGGGTGAGATGTTGCAGGCTTGGAGAGACTTCATCGAGGAAGCCGACCCAGACCTTGTGATTGGATACAACGTCACCAACTTTGACTTTCCGTACCTCATGGACAGAGCGAAGCACCTTAAACTTACCAAATTCCCGTACCTTGGTAGGCTCAGAGGTAAGCTGCGTTTTACACGGCGTGCTCGCTATGTCGCTCATATCGGGCCTAGGACTCAAGACGCAAGTCAAGGACACTCACTTCTCCTCGAAGGCTTACGGGCAGCGCGATTCCAAAGATACCGTCCTGGAAGGCCGCTTGCAGCTCGACGTCCTCCAGTTTATGCAACGCGAACACAAGTTGCGTAGTTACACTCTCAACTCAGTCTGTGCACAATTCCTTGGCGAACAAAAGGAAGACGTACATCACTCCGTTATCACAGAGTTACAACTTGGGACTCCAGAGTCTAGGCGGCGACTTGCAGTGTACTGCTTGAAGGTATCTTCGTGTGTGGCTTATTGATGGCAAGGTTAACCTATGCACACAGGATGCCTACCTTCCACAACGGCTGTTAGACAAGCTTATGTGTTTCGTGAACTACGTTGAAATGGCTCGTGTGACCGGCGTCCCCTTCAATTACCTGTTGTCGCGCGGACAGTCTATCAAGGTTCTTTCCCAGCTATTCCGCAAGGCGAACGAAGAGGGTTATGTTGTACCATCTGTCAAAAGCGAAGGCACGGACGAGCAGTATGAGGGTGCTACTGTCATCGAGCCGAAAAAGGGATACTACGATGTTCCAATCGCGACGCTCGATTTCAGCTCACTGTATCCTTCCATCATGATGGCCCACAATTTATGCTACACTACCCTCTTGGACAAGGCGACGATTGATCGGCTGAACCTCGTTAAGGATGTAGACTACATCCAGACTCCCAATAATGGTGAGTTTATTCCTCCCTCCTGATTCGTGAGATTACTCACAGGGTTACCTCTTACCCTAGATTTCTTCGCCACGAAAGCGAAGAGGAAGGGACTACTACCTACAGTATTGGAGGACCTGATCGGAGCCCGAAAACGTGCCAAGGCCGACCTCAAGAAAGAGACTGACCCTTTCAGGCGCGCTGTGTTGGACGGTCGACAACTTGCCCTCAAAGTAGGCTGGTTATTTGCCTGTGCGATGGGGACAGGGCTAATCTTGCCACTTAGATCAGTGCAAACTCCGTATATGGATTCACCGGCGCGACCATTGGCAAGTTGCCTTGTCTTCCTATCTCGTCTAGTGTCACCGCATACGGCCGACAAATGATCGAGAGAACCAAACAGGTTTGTGATCCAACTACTAAGTCATAAGCTCCGTTCAATGTTTCATGTCCTCCTGTTTCACCTATAGGAAGTCGAAGCCGAATTTTGTATCTCGAATGGACATCCGTACAATGCGGAAGTCATCTACGGTGACACAGATTCTGTCATGGTGAAATTTGGGCCGACAGAGTTGAAGGCGGTTATGGACCTTGGTTAGCGCCATAACACTTCATTTTCCTACCTGCATTGGCTGAGCTCTGAACAGGGAGTCAAGCAGCCGAGTTTGTTACTGCCAAGTTTGTAAAACCCATCAAACTTGAGTTCGAGAAGGTGTACTTCCCGTATCTGCTTATTAGCAAAAAGCGTTATGCAGGGTTGTATTGGACCAAACCAGAGAAGTACGACAAGATGGACTCGAAGGGCATTGAAGTCAGTATATATTCTTTGGTTCGGATCGAGTCAAGCTTGACTGTACTTCTTTTGCTCAGACTGTTAGACGTGACAACTGTCGGCTGGTACAGACAGTCATTGAGACATGTCTACATAAGATGCTTATCGATCGTGACGTGAAGGGTGCCGAAGAGTAGAGTGCTTACTTTAGCCGACTGTCAGGCTGCTGATGCACGTCGTAGGTACACGAAGCGTATCATATCCGACCTTCTGCAAAATAAAGTGGATATGTCACAGCTTGTGATTACCAAGGCACTTGCGAAATCAGGTGTGTGGAATCAGCTATTGTCGTTATCTGTGGATAATTAATGGGCTTCTTATTCAGACTATGCTGCAAAGCAAGCTCACGTTGAGCTGGCGGAGCGGATGAAACAGCGAGATGCAGGCGAGTGCTCTTCTTCGCTTTCTGTGTGCTGTACTCACCATCGTCCACAGGGTCTGCGCCAGCGCTCGGTGACCGTGTGGCCTACGTCATTGTTAAGGGTATCAAAGGTGAGCCGATACTCCTCATCATGGCATTGTCATTGACCGCCTTCAGGTGCTGCCGCGTATGAGAAGTCCGAAGACCCGTTGTACGTTCTAGAGAACAACATTCCCATCGATACCAAGTACTATCTCGAGAATCAACTCGCGAAGCCATTGATGAGAATTTTCGAACCTATTCTGGGTGAAAAGGCGAACTCACTACGTCTGTATATCCCTTGTTCGTTTGCTCTGGCTATGCTAACAATACTTTATAGTATCGGGTGGCCACACAAGATCCATTGCTATAGCAACACCTACTGTCGGTGGACTGATGAAATTTGCAGTCAAAACGGCGATTTGTCTTGGTTGTAAAACACCTCTGCGTCCTAATAACAGCGTGCCAAGTATGTCCGTATTACCACTCCTCCACTCATGTCTCAACAACCCTCCCTAGATGGTGCGGTTTGTAACAACTGTCGACCGAGGGTTGGCGAACTGTATCGAAAGCAAGTTTCTATTGCTTCCGAGCAACAGATACGATTTTCGCGACTTTGGACACAATGTCAGCGTTGTCAGGGATCCCTGCATCAGGTGCGCAGCTGCTGGGTTCACTTTTACTCTGACATCTTATTGCCCCCTTTACACCTTTTAGGACGTGTTATGTAGTAGCAAAGATTGTCCGATATTCTACATGCGGAAGAAGGCACAAAAGGATGTCGAAGACGCGAATGCAATCTTGGAGCGTTTCGATGCAGATATGTGGTAGTCCTGACAGATGTTATTTCCGCTTGCATATCCATCGTAGTTTGGTTCTTCTGACCGTAATTCTGTAGTACATTGGCATGTAATAGACACTGCAAGCTTTGCAATACTTTTGGGCAAGTTAAGCGTGCCAGGGTCGTGTCACGTTCTGTAACGCGACGCGACGCGGTTTGGTCACGTGTTTCGTGTTCTTGCTGTAATCTCTTTGTGCCCAACCATCATCGACTCGGACACTTCCAGGGTAACCTCAAGCAAGTGTAACGAGTGTCCGTAGCACTCGTTACGGTCTGTTCTGCAAGTACAAAGGAAGAGCAATGGCTGGATCGAAACAAGCACGAGTTGTGGTTCAGGAAGAACACGATGGCACTGATATGGGCGAAGACACGGAACCTGATACTCCGATTCCCTCTCACAGACAGCGCAGCAAAAGACGCATCAGCGAACGCCACGAAACCGATGGTAGTTTCAGTGCTGACGGAGCACGCGCTCCGCTGCGTCCTGTGAACATCAACGATGACACGGCTGAGAAACGGAGGAGGCGGAAGAGCACCAAGTTAGCCGTTATCGAGAACGCGGAGGCCGGCCCATCGACTGAACGGCAGGAGTACTCTCCGGAACCCTCCAAGATAATCCAGGCGAAGCAACGTCCGCTAAACTCTGTACTTCCTCCGCCGGTCATCAATGTCTCGCTGGACGTGATGAATTCGAACTTCGAAGAGTGGATGAAGATGGCTACTGATAATGTCCGTGCTTCCTATGTAACTTGGTCTGTCTCTGACTATCATTCAGAAAATCAATGCCACCAATTCATGGAACTTCGCTCTCATTGATTATTTTCACGATATGTCTTTACTTCGGAACAATGTCGACAACTCGATCAACTTCCAACGAGCTTCATGTACCCTAGATGGATGCGTGAAGATCTGGACGAGTCGAGTAGACAGCGTTGGCACAGAGACTGGCAAATTGCTTAGCAACCTTGCCAATGAAGCCGTGGTCGCGGAAGATGAGGGAGCTACGTCAGACAATCCCGACCTACAGGACCCTTCTCAAGCTCGAAGAAAGAAGAGGGCACCCCGTCCGGATTCGACTCTTGCGAAAGACGTGGCACAATTACGGAGCAAGAAGCTAGACCTCGAATTTAGAGTCGATCCCCTGTTCCGAAAGACCTGCGCTGACTTCGACGAAGGCGGCGCCCATGGATTACTTATGAACCATCTTAGTCTTGGAGTGGGCAGCGAGGCCAACATGCGTGTTGTCTTCGATGCGAGTGATTCCATGGGCAGAGTGATGGAAGAAGAGGAACAAGAGCTGGAGCCAGAAGACGAGGTGGATCTGGGCCACCTGCGAAGTATGGCTTCTCTTTCTAGTATTAGCTGACTAGCTGATCTTCGTACAGGCGAATTCTTGCCAGATCTGGATGTCCTCGAGGACAGGGAGATAGCACACTCTCTTATGGACTTCTCTTTTTCGCAAAGTAACCTCACTTTCGGTGACACCACACTTTATCGCGATGATACGCGACTAGGGGATGATGGCGATGATGGTAACGAAGCTGCCTTCGACGTCTTCGGTGCCGGTGATGCACTTGTGGAAAATGACGGTGGAGGGCCTTCTCAGACAGAAGATTTCTTCCAAGGTGACCAAGCCGTTGATGATGACTTCTACGGTGGCGGAGACGGTGGGATGGCCGGTGGCGATTACGGAAGGGCAGAAAGTGGATCAGTCGCCACTGAAGGTGAACAGGGTCAGGGTCAAGCATTGCGATCCGGTCCCTTTGTACCCTTTGATCCCCGCAAGGCGCCGACTGAGCGCGACCTCATCGTAGCAATGGCAGACACAGACGGCCAGAGTGATATACTGGGTTACTTCGACCAGAACGTGATGAGGAATTGGGCAGGGCCCGAACACTGGAAACTGAGGAAAGTGATACGAAAACGTTAGGTCATCCTCGCTATAATGTGAGTTCACACTGACTGTGTACGTAGCGGAACCCACTGTGGATGGTCCAGCTCCTAAATCTAAACGGGAAAAAAAGGAAGCATTCAAGATTGATTTCCTAACTCCATCTGAAAAGGATGTCAAAACGATCGCGAAGGAGTTGTTTGCACCCGTCACTCGCGGACAGGGCATCACGCTTCCACACTACAGCGCACCGAAATCTGCAGGAAAGAAGGGCAACCGAAGCAGGAGAATGAAGGAAGAGAAGAGGAGTGAACATACACTCCCCGATGACATGCATTTTTCCAGCAGACAACTAGTAACTCTGTTCCTGAAACCCAAGTTCTCTGTAAGTAGTACTTTGGTCGTGTTTCGAGTTTCCCTGACGAGGGTTTTAGCTGAAAATGCGTGGTCAAAGGGTCCGCTTTAATGAAGCCGGCGACGGCGAAGTCGATGAGAATTTCTGGGCACAGGCCGCAGCCGATCAAGCAGCAGGTCTCGCCCAAGAAGACGGTGATGAAAGTGGGTTTTCACATCTACAATTAGCAGATCATCTCTTAATAAATGCACAGGCGGCGAAGCTCCCGCGCCGTTCAATACCCAATTCTTTAATGACGACGACGATGCTCCAGCTTTTGATGATATATATGATGGCGATGGTGGCGTACCTGATGACGCGGGTGAGCAAGACCTTCTGGCCGCCACACAGGGTATGAGTCGTCGAGTACGACCAGAGTTCGTCAACTACGCTCGACGCGCGAAGCGAGTGGACGTGCGCAAACTTAAGGAAAACATCTGGAAAGGGCTCGACATAAAGGTGGTGCCGAAGAATGCGGAGGACGAACAAGATGAAATGGTACTTCATACTCTTCCTTGCCACGTGGATTCTATAACAGGGATTAAATGTTTAGGACGTCGACGATCCGCAATTAACTGATCCCTCCGAAACACGGGAATTCAGTTCGGTCATATCTGGTCTGCAACGATCATACCCCAAGGACAAAATGGAAGAAATCAGCACAAGTTTCTGCTTCATTTGCTTGCTCCATCTGGCCAATGAGCAAGGCCTGAAACTACAGTCAACAAACGGTCCCATAAACGATGATCAGGAAAATAGCCAAGAGGTGATCTTGTCATCACAACTGTCCGATAGAGTCGGTGATATTTGGAGTTTGAAGGTATGCATACTACTAACCTTGTTGGGAACATCTGACTCAAGAACCACTGTGAATCCACAGGTCTCCAGAGATCCAAATGCTACGCCAGCTGCATAGTAATAACTTATTTATATTCTAGCCTTCGCCTAGTTATGCATCTCCTTGTGTCCTGACTGATGTGCCCTCGACTTTATACCTGTTTTATCTAGTCACCCTACATGAGGTGTTGTATGATGGTCTCTTGGGATCTCACACCATTGTAGTTATCAACACATCTCCAGTTCTTTGACTCGCATCCACGCGTGCGATGCACTCCGTGTAACGGTGCTTTCCAGATCGCAGGCCGACGAATTGCAAGGATCTACAAATGACATACTTCGAGTATGTGTACTTCCACGTAATAAAGCAAAGACCAACGGAAAGCGAACGGAAAGGTGTCAAAAGTCGCGGACTATGGCTACAATGATTCAGCCGCAAGTTCAATATTGATACAGGATTAGTAAAGAAAAAAGAAGGGGTTGTTGGAAAAACCGATCGCTCTAGCCACCCTGAAGCCTGAGCCATGCAGACGCGTTTGGTGTCCATCAATATGGAGGACCACCACCAACTAACGTCTCCTGGCCTTCCAGCGGCGCCACATGTTTTCGTACTTCAGCTGATGCTTTGCACTAAGCCCCAGAAATTCCCGGTAAGCTTGCTCGGAAAGCTCGATCATATCGGTAGTGGGGGTACGGAAAGGGAAT
Source organism: Pisolithus thermaeus (assembly GCA_024663475.1). Classification (NCBI taxonomy): domain Eukaryota; kingdom Fungi; phylum Basidiomycota; class Agaricomycetes; order Boletales; family Pisolithaceae; genus Pisolithus; species Pisolithus thermaeus. The sequence goes on from JANFAF010000095.1 coordinate 208,624, forward strand.
ATGGCCAGAACGTCAGAAGACGCAATGCGCGCATAGGGGACAGGCGATGCGAGGAAGAGACGATCGCCAAAGGGTACGTATGTATATACGTCCACCCAGCGATCACGGCGAGTGTGCGATCGGCAAGCTACAATGCTCATGTCTCAGAAACAAGTTAAGAAGTTCAAGTCAGCGGAACTGCTCACCTTGAATGATCATGACCTGGTGTTGAACAAGAGCTACAGCAACAGTGCCATGGTTCATGGCGATATGTCGAAGCGGAAACTTTAGATATGGATACAGTGGGTTTAACTGATACACAAGACGGGCAAGGAATGAGGAGCAGGCCGATGCAAGGCCTGAAAATCTAAGGCTGGAGAGTCTAGTAGAAGAGTGGATATTCCGATGAAGGACTTACCAGCAACCTGCCTGAACTGCTTAAGTACTCATGCTGCAAGGTAGGTCATTGTTCTCCACGTTCCGCGTACCACACCTCAACGTTCAACCATTACGAAGGGAAAGGCTGCCTCGCAAGGCCGACAATAAGCGGATGGCCAAATTCGTTTGGGCAAGGCTTTGTCGACGTTTTGTCAACAAAACCCTTGCGGGGAACAATACAGCAACCATTGGCTACTATATTAGGAAGGTATTTATGAACATGCCCATGGACTGAAGGATTTGACAGGAGACGTCCATCTCCACGAAGCACCTGCATCTATCTGTACCGGTAGCGAAGACCATGAGGTTTGTCTAGCTTGTAACAAAGGCTTTGCTGACGCTGAGTTTGAAGCAGGAACGCACGCTTCCTCAAAATACAAGTGCAAGTTCTTGGAATGTCTGGTGAACCTCGACTGGCAGCCACGAGTCACGACTGCGGGCGGGTGTCAACCGCCATTCTCTTGTCTGCTTAACCGCAAGGTCTTCTTTCTTGTTGAAACTCCTACAAGGTGCGTGAGCTCCTTGTACTATTCCAGATATCAAGGTGAACTTGCAAACTCTCGAACTCTGCCTGCCCGTGCCGCGGGAACAAGCAGTGTAGCGACTGTGTGGCGAACTTCCGAAGCTGATGAACCAGAAGGCTTTTAGTACAGTGTACTTTCAAATTGATAGTTGTGAAAACTGACGACCACATTGTAGGTGGTATTCCCTGGACTTGTTGGTGACTGGTGAACCTGCGTATAGATTGTAGACCTGGAAATGGACAACTGACAATGTGAATTCCGCATACGGGCAGGAATCACATTGGGACAATATAATGACCCAAAACGCTCATGAAAATTGTAACCCCATCCAGGAAAAAAGAAAGATAAGTAAAGTTTCGACAATTACTGTGGGCCGGATGGCATGAAACGACGGCATGTCAAGCTGTAAGTACAACGCCCACTGTATCCATTTCTTCGGTACGCGTTGGTCTTGTTCTTGGTCGTTACCGGCAACTTCTTTTGAGTAGGCACGTGTGCAGGCCTCCTGAGGCTCGCAGGTCTTCGTGAAGGATAGAACAACCGCAAGAGATGACGATAAAAATTTTCACCAATCTGTTGGTAACTCCGAGTTCAATGAGCTCAGCACCCACTAGTGTTCTCCCGCCCTCCGTCATCTAATGTGTAGTGTCCAGCTAAGCATGGCGCCCAGTGTCAGGTGCCTCAACGAAACACAAAATTAGTCGCTACTAGCTCGATTTTGCTTACCATGCTTTTGGAGCTGTTTCATCGTTTGCTGTTTCACACCCAATACATTGCCAAGAAACCCGTATGACTCAACCCGGTCGCCAGTGATGTGGTCACAATCACTGGTGGCCGGAAAGATTTCATCACAGAAATGCCCGCAGAATCCAGGGGTTCTAATGAAAGGTCCTACTCCCGAATGAACAACGTACATGATTTCGGGACTCCTGGATGCGCCAACGAAAAGCGGCACAGATACTACCATCCGTACAGCATGATGAGATGATTCTCCTCCGAAGGCTGATGGGCCGGTGGTAATAGGTCATTGAACTTTCCCGGTGATACTTCCAAGCTGTGAGCAAAGATAATCTGCCGACGGAAGTTCCAAATGAGTCACGGCAGAACTGCTGCACTTACGTGATGATGGAGCTGTAGCTCTGGGCACACTGCTTGTCACTGCGTTTTCTTTGGAGGAGTAATTCACTGCTCGATGACCGACGTGCGCGGATTGCGATATTGGAAGTCTCGTGAGAATAGACACCTTCTTTCGTTGAACGTACTAATCCTCTCACCTTCCTTGTGGTAATGTGCCAGAAACTAGTAACCGCAAACAGGACCTTCTGACTTCCTTCCAGGAGAATTGATAGTTCCTCCCGCCGTCGAGTTTCCTGTCAGAGTTGCAGGAAATGTGTGTTATTGTCGATGAAAACATCCCAGGTCCGATAAACCCGAAAAGTTTTCACCTTCCCTAAGGGAAACGCTATAGGACCCGCTGCCTCCAAGCGACGTAACCTTTGCACGTGAATGCTCCCTCGACTCCCCTTGTCTCGCAGGCGGCAGCGCAATGAACAATCGGCTGAAGTTGGTACTCATGAACTGCCCGAGCCAGAAGTATTCCCGTTTGGACCAGCATGTTATCCATGCATAGATCCGATTGCAACGACGGGGTGTGTTCATTGTCGACTGCCAATGTTTGATCACGTTCCTACCACTCCGGGCTTAGCAAGTGCCAGTTTACGGGATAAGAATGTACAATACTTTGTGTTGATCGCCGCTCGGTGGCTCTGATACAGCGAATTGAGTGGAGTCACATCTGGAGTGCTATTGTTTTTGCCACCCCCAAGAACACGCAACTCATGGGCGCAAATTGGAACGTCGCGTCTGTGGCAAAAACATTCATTGATTTCCGAGCCATGAGGACCGCCACAGTTCTGCACCGACGGGTCTGCTGACAGTGCATACACTTCCACATGATTTGGTTCGGTCCACCGATACTGCGGCACCGCGAGCTGTCAACTGAGGGAACCCTCCGGAAGGCGTTCGGAAATAGACGGAAGACGAAAACAGTGAAGAGATGGATTATTTTTTCCACCTGACTTTAAATTTGGACGTGCCATCAACAGTGGTATGTAATTCAGTTTCAGTGTGTCGGGTGCGGCGTATCTGAGGCGCCGGCACCTTCAATGCATTCGTGATTCATGACCGCAGGCCTCCAGGGGACGCCGCTTGCCAAGAACGTTGAAATTCATTCTGGCAGTTGGACGTCGCCATTTGACCTTCCTACACATACTTCACCCGAATTTTCAAATCTGTCACTGACGAAGCCTGTGGAATGTCCACAGCCAGCATCCAACAGAGGCTGACGCCTTCCGACCTTGGATTTCATGAGTGGCTCACATGAGTTGCCGGCTCCATGTCCCGAGGTGACTACTACCCATAGTAGGGGCGGCTGTAGGTGTTGGCGTTAATTCGATTGTGCAGATGAGTTGAGCTCAAGTTCAGACACGCTGGGCAATGCGTCCTGGGGAAGCACTATCGGCTGTTGTTGACGGGCGAGTCTCAGAGTCTCAGGTGCTTATGTTCCTAACGCACGCGCACTCCGTCACTGTACCTGGTTCTGGCACCGGAGCTACGCCAGGCATTAGGTTCGCTGGGTGTGTCATCTCCTGCGAGATTAATTCCAACTGCTGTCTGCGATTCCCACTATCACGCTTGCAACTTGCCACTTCCACCACCTGGCCTGACTCCTGGGATGATAGGAGTCATGTTGCACAGTGCACTCCAACGCTGTCCGGTGATCTGAGTGAAGCCGTGCTCAAATCTAATCACCACGTCGATGATGTATTTGTGTATGTATGTATGTAGGGTCGCCCCACCTGATGATGATCGGCCTCGCGTAGTACACGTGCACTGCATGAGGTCGGGCACGTCCTGCCCTGCGAAGAGGTGTCCGATACCCTAATCGACATAACTTCCTCCACAGCCTGCTGACTTCTTGTGGTGGTCGTGGCTGTCAATATCCGCTCAAGAGTATCCCACACCGCCGCTATGTAATTGGACAATATGGCAGGCATCGGATCTAAACGCGACGAATCGCTGAAGCTGTACGATGTCATGTGACTCTTAATTCCACTACACGGGAAATACCGCTGCGCTGCGCAGCCAAGCAGCATTGCTTTTTCATCGCTATTCCGTTATCTCCCGCAGTGCCTTCTTCATTTTCTTTGCAAGTCAGTTCGTAGTGCATATTCCGGTCAAGATCTCGGTCGTAGGCAGACGTGACTCTTTATTCCTGACGTACGTAAAGACGTGATAACAAAGCGTCCACCTGACAAGGCAAGCTTGCAAGCCAAATCCACAGCGTAGGCCAGTCAATAGCCAGCGAATCATGTACGGGGTCGTAACAGTAGCTTGTATATCGAACTGTCCAGCATTCGAACGGCAGGAGAAAACCTCTGCAAACAAGAAAGCAATCGTAACGAAGAATTTACAAAAGAAAGATGCAACCTGGCGCCAAGAAACGAAGCGAAGCTATTACAAAGAACCGAAAACGACAAGTTTTACCTGAGGGATAACGATATAGTATGGAGAATGTCCGGGATATGCTAAATTCGTTGACATTATACTGGCAGTTTAATTCAGTTTGTGCTGGTCCTTGCAACCGTGTGTTATAGAATCATCGATGTCGTGGCAACAACGCTCCTGGCGCGATGCACAGAGAGCTCTGGAAGTGGCCTGCGAAGACGCAGCTGGGGCTGCCAGCTGCCCTTTGAGACATGATGAAGGGAGACCAGCATCAAATCTTCGAGTTTGATATGTTTCGGGCCAACCTTCCACCTGCGATCAGCGTTCGTCTCCATAGGTTGCTTCGCTGCCCACTGCAAACATCATCATCAAAAGAGATCGAAAATGGACGGCCATTGAAGCGTACCTCGATGAAACGCTTGACACAGTTTGCTAGGTTCTTGGCGAGTTTTGCCCGAGTGATGGGCCCTTTAGGAGTCTTGAAGTCATTGGTGGGAATTTGCTTGGTCCAGGAGCGATATCCCGGCCACTGTGCGAGCGCCATGAATGAAAAGTGTTGATATTCTTATGAATGGGCGCACCTCGATACGGATGGACACGGAAGGACCACACCCAGCAAACATCGGGTCATCCTTTTCCTGCAGATCTTTGTGCTTGGACTTGATTGCATTGTCCAATGTCACACCGAACTCGTGCGGGTTATTGGAAAAGAAGTAAATAGTTTGCTTCAGCTCGCACTCGGTGATGTACCGTTTCTGGTCTGCCTCCGTGTAGGGTCTGTAAATCTTCTGGGGAACGAAGATTCTGGTTCCTGTCTCGATGGTAGCGAATTTCTGGACCCAGAACCACTGCTCAACGTGGGTTTGCATCGCCTCGTCCACCTCGTCCTGTGATTGGTTTGCACACCTGGCTACTCGGAAATGACAAGAAGCTTACATCATCATCATTGCTTTGGTCGACCTGCGCAGAGGTCCCAATGGGTGAGACGGGCGAAACGGGCGAGACAGACCACAGTGGTGACTCCGCTGGGCTCTAACAAGGGTATTTTATGATGAGTCCTCCAAGTACTCATAAGGCATGACATACGAATGGTGTGACCGGAAGATCGTTTCGCACCGCCTGCGGCGAGGGATGAATGTAGATCTCTGGTAGCTGGTTGCCACCCATCATGGGCCTCAGACCAGGAGTGAGAATAGTCGAAGATGGGGTCGGAGTCGGTATTGTTGATCCCCCGGAGTCATAAGATGGGTTGGGGGTAAGTCGTCCCGTGTCGATGTGCAGGTTAGTCGGGCTAACCGAACCTTGATCATGCGGTAGGGAAGAACCAGGAGAGGTAGGCGAGTAAGAAAACGGTTCATTGATGTTAAAGTCATTGACATTCTAAAACATATCGACAGTCGGTTTACACACTGCATCATCGCTATCTGCGACAAGGCTCACCAACAGATTCATCGGGTCCAAAGAAATATCGCCTCCGATGTAAGCTGGGTAGTCGAAGTCGAGCAGGAACTGAGAGGAGTTCCTCTCATCGCGAAGCCCAGGGAATTGCTCTCGGAGGTTGCCCATGGGGGTGGAGGGAATACTTGATGCTGAAGTCAAGGGGGCACTGTCTTGTTATAAATGAGGGGCCCATACAGCAAGTTGCTGTATTGGGATTGGATCGGATCGGCGGCGTGCTTTCGTGCTTACACTCGAGAAACTTTGCTGATTACGTCGACGCGGTCCTGCCATATTGAAGACGGATTTTGCTTCCGAGGACAAGTCTAACAGGAACACCTCCCACCGAATGCTGAGTCTTTGGGTCAGCGCTGGAGGGTGTCAGTATATTATGGGTAATAATAATTAAATAAATTGGGCGACCATGGCATATTCCAGTGGAAGATCACAGCACATCGCCACTTTCTTCTGGAAAAATGGAATTCGGGGGAGGAGAACGGATACAAGCCACGGCGCTGTTTTCGTAAGGACCGCCCGCGGGTAAGATGTCCCATTCAGGTGCCGTTGTCAAATGAGATGGGGTCGACCAAGACGGCGCCACTGGGTGGGATCTTGATAAGGAGATCCAGCCATTCAGAGTACTGGCGGACCGGTAACTAGAGCACCGCGTCGATTGCGTTGCCAGGCCAGCTGCAATGATCGTGTTCACAGAGTCCAAAACTTGGTACTGACAGAAGTCTCCTCAGCGATTGGCCGGGGAGCCGAGCGTGCCACTGGTTGCCAAAGTTCACTAATGCTGCCGCCTCGTGGAGGGCTTCCGTATTTGGTCGACGCCTATTCCCAGTCGCTCAAGCGCTCAAGCGTCTGGCTGAAACAACTCGACGATGTCATCGTCTCTGGCAGGTGCACTTGGTCAACCGTTACACCAAAACACTAGTTACAGCTCTGTGTATGGACTGCCTGCAAGAACAGAAGACGTTGAGATGAGCCCTCCGGATTCCGAGGGCAGAGACGGTCCCATGTCACCCAAGCAAGAGGATCGTGAAGCCCTCGTCACTGGCGGTGGCGAAGGGATGGAAGATCTCTTTGGGAACGAGGCGGAGGACACGCGTCCCGAGCGAGACATGAAATCGGAAAGGTAAGCCTCAAGTACGCGTCTACTTGGTTGCGGCACTCCCTGAAATGACCACGTTTGCACGTCAGTATTCTTACTGGAACACCGGCAGAATCTGGTTACGAATCAGACAACCTTTCCCAGGCTGAGCGCGAGCGGCGGAGAGCTCTGGAATATGCTGAGCCGGATGAACCTGGCGGCGTAGCCAACCCCCCTCCTCAAGAGTTTAATGTCAACATTCCCAATATCCCAATCCCGCGCAGCAGCGATGGCCAGGTGAGGTCTTTTTGCGATACCAAGTCCATAATAAAGTAACACCGTTCATAGTATTGGGTCATACGCATGCCTAATTTCGTCAAGGTAGATTCAAAACCGTTCCACCCCGACACATACGTAGGTCCCGAACAAGAAGATGATGACATCTCCCAAAACGAAAGTGTTCGTGAGAAAAGCATGACTATCAAACTCAAGGTAGAAAATACCGTCCGCTGGCGGTGGATCAAGGATGAATTCGACCAAGACGTAAGTTTACAACTTGGCATCCTTGCCAAGTCGTGGGGTTCTCACCAACCCATCAACAGAAGAGACAGTCCAATGGACGGATCATTCGGTGGTCCGACGGTAGTTTAAGCTTGCGACTGGGCAAGGAGTTATTTGACATCAACCAAACGTACGAAACATCCAGTAGCCTGCTAGGTAAACCAGTTGCCGGGTCTCAACTACCCGCATCACAAACCAGTCCATCGGCATCACAACAGACGCTCGCAGCCTCAAAAGCCCAGGGGCTGACGTATCTCGTTGCACAGCACAAACGATCGGAGGTCCTACAGACAGAAGCGGCTATCACTGGCTATATGTCGTTGCGGCCAACAGGCATGCAGTCCGAGACCCACCGCATGTTGGTGCGTGCCGTCGGACAAAAACACAATAAGATTGCTCGTTTGCGCATGGCTCCTGACCCAACGAAGGACCCTGAGCGAGAGAAAATGGAGTTGATGAAACTTTCCGCAAAGAAATCCAAAAAGAAAACCGAGGATGGGGAATTCTCAACTCGCAGAAAAAGGACAGGCCATCCAAGGAAACGGACTAATGCAGACGTTTGGTCGGACGACGAAGAGGAACCAGACTACGAGGGATCTGATGCCGATGACGACATGGGAGGTTCAAGTTCTGTCAAACGCAAGACGCCGCAGGAAAAACGGAAAGGTGCCGGAGAGTATCAAGAAGATGATTTTGTTGTGGCAGATGAATCAGACGAGGATGGTGAGTTTGGAGGAGGGGCGTCAGGCAAGAAACGTCGCCATCGCGATGAGTACGAGGAAGAAGATCCGTTGGATAAACTTGATGCCAAGATTAGCCAAATACAGGATGAGAGGAAACGGAAAAATCAGGATTCTGAAGGTGAAGTGGACGAAGCTGACCAAGATATGGACGTAGAAAGCGAAGAAGATGAGGAGGAACACAGAGTACGCAAGGCCGGCCTTGGAGCACGGAAAAAGAGAGCGATAGCCTTCGATGAAGAGGAGGAGTAGCCCACCGATCGTTACCATCCTGTCTGTAATACCGGGATTTACTTCCAGGAAACTGATGCATTACTACTACCTTTGGCAGTTATCTCCCACACGGTAGCTCTAGTTCGTCTAGAGAAGTTTTGGAGGATTGGATGCTGTGCACTACAACCTGATTGTCTCGATTCCCTTCAAGGAGATTACGCAACGCAAGAATCGCATGTTCACGGAGATCTTTCGCCGAAGAAACGTTAGCTTAGTGCAGATATGCTCGACCGCATGGTACTCACATGGATTGCGCTCGTCGATGACACACATGTTCATGATCACAGGTATGCCGTCACACTGGCGGATGCGGTCTTGTGTTGCCCTGTCCTCGTGACAAAGAATGCCAATCAAGTGGACAAGATCACGTTTCAAATACAGAAAACCGGTAGGGTCGGCGACTGCAATAGAATATTGATGTTCTCCCTGGCCGGGTCGCACGATTGGCCTCCCAAAATTTACTTTCGGAAGAAATATGTCTAAAAGCTGCAGCAACTCTGATAGCTATCAGTATACTGGCTCGGGAATGGAAGACGCAAACTCTAAATACTCACCTACCGTGTGTTCCGCGATGACCCGACCATGGGACGAGACTGATTCCCGAAAAAGTGGCCAAACCTCCCCCTGCAGATGTGTTGCCTCCGAAGCCAACATGATACTTGCAATACACTGGGTAACGAGTACGAGGGCTTCGCAGGCCTTGGGTAGCATGGGGTTCGGTGCAGTTTGAATGCCGTTCTCGCGTGTGACGTCGGCCGGGTCAGAATTAACTACGTCACTGATAGCGCCAACGGCGTACTGTGAAAGTTTGAAGAAGCACGTAATTAGCGTCTGTGTCATCCCGGAAAATAGTGTTTCGGAGGGCGAAGACCGTAGGTATGAGTCCAATAATTTGAGTAGTATGGTTTGGTGGGGAACAATAATCTCTCCGTCCCTAATTCGGATTTGACCAAGGGAATGCCAGACAGAAAAGAAAAACGACGAACACTTTCAGATTCCCAAATAAGTCCGGCGCAAAACCACCACCAAATAAGTGCGAAAACAGATGGTACCTTGGTGAGGCGGTCAAGGAGGTAAATAAAATGAAATAAAATAAAGGAAATCGAACCCTTACCCATAGTCGAATGCTTTACCTGCATCACTAGATTCCTCAGCATCATGGAGATCGGTCATGCGATCCAACAAAGTGATGCATATCCGGACTCCGACTCGTGTTTTCACTAGCAACGCCCTTAAGAATACTTCAGCCAACGGAGATGACATCGCATGTCAACCTACTGGCGTGAGCTACTATCATAGATGCAGTTGACCAATAATACTAGGAGCGACAAGATTGCCCGGGGGTCTGGTAAGCTTAGAACCCTCCTACAGAAGACGATGTTAGGAGTTCCGCCACAGGACGTTCCACAGAAATGGGCTCACACGAATACAGCTTGTTCTTCTGGAAGGTCCATGTGTGTCTGCCAAAGACACGACATTAATCTTTCATTTGTCGTGACCATATTCGAAAGCGTCTGGACTACCATGCGAACGACGGGGAGTGCTGCGGGCGCATTCGTTATCCGATGGCGTTCCCTCCAGCGGGGATAACTCACATCCAGGGTCTTGAGATGCTGCCCAAGAGCTGTATGTGTACAATATTTGTCTTAGTTCGGGTTCATTTTCGCTTTTTCATCTTCAATTAGCACGTATGCGGAGAAATAGAATGGAGGACTTTACAAAGCATTTTCTTGGTTTTTAGCCACTCCTGCAACTAGGTTCCTTGTAAACCTGGAAGTGCTGATGACGACGGCCCGAGTTAGTTCATCGCTTTGGTGTGTGGTGACCTTCTCGGCAAGCATGAGCCAGAGGCTCCGCAAGTTGGGCCAGATAGTCGGTTGACCAACGCCCACCGCTGTTCTGCCAGGAAAAGTTTTGCGTCTCACGATTATGCGCCTGAATCAATACGTACCTGAGTCTTTCGTCCCTAGCCAAATCAATAGCGACACCCTCCAGTACGCGACTCAGTTGGGAGATGGTTTCTTCTTTTTCCCATCTCATTAAGCCTTCGCACAGACCGCAGAACCGGATATTGATTGAGTTCTCTTCGGTCGCGCTCATCGTAGCTCATGACAAGAATGATGGGGAGGGAGTGGGAGACCTTCGCAATACAGCCCAAACCTTTTTGGTTGTCAAGTTTCAACGTCTGGTGGGGGCAGTGCGAGTGATTTCAGCACCGCCAATCGTACCAAATTTCTGACTGTCTGACGACGGTTGTGCGAAGCTCGCGCTCTCAGAGATCATCGCTGTTTAGACATTTTATCGCCGGGGATACTGCCACCGGCGTGCCAATCTCCGGATACTGACTAGTGACCACCACACCGAACGAGAGTGCCAGTGAAACGTTGACGACAGTAACGAACCTGCGGAGATGTTCACTGCGACATGAAACGAAGCTACCACATACGCATCACCGTACACAGAAAGGCAGAGATATCTCAGTCCTACCCGCACACAGTCGACACTTTCGTACCGGAAACGCTATTCCAACGTCTGCCATCGCACCCACCAAAGTCGACTTTGAGAAGAAGCGCAATCTTCAATCCTTCCCACAAAGATTATAGATACGGACCCATTCGATTGGACTGGACCGAATTCGAACGCATGAGCACCAGCGGATTGTCTAGCGGCAAAGAGAAAGACCGCACCGGAGGTGCGCTGCAATCTAAAAGACGAACAGTGGAACACGACGAAGTGCTTGCATTACAGGACCTATAACTGCAAATTTCGTTCTGAGAACCAAGTCTGGCTCAACCAATCTGCCAGAAGGAGTAGTTCATCTCTACCGCGACTGTGAACGACCTCGAAATGGCGAGAAACGAGCATCGAGCGGCCCATCTGATCCAGCAAGCGCATCAGCTGCGGATGATGGGACTACGCTCGGGGTTTTGTCCGTTCCATCGTGGATGACCCCCTCTGACTTTCTCGCTTTCGTTGCGCCAGCAGCAGATGGGATGGCCCACCTTCGGCTGATTCGGTCAGTGTGCTCGTGCGTGTTCGCGTGCAGTCCTCGTGAATTCTGACTGGCTCTACTAGTGATTCTATGCCCAATCGCTCCATGGCCATCATAAAATTCCGTCGCCCAGAAGAGGCCGCAGAATTTGCAGAGGTTTACAATGGGAAGTCGTTTAACTCGATGGACGTAAGTCTCAAGCGACGCAATCAGTGCTCTGAATGACCGTTCCTCGTTGCTATTCCAGCCAGAGACATGCCATGTCGTACACGTTTCGTCTGTGGAGATAGAGACGGAAGATGCCGTCCAGAGTATGTTAGGACGTTTGGGGTCTCCGCAATCATCGACGTATGAGCTGCCCACCTGTCCAGTGTGCCTGGAACGCATGGATGCTGCAGTCACCGGTCTCATAACTGTACCCTGTTCACACACGTTTCACTGTATGTGCCTGAGCAAATGGGGCGATAGCCGGTTCGTTTGTCTCGTACCAGACCTTCGCTCACCCTCTCTGAACCTGATTCTGTCCTCCAGGTGTCCCGTCTGTCGATACTCACAGACGTTACTCTCATCCCATCCAACGACTTCAGGGTCGCGCTCCCGCCCCATCCCATTCGCCGATGCGTCTTCGCCGTCGATGTCGACATGTGCCGACTGCTCGTCGACGACGAATCTGTGGATATGTCTTATATGCGGCAACATCGGTTGTGGCCGCTACGGCAGAGCTCACGCGCATGCACATTACCAGAACACCACCCATCTCTATGCCCTGGAACTCGAGACGCAGCGAGTGTGGGATTATGCCAGCGATGGCTATGTTCATCGCCTTATCCAAAACAAGGCTGATGGGAAGCTCGTGGAACTGCCCTCTGCTGCGTCGTCGATGGGTATCAATGCAAGGGATGACGGTGCCCTCGGACCGACCCATGCTGACACGCTTAACGCCGAGAAAATAGAGGCTATCGGTATCGAGTATTCGTATTTACTCACGTCACAACTGGATTCTCAGAGGGAATTCTACGAAGAGCAGACTACTCAATTAAAGTCTCAGGTGGAAGAGCTACGTAGTCTGATGGAAAAGTTGGCTCGAGATATTGAGAGGGAGCGAGCCGAAGCGCGGGAACGTGAACAACAACGTCGTCGAGAGGAAGATGAGAAACTGGAGGCTGTTCATCGAGAAAAGGTAAAAGCGGAGAAAAAGGCAGAGAAAATTGCTGAGCTTGCACGGAGACTCGACAAGGAACTCAAGGAAGAGAAGGCGGTTAGTGAAGGTCTGCTCAGGAACCTGGAAAAGATGAAGGAGGATGTCGAACGTTCGGCGAAACAAAAGGAAGAATACGACGCCAAAATAACTGAGCTACAAGACGAGCTTAGGGATGTCATGTTTTTCCTGGAGGCCCGTTCGAAAATAGAACAAGGAGAAGGCGTTGAAGCAGAGGCGGCAGGTGGTTCGGTCGAGTTGCCTCCAGCATCAGCTGCGAAGAGGAAAAAAGGGAAAAAAAGATGAGGAGTAGTAGCATCGGAGTGGCTTGCCGCTTACTCCGCGTCGCAGCCAAACAGGGGATGTAGTAGTACATACGTCATTCCGCATAAATCACCGATGCCGAGGGAATATCGTGATTGGGTCTGCACCAGAAGGTTTGGAAGCGACCTCGTTGCAGTTCTGCGCCCTCGATTGACATGCTGTCAGGAAGACGTTGTTAGATTGGCACTCAATTAGCATGCTGCATAAAGAAACAGTAGACCCGACCCGAGACCCAGCCTTCGGTTTGAATACCGCCCAGGAGTGTTACCATGTCAATCGATTGGACACCTAGCAACAGCAGTGCCGAGCCTGGAACCGGGCATGATGGATAATGCCCGTAGTTCTAACAGGGTACGATCACCCTGGGTTGAAAGTGGAGGATCACAAAATAGGAAGGACCCCTATTTAGCCATTACGCAAACGCTTCTGCTGTGGGGAAACGCAGGGAAACACTGATAGTCGTCGGATCTTTGCCCAAGATACGGGCGATGGTTCTATGAAACATGTTCCTTCGCAGCGTCCTCCTGGCACATAGTTAACCCGTCGTAAGGGTCCTGCCACGAACGTGCTCGTCGTGGGCCGAGGTTTCCGTCTCGCGTATATGGACAAATATGTTTGCATTCCTGGGCATGCACGTGTATTGGATAGTTGTCCACAGGAGAAAAATAAATGGACACACACATACTACCCATTCACAGCACTCGCAGGATTTGCGGCCCGATGACGAAAGCCGCCACTATCTCCGCTACGCAGAGCAGTGCTAGTCGACTGTACTGAGACTTGGATGGTATCGTCGCGACCATCGCCATCCCTTTCGCCCTTTGCAACGACCCTCTGTCGTACTTTTCTTATCTTTGATCCCCTCCGAGTGTCCCAGATTATGTACAGAATGATTTCCGAAAGCGCGACGACGAGAGCAGTGGCTACGACCAACAGGGCTCTCTAGGCAAGTCAAGTTCCGTGAGCATGTCAAGAATACCGTATCAAGATGTGTGGGGAATGCCCAACTCACCCACTCGAGTTTGAGTCCCGTCCATTCGCTGGCCCACCACGTAGCAGCACCTGTCCCTGCGACGCTGAGCGCCCCGTTCGCTACTGTCGCAATGGCTTTCCTAGTTTCTGATGCGCGTCTACTTTCTTCAAGTGGGTCTTTGACGACGTGTGGGGGGAAATGTTTCTCCGGTGACGTGCGCGAACCTGCGAGCAGAGAAACCATCGAGTAGGACTGTGGATCGAGTGGCGGAGAGCACTCTTGCAGGGCTTTCATTCCTTCTGGTGTCCGTGTCCATTTCGATACTCTCTGTAAGATGTCATAGGGTATGATAGCGACCTGGGCACTGTGTCGTTCGTCGGAGGACACGTATGACGCGAGGTCGTCGGACAGGTCTGCTGGTGTGATTTTCTGTATGGCCACCAGCGTCTCCCGAAGGTGCGCTTCCAAAGAGACGTTCAGTCTGTCTTTCGCCATGCTAGAGAAAGACGACTAGGGCGCTGGTTTGCGACGAACTCCGCGAAGCAGCGCGCGTTCAACGACACCGCCGCCAATTTCGTCTTTCTCATTCCAGAAACCTAAGGTATTCTACGTATGGCCGAAATCTCTCAGCGCAGCCTTAGACGACGGCTCTGTCATGAGCAGACCCAGTGGTTATTACGCATGCATAGCTGTGAGCCTGTGCAAGCTCCAGACACTTTTTCTGGAGTTCCTTTGTTCCGGGGCCTGCTCACTGCAAATGAATCGATCGTGGCAGGGTACGCCGCACCATGTATGGAGTTACAGTAACCCGGCAAGCGCGCTATGTATTTGTGTATACACCGGTGTGTGCCCGGACCAGCGTGCAGTGTGCTTTTACAAATTACCACTCCGTACGTGTCAATTCGTGTTTTCGGCGAGCTTAACACGTCATGCTACCAAGGACGGGACATTTTGCGTCCGTCGTAGTCGATGTTGATCCCCTCCCGCTCGTGCTTCCTTTCCTTGTGAAGTCAGGAGGGAAGCGCCTATCTTAGCCACGGCGACTGTAGGTTATTTTAATGTTCACCGCATGCAACGAACATTCGTTTCAGGGATGGGCGGTCCTTTCTCTGGAAGGCGCTCCAAACGCACGACTGTTCCCGTCCGGAAGACATGCATCAGGAGTCGACCTCCGGCTCAAAGACAGTGGGTCCAGCTCACCCGCGTCGGTCATCGATTTAGAGAAAGCACTCCATGCGGTTGCAACCATCCGTAGTGATTTACAGAGCGCCACGCGTGCATGCTCCTCTCCGGCGTTCCGAGGAACGGCCGCCCAGGCAGGATAAACGATTAACTCGTACAATTTCGTTGATGCGACCCGTCCAAAGTCACGCAGCACCTATGCATTGGAGGTATGTGTTTATAACCGCTCCAGGTGGGCGAGACAAGAGTGGTTATCACAGCAGCGGATGCATCTGGTCACAAAGGTTGCTGTGTCGGTTCTTTATATTCCCTCCCTCAGGTATCAAATCCCGAGATAGAGAAGGAGTCCATACGGATATCCTCTCTCCCTCAAGTTTTCCAGATAGTAAAAGAAAGCCGACCCTTGTACTTCTGTCCGAGTCTTTGTTTCGACCGACATATGATATGTATGCGTCTGCCTATAGACTGGGCCATCCCCATTAAACACTCCTTTCCGTCCATCCTTCCTGGAAGAGCGTGCACGAGCACTGTGGACATTATCTGGGGCCTCCATCCGAGTATCCGAGTATGACGCCGCTGCAGGCAGAATCGTACCCAGCAGTACCCACACGGTCTCTTCGCAAATATTGTCATTCAAGCACCCGACTCCCCATACGCAATGTCTCCGATCCCGTTGCTCGAAGTCACCCCCAGACAGATCCGCATTCGGTATCGCAACTCCCTCCGATATAACGGGGCCTGATCATCACGAAGATACGTTGCTTTGCTGGGAGGTATCCACCAATCACTGGTACCGTTATCTTCTACACTGAGGCCGTCAGTTCGTCAGCGCTCATGGGATAAGCGGTCACACCGGATCAATATCCGGATAGATCATTGCATTTCTGCTAATCTGAAGTTGGCGGGCTGGCCAGGAACGGCCCCTGTTTCATTCCACTGCGATAGGTATAGTCAGCGCGACCACCCTAGTCCTTCGCTTTCTAATGATTTACCGGAGGAGACGGCCCACGGACGATGTATCTCGTGCCCTTCATCGTCCAGTGCGTCTGCGAGCACCGCTACTATTTCTATATGCACAGTAGTATAGTAATATCCATGTCTGTATGTACCCTAGCAAACAACGCGATACCGAACTGACCGAAAGTCAGGGACGCAAGAACAGAAAATGAAAAAGACCATTCATGTATCGAACCAACAAAGTCCGGATTGGAGTAGATTGTGAAGAGAGTTTCCCTAGTAGTCATTGTCGCGCGTCGACTGAGGTTGCAAAAACGAAAGGCCTCATGAAAACAACAATAATACCCAGATGGAGGGAGTGGAACTCAGTTGCAGAGGGATACTTGTAGTAGAACGCCGAGAAAACAAAGGTATCATAGCATCTTTGCTTCAGAAGTAGTGAGGAACATATTATCAAAGAAAAAGAAAAAGGAAATTCCGTCATATAAGGGCGTTAGCTGACATCTGCAAAAGGGAGCAAGGAAATCGTTCCTTTCCACACACAGCGGGAAATGGGCGGGTGATTAGTGAAACCAAAAGGAGGGCAAGACCCGCTGACCAGTGTATCCTTCGGAGAAATAAAAACGACGCGTGCACGTTAGCCGCCTGGCTTTGTTCCACCCGAACGCAGCTGTGAGCAGGGTTGGAGTGAGATCAAGAGTAAACCTTTTCTCCGTATTGCAAATTCTCCATCCGCACATGCTCGCAGCCCGTGTATGGCGAGCAGTCCTCCGGAGTATTGATGTGTGTTAGTCGTTGGTCGTTAGCAGCCGGTGTTGCAGGTCTTGAAGCTATCGGACCACCCGATGACGACGTCGCAGCAGTGAAGGAAGACACTATCTGTTGGTTATGCGGATAATATGACCGGCGTTGCATCTTCTTGAAGTCGTAGGTCGTGAATCTGTGATCCCACAAACATTGGAACTCTGCCTGATGCATTTTTTATGTTGTTAAGCGACGTACTGTTCTTCCATCTGCCTCATCTCAACACTCAGGGTGTTAACATCCCGATTCTTGCGCGTCTTGGCTTTCAGCGGGTTGTCCTCTAGCAGGAGTTCTTCCAACTCGTGGGACGCGTCGAAGTTGGCCTTTTTCGACTAAACAAAGAAAATCATGAGTTATAGGTAACGATTGTCAGAGGTTGCCCACGACATACATCAGGGATGAACGGCGGTGGTATTGACTTCGTTTCGAGTGCTGTCCAGTCGATACTGCTAAACCAGGGGTGTCGTCGAAGCTCGTCGAACCCTTCCCCAGATTTGCATCCCAACCGTCGTGAAGGGTCTCTGTCCAGGAACTGTCACAGGGGGTCAATAACTAGGCCAGTGGACCAATAAGAATGTGTGACGTACACCCTTGATGGCCAGTATAGCAGGACGGCTGCACTTCTTGTCCGTGTCTTCCGGAAATCGCAAATGGTCTTTTGTAATGCTATGGGTCAAATCGGTGTTTGTCCTTCCCTTAAAGGGCCTGCGGCCAAAGAGAAGTTCGTAGGCGCATACACCGAGAGACCACCAGTCGATGGTGTAAGTGTATCCGCGCTTGGCAAGGATCTCAGGGGCCATGTAAGCCATGCTTCCTGCTACGCCGGTCAGTAGTCGACGTTCGGAGAAGTGGACGGCGATGTTGAAGTCCGTCAGATGAGCATGGCCGTCGGCATCGAGGAGGATGTTGTCTGGTTTCAGGTCGCTATATTTGGAGAAGAATTCAGTGATTTTACAAACCACTTGTGGGAAGCACCCAAGCGCACCGATGCATGATGCGGTTTTCATGGAGGTATGCAAGCGCCGAGGAGATTTCTGCCACGTAGAACCGTACCGTATCTTCGGAAAGAGACCCTGCCCTTTCAAGGTGAACTAGGCCCAATTGTATCAGGTCGAGAATCAAAGAGACATGAGGAATACGTACACCGTAGATCACCTCCGAGCATCAGGTCGAGCACAAAGAAACAGTTTTCGTCGTCCTGGAATGCATACCGCATGTTGACGACGAATGGGTGGTCTATCTGATATTGCGTCGCATAAGTGATTTAGGCGCGAGACTCCTCCGAGCACTGACCTCTTCCAGCAATTTTCGCTCCTGAACGATATTGGCGACGGCTTTCATCTTAACGCACTTGGCTTTGTTGATGTACTTGAGCGCGTAGAGATGCTGTGTCTGCTTATGTTGGACCATCCGAACCTAGGTGATAGGAGGTTGGAGATGTGCGAACGTCGCGTGTAGACGCTGACCTTTCCAAAGGCGCCTTTTCCAACGCATCGTAGAAGGATAAAGTGGAAGAGATTAACTTCTCCCTCAAAGTCCACGGGCTTAATACGAGCGCTTGAGTTGAGGAATCGTATGCCTGCTTTTTTCCGATCGAATAACGCACCTGCGGTCGACAACAGAGGGCACCCATAATGACACGAGGGTAATTGTTGCAGACTGAATGGTTTGGAACGAAAGTGTGTTGCTAGGAACGTTGTTAAAAGTGCCGCCCTTGTCGCTGGCACCGCCTTGGACGACGACCAGGCTTTGTTTAAATAAAAAAAAGTTGCCAGCTATAAAGTGAGCCAGCTATTCCTGGTCATCCCCGGTGTGACACCCAGAGATCGTCACGCTCATAAAATGTCACGCCTTCACCAGCTCATTCATCGCGCATCGACCATGTCTCAGTCGACATCGGCGTTGACGACGAGCAACGTGCCGCTCATCGTGTTTGGACCGTCGGGAGTGGGCAAGGGTACACTCATAAAAAGGCTCTTTGCAGACTACCCGGACAAGTTTGCCTTCAGCGTATCTCGTACGACGTGATTTCACCTTTCTCTCGACGCCGTCTTGTGAACTCATCATGCCAAGATACCACGCGTGCACCACGTCCGGGCGAGACGGACGGAAAGGAGTACCACTTTGTCACCCATGATGCATTCAAGTCTCTCCTCAGCGAGAACGGATTCATCGAACACGCGCAGTTCTCCGGCAACTTCTACGGTACTAGCGTCCGGGCTATGGAAGCCGTGCAATCAACCGGAAAACGCTGCATCCTCGATATCGAGTCTCAGGTGCGTCCCGTCCTCGGGAGACGCGCGTCAACGACGTCTGAAACGAGGCACGTGTGTAGGGCGTCCGGCAAGTCAAGCAAACCGATTTACACCCCGTCTACGTCTTCATCTCCCCCCCATCGATGGCAGTTCTCCGAGAACGTCTGCGTGGTCGTGCGACGGATTCAGAGGAAGCCATTCAAAAACGTCTCGCCACTGCCGTCGTTGAGATCTCGTACGCACGAGAGGAAGGAGTATGTGACTACATCATCGTCAATGATGATCTCGAGACCGCGTATAGCAAGTTTAGAGACGTGGCACTGGGTAACTCGATAGAAGGAGACACCTTACCCCCGCTAGACGATTGAGACCGACGCGATACCCCCCTAGAAGTTTCAAAAGAAGTGTTAAATAGTTGTACCGTTGGATGGAGACATTCTACAGGATTAGATGTGGGTGAAATGAAATATAGCCTCGATATAAATACCAGTCCATTGCAAAGAGTACGATTCAGATTTACATCCGGAATCTGAGATACGCCATCAACAGCGCAGAGCAGCCGGTCACTGTAAACGGCAGTATTAGCATCAGCAGCCACCTGATACTGCGGGGAGACGGCGGCGTACCGAAGCCGACCAGGTACTGAAGCGTAGTTGCCTAAATTCGAGCACAGACGCTAAGCAAAACCACGGCTAGCTGCAGACAACATAACCATACCTTGGATACCTGAATGGCGGTTCGTAGGTTGGCGATCTCCTGTTCTATCCTGGTGTCGACTTCCTTTATCTTCAGTTCTTGACCACTGCTCTCCTCTCTCATCCTGCCCTTTTCGAGATTTAGGTCGAGTCGTACTCCAGCCTGTGTGCGAGTGATCTCTTCTCTCAGTCGCTGCTTGAGCTTCTCCATGTCAGCTTGTAGACGGTCATTCTCCGCTTTGAGCATGGCGAGGTCGTTCTTCTCCATAAGCTGTAGCTCTGACTTGATCTGTGCGATGTCGACCTGTTGCGTGTATTGGTGCTACCACAGACGTTGGTGTTGAGCGAACGCAAAATATGTTGTTGAGATGCACCTTTTCCTGCTCGGCCTTGGTGACCATGTTGCTGGTCATGTTGCGTACGCTCTCGTCGATGACCTCTGCCATGGCACTCATGATTCCTTCCGCCTGTGCACGGGTCAGTCCCTCGCGTTCGAGACGTTGCACGAAGTGATGGGTATCGAAGTGAAAGTCAAGTCTCGATGCCGACGAGCTGAACGCTCTGCCTGGTATCCGAGTAGCAATACCGGCGCTGAGCCCTGGTCGCAAGGCGAGTCGGACAGCGGCAGCCATGACGAGTGCAGTGTTAACTTCAAAGGCGTCCCGTGAGAAACCACGCGTACTCGTCTTTCTCCTGCTGCCATGTCGTCGAGCACGGGCCAAAGCACGACCAGCCCATGGGGCACCCCAGCCACGTCCACTCTCGGTTCGTCCTTGACAGATACATTTGGCCAGTCCAGAACGCACTACCAGCCAGGCTACTTGATGGTAGGACATCCTCGGCTGTGCCATCCTACTCATTCTGATGCACATCACACGCTACAGTCGGCACAACAGTACAACGTGAGCAGATATTTCTCTCATACCCATCGTGTTTGCCTGACATGAATCCAAGGTCATGCCTCAGAACACTCAGCATACCGACGACATACCCACCGTACAGACAAAAGCGAAGATGAATCTCGCCCTCTCTCGCGGCGGCGCACCCCACTTTGGAACTGATTCCATGTTCGAGAGCTCAACTGGGTGCGTTTTTTTTCACGCTCTAGTGTCCATCGTTCTTGCCGAGTACCCACCATTTCCAGCCAGAGACAACCATTCGCGGATATGGACGCTCCTCCTACAGCTTCTATTCATGATGTCTTTGGCGACACGACCTTCGGCATGTCTGCCCCACCACAAAAGGTACGTGTGTCTCGCTTTCATTCCATACTCTCGTTGCTCACGTCCTTCGTAGCGCTTTTCTCTAGACAATTCAACCTTCCCCTCTACGTCGCGTACACCCAGGTCCGATACCACACCTTCCTCGGCACCCGTCTACGTCGTCGTCTTTGGATACCCGCCCGACAAGTATTCTGTAACCGTCGAGTACTTTAAGTCACTCGGAGCCACCACAGATCCAGAACCTAACACCGAAGTCGTCAACTGCTTCAGAATTGGGTATAAGGATACAGCAGAGGCAATGCGAGCATTAAGGAGGAACGGCGATGTCTTTGCTGGCACGTACATGATCGGTGTCAAATGGGCTGTGAGTCCTCACTCCTCGTCGCTCACTCTTACATTGAAGCCTTAACTACTAATTTCTAGGACCCGGTACTGGCGGCAGATCTCGTGTCCTCGTCACGTCAACCTGAATATACGGCCTCGACACCCCCCAACCATCATCCGCCACATCCTATGGCCGTGGACAGCCCTCCACCACCTACATCAGTGGGCACGCCCATCCGCCTTGTCCCATCCGCCGCAGCATTCCGGAAACCAGGCCTCCAACCTGGTACGACGCCAACACAAAAACCTACTGCCCCTGCACCTATCGCTGGTGCTCCCGGACAGAGTCCTTCCGCCAGAGGGGTGATAAGCCAGGTTACTGATTTACTCTTTGGGTGGTAGGATTGACTGTCTGTCGTTACTGTGATGTAGTCTTCGGGATAATGCACTGCTGGACAAAGCTGTCTGGGTTAATCAGCGGATGCGAAAATGCATGAAGTATAGTGAAACAATGACGCTCCAGTTTTTTTTTCTTTTCGACCACTAATTTTGGTCTGTGAGATCACGACATCAACACCGAGCACGAGTACCAAGGGAAGAGAAGAAGAAAAAAAAAAAAAGAAAGGAAACAGCGTACTCCTGACGTAGTTTCATCCATCCCATTTTGATGAGATACTGCGGGACTTTCGCGCGTTGTTTACACTCGTGAATGATGAAATTTGGCCAGTATACGAGTTCCTTATCGATGTTCAAAAAGCAACGTCATGCAATCGGTAAAACCAATTTTTTCGTTCACAACAAGAAGGAAGAGGAGAGGGGACAACATTACCTGCTCCGAGGCTTTTGAATAGTTCTCCGAGAGTTGAATCTTTTCCCACATTCTTGCAGGGGTGTCCCTTGCTTCGGGGTCGGTGGCACTGGTGGTTGGAGTCTCATCTTCTTGCCATGATCATCAAGGATCGCCCAGACCACACGGTACTGCCTCGTTAGCTGATGCTACGACCTGCGCAAAGACCCACCCCTCTTTCAGTTATATAGACAGAGCGGACAATGCTGACGGCGAATCAGACACACCAGTTATCCCAACATCACGCAGAACATCCTATAATTCGGTATGACCACATGTTGTCTATGACGTATCGGATCACTGCGGCTGACCGGCTGACCGGCTGACCTTCTTGATTGGTGCAGTACGAGTACCTAGTACCCTTGGCAGGGAAAAAGAGAATGAGCAAGATGATAAGCTGATTCAAAGGAGAAAGGCCTTGAAGGAAAGGATGGATAGTCAAAGACGACAGCAAAGATATCCAGGCGGCTTTCAAATGTTGAAAGGGTGCTAAGACTCTGTGTGCATCAGTGTGCACTGTTGTGAACGAGGTCGGCGGCCCTGCGGGTTTGGGTCAGCAACGGACATGTGCCAGCACAGTATCCCTCGTGTTGGCCGAGGACAAAGTCATACTTTTCTCTTCTCACATCATCGCGGTTTGCCTAAATCACCGGCCGTCATGCACGTCATGGCTACATCGTACACGTCCCTCTCATGTCCTTACTTGAGTCGACACCTGCGAAGAAAGGGAACTGGTAAAGGAATTACTGTTTGGAGTGAGGGCTGAGGGACAGTATCCAGACACGCGGAAACACCGATTAGCCTCTACATCCGCATCCTCAAACTGCATTTC
The DNA here is from genome assembly GCA_024663475.1 of Pisolithus thermaeus. NCBI lineage: Eukaryota > Fungi > Basidiomycota > Agaricomycetes > Boletales > Pisolithaceae > Pisolithus > Pisolithus thermaeus. The sequence continues at coordinate 231,782 of JANFAF010000095.1, forward strand.
AAGGATTTCGGTTGCTGCTGCAGTATAACGGCCCGTTCAACTGCGAGACGTCCAACGGCACTACAGTGCAACTGCGAGACGTCCAACGGCACTACAGTGCAACTGCGAGACGTCCAACGGCACTACAGTGCAACTGCGAGACGTCCAACGGCACTACAGTGCAACTGCGAGATGCACTACCGCACAATGGCGAGATGCATTATTGCACTACTGCACAACTGCGCGACGCACTACCCTACTATTGCACTACTGCAGTGTCCGGTGTCAGCAATACAAACTTCCGCCACATCTCCCGTTTTGAGCCGTGCCGAAGCGTGGTTGTCCGGCTTTCCATAGGGGTGGGGCTATTAGGGGTATGGACGGCAATCCTGTGCTTCTTCTTGACCCTCATCCCCTTGCTTGCACAGACGTCTACCAACTGTCAGCTAGTGGTAAGCTGCTACCCAGTTTTTCAATATGCACAACTTACTTGAGTCGCATGCAGCACCAAGCCAAATTTGCTATACGAACCTGCACTGGGCCATCTATCAGTGAGGTCCCTCTCGGATCATCGTTGTGCTATGTGCATTGACCTCCATGTAGCTGTATCCAGCTCTGTTCCGACCGGAACTCAACGTCACCTTTCTATATTTTGCGCTTTGCCTGCTTTAGCTGCGCAGATCGCTTAAACTCTGTTCCTTTCTCGCCGCCAACGATAAAGTATGGTTCTACTGTTCCTACCTTATAGCAAGCTGACCACCAAACTCGCTCTAACATCAGAATCACATCTGCTGCTGTGTACATCCTCATTTCATGGCTTCAACGGATGATGTTTCCCACAAGCGAGCAGATTTGGGAGATGGTCCTCCTGGCTCTGATGGCAGGGATGTCGCCCTCTTCGACCTGGCGGTGGCCCGTTGCAACAGATTCAAGGAAGAGGGGAAATTCGACGACTTGGACGAGGCTATCGCTTTACTTCGTGATGTTTCAGCACTACGTTCATCTAGGCATCATGACCTGTCTTCATCTCTCCTTTGGCTTGCTTTCTGTCTTTCGCAGAGGTATGACAGTCAGGGGGCGGTTGCCGACTTGGAAGAAGCGGTCACACTCGGACGTGCAGCACTAGAGCTCCGTCCACCCGGGGACGCTAATCGCGATGTATATCTCTGCAATCTTGCTTGTGACATCCGGAGGAAGTTCAAGAAACATGCTCGGATGGATGATCTAGAGGAGGCAATCGAGCTGCACCGTGCAGCATTGGCACTACGTCCATCTGAACATCCTGGACGGTCTTCATCGCTCCATTCGCTTGCTCTCTGTCTTTCGGGGAGGTATGACAGTCAGGGGGCAGTTGCCGACTTGGAAGAAGCGGTCACACTCGGACGTGCAGCACTAGAGCTCTGTCCACCCGGGGATGCTAATCGCGATGTATATCTCTACAATCTTGCTTGTGACATCCGGAGGAAGTTCAAGAGACATGCTCGGATGGATGATCTAGAGGAGGCAATCGAGCTGCACCGTGCAGCATTGGTACTACGTCTATCTGAACATCCTGATCGGTCTTCATCGCTCCATTCGCTTGCTCTCTGTCTTTCGGGGAGGTATGGCAGTCATGGGGCAGTTGCCGACTTGGAAGAAGCTGTCACACTTGGACGTGCAGCTCTAGAGCTCCGTCCACCGGGGGATCCTAATCGTGATGTATCTCTCTACAATCTTGCTTGTGACCTCTGGAGGAAGTTCAAGAAACATGCTCGAATGCATGATCTAGAGGAGGCAATCGAGCTGCACCGCGCAGCATTGGCACTACGTCCATCTGAACATCCTAGACGGTCTTCATCTCTCCGTTGGCTTGCTTTCTGTCTTTCGGGGAGGTATGGCAGTCAGGGGGCAGTTGCTGACTTGGAAGAAGTAGTCACACTTGGACGTGCAACACTAGAGCTCCATCCATCCGGGGATCCTAATCGCGATGTATATCTCTACAATCTTGCTTGTGACATCCGGAAGAAGTTCAAGAAACATGCTCGGATGGATGATCTAGAGGAGGCAATCGAGCTGCACCGTGCAGCATTGGCACTACGTCCATCTGAACATCCTAAACGGTCTTCATCTCTCCATTCGCTTGCTCTCTGTCTTTCGGGGAGGTATGACAGTCAGGGAGCAGTTGCCGACTTGGAAGAAGCAGTCACACTCGGACGTGCAGCACTAGAGCTCCGTCCACCGGGGTATCCTAATCGCGATGTATATATCTACAGTCTTGCCTGTGACATCTGGAGGAAGTTCAAGAAACATGCTCGGATGGATGACCTAGAGAAGGCGATTGATCTGCATTGTGCAGCATTGGCACTACGTCCGTCTGGTCATCCTCGTCGGTCTTCATCACTCCGGTCGCTTGCTCTCTGTCTTTCACATAGGTATGACAGTCAGGGGGCAGTTGTCGACTTGGAAGCTGTCACATTCAGCCGTGCAGCAATAGAGCTCCGTCCACCGGGGGTTCCTGATCGCGATATATCTCTCCGCAGTCTCACTTGTAATCTCTGGAGGAGGTTCAAGAAACGCACTCGGATATAGGATCTGGAGGAGGCAGTTCGGCTACACCATGCAGCGTTGGCGCTACGTCCGTGTGGACGTCCTCATCGGTCTTCATCATTCTATTTGCTTGCTCGCTCTCTTTCGGATAGGTATGGCAGCCAGTGGGCGGTTGCCGACTTGGAAGAAGCCGTTACACTCACACGTGCAGCTGTAGAGATCTGTCCACTCAGCCATTCTATGCATCCTTTTTCCCTTCACGACCTTGCGTAGTGTTTAGCAAAGCATTTTCGTCACTAACTCATCGTAGCTGATTGACATGTGGCTATTGTACTTGCACAGGAAACCCTGTAGCTACTCCTGCCAAGAGATGTGTGTTATGATCCGAATATGCGGCCTCAACTCCCCTAATCATCATCCACCGCACGCTATGGTCGTGGGCAGCCCTCCACCACCTACATCAGTCAGCACGCTCATCCGCCTTGTTCTATCCGCCGCAGCACCCCGGAAACCAGGCCTCCAACCTGGCACAATGCCAATACAAAAGCCTGCTGCTCCCGTACCTATCGCTGGCGCTTTAGGACAGAGTCCTTCCGCTAGAGGGGTGATAAGCCAGGTTACTGAGTTACTCTTCGAGTGGTAGATTGACTGTCTGTCATTGCTGTAACGTAGTCTTTGGGATAATGCACTGCTGGACAAAGTTGTCTTGGTTGAACAGCGGACGCGAAAATGCATGCAGTAGTAAGTATAGTGAAACAATGCGAATGCTACCAATTTGCCAGTTGAGATCGTGAGATAGGTAGGCTCTCCAGTTCCTGCTCGTATTCGACGGACACCTTCGGTCCCTCTGTTATATACGACGTTCAGCAAGAAAGAACTGAAGTTTAAGTTCGGGACTCACTCGTTTTCTCCACTCTCTTTTGTGGAGGGGCCTTTGCTGGAAACTTTGCCTTTCGTTTTCCAAGCAGGATTTTCGGGCGTGTATCCTCAGACTCGTTGAGATCCTCGGATCCATCTTCAGAAACCTCATCCTGCGATGTGTCGGCGCACAACGAGAAAAAAAGCAAGTCAAAACTCACCACCACGTCTTCTAGATCACTGAGATCACTGACAAACTCGCCCTCCATCTCCTCCTCCCCCTCTTCTTCATCTTCCTCCTCCGTCTCGTCGTCCTCCATATCTAATTCCTCCTCAGCCTCCACTTGCTCCTTCTCCTGCTTCTCTCCCCTTTCTCTATCTAGTATGGCTTGCCATACGCTCTCGTTCACGTTCAGTGGGACATCGCCGTATGCTTTTGACTTGAGCCAATCGATGAGCTCCTTTTCGATAGACTTCTCCAGGTGGGCCGCTGAGAGAGCTTTACGTTCCCGCGTCGCCTCACGACGCTCCAATTTTTTCTTCACGCCCACGAGTTTTGGTCTGTGAGATCACGACGGGAAGGGGACACGAATCAACACCGAGTAGTAAGTGAAAGCGAAGGAAAAAAAAAAGGAAGGGAACAACGTACTCCTGACGTAGTTTCATTCGTCGCATTTTGATGAGATACTGTGTGATCTTCGTTACACGCTGTTTACACTTGTGAATGATGAAATTTGGCCAGTATATGAGCTCCTTGTCGATCTTCAAAAAGCAATGCCATGCAATCAATAAACCAGTTTTTTTGTTCACAACAAGAAGGGAGAGGAGGGGGAACGACGCTACCTGCTCCAGAGCTTTTGAATAGTTCTCCGAGAGTTGAATCTTTTCCCACATTTTTGCAGGTGTGTGCGCTCTCTTGATCGTCTTCACATATAGATAAATTACACCTAGTGCACATAACCATCTGGAATGAATGCGGTCCCAGACACGCGCGTGCACTCACCTTCTTTCTCTCGTACGGTCACATATCACGAATTTGCGAGAGGTCAGGACTGGGGATTGCAAAATCCTGTCACATTGTACTCGTTCCGGTAAAAATTCTGTGTCGATGTTCTGGGGTAAGATAGTTCATTAGAACGGAAGGACGATTGGATTAGCGGCGGCTCATCACACGCACTTGACTTTGTAAGAGTAGAATTGACTGTTTATGACAGACCATATCACGTCGTCGCTTTGCATGGTTTGGTAGTGCGTCGAAACACTGGTCCCCTGAAATATTTCATTTCGGACTGCTACAATGCTTACATAATAAGGTAGAGAGGCAAAAATGTTAGGCCTCAGATTACTGGCGGCCCGTCATCGATTCATCGCTGTACAGCAAACGGATTCTTGCTTCGGTTTGTCAAAGCCATCTCCTAACTCTAGAAGTATTTGGATATGAATGCAATTTTCCCAAACCATTAGGAATGACATCAACCCGCTAGACAAAGTCGCATGGACTTAAGGTGACCTGCCCCGAGCCTTCACTTTTGATGGCGGGTCACCGTTTCCCCTACAGACTCCACGCCATATTGCTCCTGACAGGATACCCATCCATTATGACCTGGTATAAGGTTCAGTTCATCTCGATAATCACTGGAGAACCGGACCCCGCTTCCCAACAGTCTTGCGTTTCCAGCTCTCGTCATAAGTCCCATGACTTCCACAGGAGAGTTCTCTGTCATCCTGGGTCCTTTGTACGACCGCTTTGCGGAGGCGATGTGTAACCTCAATTCCCGGGATGCTGAGAGAGTCAAGGGCTAGGAAGAAGTATTTCGAGTGTCCCGGTTGGGAACTCGGGCAGAGGGTCGAGAGTTTGGGGCATGGGAAACTGCCATCAAAGAGTATTCCGATGGCTTCTCGTCAAGACTAAGCGGCTAGCAATTGAGTCTCTTCTCATCACCAGTCCACTGGTTCTTATTAGATTTAGCGTTGACGACTACTGTCAAGTACAGAAAAACTTTCATGGGACAGCCTCGATAAGCTCTCAAAACGGCCCTGGGGCCACATTCTGGATATTGACTTGCAGATTGCCGGAACATCATTCCGCGAGGTGGAGGACATAGAGACTATCGCGTAACCTTACCGAGCTGCTGAACTCTGCATACGTCTCTTACATTTAATCGACGTCTATGACAACGCATCTGGAACCAAGACTCACGGGATCGCCTCGACACGGTCTCTAACGCCTGACCACGGAGCTGTATTATGAGTCTTTACCGACTGGGGTGGAAGCTAGCGAAGAAGTGTGGTAGACCGTATTCAACCTAGGCGCACTGTCGTGATTCTTTCTTCACGGGTTGTCAACCTCCGTAATCCAGCTCCCCGCTGCACGGCATTTAGTCGTTCTTGCCCTGAACATCGTACTTACCGCTAGCACAGAGAAGGAAGGACAACTCCCACCTTGTGCTTTGAGAAAAGGGAACGATGATTTGACTTGCAAAGTCTTCGGACGCTCTTTGCTTTGGAGTTGGTGGCACTGGTGTTTAGAGTCTCATCTTCTTGCCATGATCATCGAGGGTCGCCTAAACCACACGGACTGCCTCGTTGGCTGCTGTACGACCTGCGCAAAGACCCACCCCTCTTTCAGTTAGATAGACAGAGCGGACTATGCTGACGGCGAATCGGACACACCAGATATCCCAACATCACGCCCAACATCCTATAATTTAGTATGACCCCATGTTGTCCATGACGTGTTGCATCGCCGTGCGGCTGACCATCTTGATTGTTGCAGTACGAGTACCTAGTACCCTTGGCAGGGAAAAAGAGAACTAGCAAGATGATAAGCTGATTCAAAGGAGAAAGGCCTTGAAGGAGATGATGGATGGTCAAAGACAACAGCAGAAGTATCCAGGTGGCTGTCAAATGTTGAAAGGGTGCTAAAGCAAGAGCAAAGAGTAGAGATCGCGGAGAAGAGGGCTTGCGCAGCCTCTTCAGTGGTCAGGAATGTCAGAAAGAGGGTTTCTAGTACCTCGCAGGGACCTGGGCGGTTCAACTCCAAATGCAATGTTCCAGTTTCACGGTGATTAGGTGGCAGCGCTCCGCTGCACAAAGCAGAAAAACTGAAGACTCAGTGTGTGCATCAGTGTGCACTGCTGTGAACGAGGTCGGCGGCCCTGCGAATTTGGGTCAGCAACGGACATGTGCCAGCACAGTATCCCTTGTGTTGGCCGAGGACAAAGCCTAACCATACTTTTCTCTTCTCACATCATCGCGGTTTGCCTAAATCACCGGCCGTCATGCACGTCATGGCTACATCGTACACGTCCCTCTCATGTCCTTGCTTGAGTCGACACCTGCGAAGAAAGGGAACTGGTAAGGAAATTACTGTTTGGAGTGAGGGCTGAGGGACAGTCTCCAGCAACGCGGAAACACCGATTAGCCTCTACATCCGCATCCTCAAACTGCACTTCAAAAGGATTTTGGTTGCTGCTGCAGTATAACGGCCCGTACAACTGCGAGACGTCCAACGGCACTACAGTACAACTGCGAGATGCACTACTGCACTACCGTACAATGGCGAGATGCATTATTGCACTACTGCACAACTGCGTGACGCACTGACCCACTATTGCACTACTGCAGTGTCCGGTGTCAGCAATACAAATTTCCGCCACATCTCCCGTTTTGAGCCGTACCGAAGCGTGGTTGTCCGGCTTTCCATAGGGGTGGGGCTACTAGGGGTATGGACGGCAACCCTGTGCTTCTTCTTGACCCTCATCCCCTTGCTTGCACAGACGTCTACCAACTGTCAGCTAGTGGTAAGCTGCTACCCAGTTTTTCAATATGCACAACTTACTTGAGTCGCATGCAGCACCAAGCCAAATTTGCTATACGAACCTGCACTGGGCCATCTATCAGTGAGGTCCCTCTCGGATCATCGTTGTGCTATGTGCATTGACCTCCATGTAGCTGTATCCGCGCTCTGTTCCGACCAAAACTCAACGTCACCTTTCTATAATTTGCGCTTTGCCTGCTTTAGCGGTGCAGATCGCTTAAACTCTGTTCCTTTCTCGCCGCCAACGATAAAGTATGGTTCTACTGTTCCTACCTTATAGCAAGCTGACCACCAAACTCGCTCTAACATCAGAATCGCATCTGCTGTGCACATCCTCATTTCATGGCTGCAACGGACGATGTTTCCCACAAGCGAGCAGATTTAGGAGGTTGTCCTCCTGGCTCCGATGGCAGGGATGTCGCCCTCTTCGACCTAGCGGTGGCCTGTTCCAACAGATTCAAGGAAGAGGGGAAATTCGACGACTTGGACGAGGCTATCGCTTTACTTCGTGATGTTTCAGAACTACGTTCGTCTAGGCCTCATGATCTGTCTTCATCTCTCCTTTGGCTTGCTTCCTGTCTTTCGCAGAGGTATAGCAGTCAGGGAGCAGTTGCCGACTTGGAAGAAGCTGTTACACTCGGACGTGCAGCACTAGAGCTCCGTCCACCGGGGGATCCTAATCGTGATATGTCTCTTGGAAATCTCGCTTGTGACCTCTGGAGGAAGTTCAGGAAACATGCTCGGATGGATGATCTAGAGGAGGCAATCGAGCTGCACCGTGCAGCATTGGCGCTACGTCCATCTGAACATCCTAGACGGTCTTCATCTCTCCATTGGCTTGCTTTCTGTCTTTCACAGAGGCATGACAGTCAGGGGGCAGTTGCCGACTTGGAAGAAGCTGTCACACTCGGACGTGCAGCACTAGAGCTCCGACCACCGGGGGATCCTAATCGCGATGCATATTTCCACAATCTTGCTTGTTACATCTGGGGGAAGTTCAAGAAACATGCTTGGATGCATGACCTAGAGGAGGCAATCGAGCTGCACCGTGCAGCATTGGCACTACGTCCATCTGAACATCCTCAACGGTCTTCATCTCTCCATTCGCTTGCTCTCTGTCTTTCGGGGAGGTATGACAGTCAGGGGGCAGTTGCCGACTTGGAAGAAGCTGTCACACTCGAACGTGCAGCACTAGAGCTCCGTCCACCCGGGGATCCTAATCGCAATGTATATCTCTACACTCTCGCTTATTACCTCAGGGACAGGTTCCGGAAACATGCTCGGATGGATGATCTGCAGGAGGCAATTAAGCTGCACCGTGCAGCATTGGCACTACGTCTATCTGAACACCCTGATCGGTCTTCATCGCTCCATTCGCTTGCTCTCTGTCTTTCGGGGAGGTATGACAGTCAGGGGGCAGTTGCCGACTTGGAAGAAGCTGTCACACTCGGACGTGCAGCACTAGAGCTCCGTCCACCGGGGCATCCTAATCGCGATGTATATATCTACAGTCTTGCTTGTGACATCTGGAGGAAGTTCAAGAAAGATGCTCGGATGGATGACCTAGAGAAGGCGATTGATCTGCATTGTGCAGCATTGGCACTACGTCCGTCTGGTCATCCTCGTCGGTCTTCATCACTCCGGTCGCTTGCTCTCTGTCTTTCACATAGGTATGACCGTCAGGGGGCAGTTGTCGACTTGGAAGCTGTCACATTCAGACGTGCAGCAATAGAGCTCCGTCCACCGGGGGTTCCTGATCGCGATATATCTCTCCGCAGCCTCACTTGTAATCTCTGGAGGAGGTTCAAGAAACGCACTCGGATGTAGGATCTGGAGGAGGCAGTTCGGCTACACCATGCAGCGTTGGCGCTACGTCCGTGTGGACGTCCTCATCGGTCTTCATCATTCTATTTGTTTGCTCGCTCTCTTTCGGATAGGTATGGCAGCCAGTGGGCGGTTGCCGACTTGGAAGAAGCCGTTACACTCACACGTGCAGCTATAGAGTTCTGTCCACTCAGCCATTCTATGCATCCTTTTTCCCTTCACGACCTTGCGTAGTGTCCGTGCAGCTGTAGAGATCTGTCCACTCAGCCATTCTATGCATCCTTTTTCCCTTCACGATTTTGCGTAGTGTCTAGCAAAGTATTTTCGTCACTAACTCATCGTAGCTGATTGACATGTGGCTATTGTACTTGAACAGGAAACCCTGTAGCTACTCCTGCCAAGAGATGCGTGTTACGATCCGGATATGCGGCCTCAACACCCCCAATCATCATCCACCGCACCCTATGATCGTGGACAGCCCTCCACCACCTACATCAGTCAGCACGCCCATCCGCCGCAGCATTCCGGAAACCAGGCCTCCAACCTGGCACAACGCCAATACAAAAGCCTGCTGCTCCCGTACCTATCACTGGTGCTTCAGGACAGAGTCCTTCCGCCAGAGAGGTGATAAGCCAGGTTACTAAATTACTCTTCGAGTGGTAGGATTGACTGTCTGTCATTGCTGTAACGTAGTCTTTGGGATAATGCACTGCTGGACAAAGCTGTCTTGGTTGAACAGCGGACGCGAAAATGGATGCAGTAGTAAGTATAGTGAAACAATGCGAATGCTACCAATTTGCCAGTTGAGATCGTGAGATAGGTAGGCTCTCCAGTTCCTGCTCGTATTCGACGGACACCTTCGGTCCCTCTGTTATATACGACGTTCAGCAAGAAAGAAGTGAAGTTTAAGTTCGGGACTCACTCGTTTTCTCCACTCTCTTTTGTGGAGGAGCTTTTGCTGGAAACTTTGCCTTTCGTTTTCCAAGGAGGATTTTCGGGCGTGTATCCTCAGACTCGCTGAGATCCTCGGATCCATCTTCAGACACCTCATCCTGCGATGTGTCGGCGCACAACGAGAAAAAAAGCAAGTCAAAACTCACCCCCACGTCTTCTAGATCACTGAGATCACTGACAAACTCGCCCTCCATCTCCTCCTCCCCCTCTTCTTCATCCTCTTCCTCCGTCTCGTCGTCCTCCATATCTAATTCCTCCTCGGCCTCCATCTGCTCCTTCTCCTGCTTCTCTCCCCTTTCTCTATCTAGTATGGCTTGCCATACGCTCTCGTTCACGTTCAGTGGGACATCGCCATATGCTTTTGACTTGAGCCGCTCGATGAGCTCCTTTTCGATAGACTTCTCCAGGTGGGCCGCTGAGAGAGCTTTACGTTCCCGCGTCGCCTCACGACGCTCTAGTTTTTTCTTCACGCCCACGAGTTTTGGTCTGTGAGATCACGACGGGGAGGGGACACGAATCAACACCGAGTAGTAAGTGAAAGCGAAGGAAAAAAAAAAGGAAGGGAACAACGTACTCCTGACGTAGTTTCATTCGTCGCATTTTGATGAGATACTGTGTGATCTTCGTTACACGCTGTTTACACTTGTGAATGATGAAATTTGGCCAGTATATGAGCTCCTTGTCGATCTTCAAAAAGCAATGCCATGCAATCAATAAACCAGTTTTTTTGTTCACAACAAGAAGGGAGAGGAGGGGGAACGACGCTACCTGCTCCAGAGCTTTTGAATAGTTCTCCGAGAGTTGAATCTTTTCCCACATTTTTGCAGGTGTGTGCGCTCTCTCGATCGTCTTCACATATAGATAAAGCATACCTGGTGAACATTACCATCCTGAATGAATGCAGTCCCAGACACACGTGTGCACTCACCTTCTTTCTCTCGTACGGTCGCATACCGCGAATTCGCAAGAGGACAGGACTGGCGATTGCAAAAACCCGTTACATTGTACTCGTTCCGGCAAAAATTTTGTGTCGCTGTTCTGGTGTAAAATAGTTCATTAGAACGGAAGGATGATTGGATTAGCGGCGGCTCATCACACGCACTTGACTTTGTAAGAGCAGAATTGACTGTTTATGACAGACCATATCACGTCGTCGCTTTGCATGGTTTGGTAGTAAGTCGAAACAACTATCCCCTGTAGTGACTAGTCTTCCACTTCGGAGTGCTACATATGCTTACATAATCAAGTAGAGCGGGAAAAACGTTGCTTCAGTTTACTTGCGGCCCCGTCATCGCTGCACGGCAAACAAATTCTTCCTTCGGTTTGTCAAAACCATCTTCTAACCGTCTGGACGTATTTGGACATGAATGCAGTTTTCCGAAACCATTACGAATGACATCAACCCGCTAGACGAAATCGCATGGACCCAACCTGCTCCTTCACTTTTGATGGCGGGTCACCGTTCCCCCTACAGACTGCAAGCCATATCGCTGTTGACATGAATACTCATCCTTTAAAACCTGGTATAAGGTTCGGTTCATCTTCTTACCTCGGGAATATCAGCTCATCTCCATAATCACTGGAGAACTGGAGCCTGCTTCCCAACAATCTTGCGTTTCCCAACTTTTCGCCGTTAGTCCCCAACTTCCACGGGAGAGTTCTCTACAATCCTGGGCGCTTTGTACGATCGCTTGGCGGAGGCAGTGTGTCACCCCGATCGCTCGGATGCTGGGAAAGTCAAGGACAGGGAAGCAATATTTCGAGCGTCCTGGTTGGGAACTCGGGCATAGGACGAAGAATTTGGGGCATCGAAACCGAGTCTCAGACACGTAAACCAAGAAGGAAGCACCTGCTTTCAAAATATCTCTGCTTAAAGCTTCGCGATCCTTTATCCTTGGGGTGATTATCTTTCCCTTCTCCGAAATCGCAGCATCAGACGTGACTTCGTTATCCCGGTATCTACGATTTTCGCAATTGGTCGACGTGGTCAGCGTATCCATGAAGGTGCATTAGTGTTACGTCGGGGATCGGTTTCCAAAGAGACGCGCACCTTGAGGTACGGGGTCGATACATTTTTCGTGCGAGTTACAAGTGGACGTGCACACCGCGAACACACTCCCATGAACTCGCAAATCTCATTCGTGCCCTCACCACTTTCACCGTCAGCCTCCTTCTCTTCCAAGGTAACCTCCCATTCCGTCGAGGTCTCCTCCAGAAGCAGCAACCCCTAAACACGAGTTTGCTCTGCATTTCTCGCATACGTCTTGAACCCCCACTTCGAATCCAATATCCTTCCGAGGGATTGGAGGGATCATCAAGTTTGATGGCAATGGCTTTGTTGACAGGGTCTTTGTTGTTCTGCTCCGTAGTAGGGGTAACCTCTGTAACCTGTTACCTCGTGGACTTCGTCATCGAGATTTCACTCCATTGATAATCTGTTAAATCTTCGTGTAAGCTGTATTTTTCTCACAGGTTGGCCACAATCAAGTCGGCCGCGATGTCACCTAGTAAACTCTTGGTCGCAATTTGTCCACGGGCAGGAAGAAGCTGCGGTTCGAAAGTCGGTATCTTGACAGCACAATCCTCCGAGTGGTTGGTCTAGCGATCGAGGTCACCGTGATGTAGGACTTTGAGAGTGTACATAGAACGCCTTCATTTGCAGGTACCTTGTCTAGGCCAAACGGAAACGTGTCAAAAGTCAGTGAAGAAAGTGTACCTTCGATAGTACCGGGGACTGTATCTCGTCATTCGTCGCGCCACAATGTTCACATCGGAAGCTCTTTACGATCACTTCTTTGAAATATGGAATCGAGGCCAACAACCCCGATCCTCCGGATGCTGTAAACGCGAAGGATTGGGAGGTAGTATTTCGGGTGGCTTGTCCTGGTGGGGAACTCGGGCAGAGGACGAAGAGTTAGGGGCACTGGAAATCACTAGAACAGAGTATTCCAAAGGCTTCTTGTCATTTCTAAGTGACCTGCAAGGTTGCAACCGAGCATCTTCTCATCAGCACTGCACGGGTTCTTGTTAGAATTAACCTCGCGGCTAGTGGCTACTGTCAAGAACGGAAGAGGTTTATTTCCATGGGACAGCGTTGATAAGCTCTCGAAACGGCTCGTGGACAACATTCTGGATATTGATCTAGAGGTCATCCAGACAACGTTCCGCGAGGTTGAGGACAGAGACTGTCGCGTTACATGACCGACTTGCTAAGCTCTGGATATTTCTCGTTCATTTACGCCTGGACAACGCATGTAGAAGCACGACTCACAGATCGCCTCGACACGATCTCCGGCGTCTTATAGCGGTTTCGTACCCCGGGTCCTCACTAACTGGGGAAGAGGCTAGCGAACAGATGTGGTGGACCGTATTCAACCTATGCGCGCTTCGCAATTCTCTCTCGGTTGCCAGCCTCCATATTCTGGTTCCCGGCTGCATGGGATTTAGTCGCTGTTGCTCTAAAGAAGATGGTGCTTACCGCTATGTAACCCTGACAAGGAAGGACAGCTCCCGCCTCGCGCTTCGAGAAAGAGGGTGCTTTTTGCTTTGAAGTTGGCGGCACTGGCAGTGACAGGTGTTTGGACGAGGTCATGTCAACGTTGAAAATTCTCCAAGAGATTGTATTGTTACGGTCAGAGGTCGCAGCTTTGTGAACCTACTACTCATGGGTTGTCTTCAGCACTGTAATCCGGAGTTACTTTCCAGAAGTAACCGTCGCGAGTCTGTTTTTGAAATCTTAGTTGAAGAGGTTCGTTCAAGCAGACACCGACACGGACGCTGATGTTCGACAAATGGCCTCTAACGTCAAGAAGCTTCTCCAGACCGCCACCCCTGTTAGCCACGCGCCTTTCTCGAGGACAGCTCCACCGACCAATCATGAACTTTCCATGCTATTGAACCGCTTCAGTGACATGGCTGTTGCGATCCACCTCGACCCCATGTTCGATTCCGCATCGGCCAAGCTCGTCGCTGTGTCAACTTCAAAAAGGCAAGTGAGGCTTCCAGGATGCATCTACGGTATGATGTATTTTGCGAGGATTATGCGATATCACAGGCTCTGTCTAGATGAGATCCTCGGTTGCCTTGTAGAATTAGCGAACGTCCTTATGGACGACTACAGAGAAGCTGAGGCAGCGTTACTAACGGAGTGCAACCGCCTTGATCCAATTTCTCTTGGGAGCGGCGCAAAAGATCGTTGAAACAGAATCACTGGACAAGGAGACATAGATCAACTACCGATCCTGCTTTGTTAGACGGTCGTACGTACATTATATTTCGCCCAGTCAGATGTCGAATCTTACTGAGATGGCCCAGCTAGGATAACCCCTGTCTTCAATCCTGGGACAAACCTCGTTATGCTGTCGCAGACCGGCCTAGAGATCCGAATGTTCGTTCAGTCTTTTGTCAGTGCTCGCAACAAGGCCTCACCCCTGCACAACCAACCCCGGCAAGTACTGCCGACATGGAATCCAGAGAGCCAAGAAAAATACAAGAAGCTGTATCTCGAACGTGATAACGTCGAGCTTCTTAGTGAAGAAGCCGTTGCTTCAGCCGTTGATCGAATCTCAAAGCAAATGACGGTGCCTCGTGTAAGGTGGGCAAACTCTTCCTATCCTACCTTCCCCCACTGGTTGAGAAGCGAACCCCAGTGCGTCCTGGACAAGCCCATTACTCCGACTGCGTATCGCCTCGTGTGTGAGCACCTCGGCGACAGCGAACACGGTCAGACACATGAAAGCTATACGAGCGTTACCGATGAATGGATAGAGTGTTGGGTTGGTTGTGTCAACATGCTTGTTCAAAATGGAAACAAGTATTGGTCGTGGTACATGAAGCTAGGATAACAATCCTGGGAGAAGATCATGGAATCTTGTTGGCGCCGGTGCGTTGATATACGTTACAACCTAAGCTTGCCGTGTCTGAATCCTGCGGTGTATCCTGTGCATTCTTTTGTCGATCGCGCGTGCCTCCTTTAATACTGACTTTCCTTAGAAATGTCGATATATCAGGATGACTTCATCAATGTGTTGCTGATTTCGTCTGTTTCATCCGTATTGTCCATCGAGCACGAGTATGCGTGGGCGATGTCTACTCTGGACGGCCTGCAACATTCAATGTTACGGGATGTATCTTTCCGGCCGGTTGGACACGGGAGAAGATTCAAGATCGACGAAGCGGAATATCGAGAGGTGGGTGTAATTCCTTGAGGGTAAGTAACAGATAATCCTCTGCACAATGGCGGCACCTTGACTTTAAAGTCAACTATCTTCAGGAACGCTGCCCAACGTGTCCGCCCAGGCGTGAGTGTTGAGAGCCGCACACGTCGGCTTCCTCGCCTTTCACGAGATTTTCAGAGATGTTATCAGTTAACAAGTTTTCGGACTCACACGCCAGGCGAGAATCAAGAATCTTACGTTGACCGTTGTCGCAGTACACAGTCACTGCCGGATCACAATGATCTAGCATACCACCGGCGCCTTTCAGAGGCCATTGATTGGGGACAAACGACGTTGAGAGGAGACATTGACATATAGTATATTGCACGAAATTCTTCCTTGTATGTACCGTTTATGTATTATTAGCCGCAGCCCTGCATACCTTTGTGTCCGGATGCTGATATGAGCATCTTCCCATTCGGTCATACCCGTCTTTGAACGCTCATCGTTCACCAACTTCGACAAAATCGGTACCTGACAACTTGATCTCTTAGCTTGTGGGGGAAGTTAATCATCTCATTAATGGCCCATAATAACATACCGTACAAGATAACACAAGTCATCCCACTGCACTGGCCTGTTTGGAGCCCCTCCAAAACCGACGCCACAATTGATGCCCGTTTCTAGTAAATACAGACACTGAGATAACAAAACCTCATGATCAGTGCCTGATGACAGAGGAGGAATACCGAGAGACCTGGTCTCGCCTTCTTGATCATCAAGGGTCGCCCCGACCCCTTGAAATTATTTTGGGAATACAGAGCCAAATCGACGGGCGGCGTCAGCGTCGCTACACTAGAATGGACAGACGACCGACGGGCCCCTCAGCCTAGCTGCTGGGCAGCCCGGACGCCGTACTGCTTCGTTGGCCACTGCACGACCTGCGCACTAACCCGCCCATCCCTGTTTCAGTAAGATAGACCAGAGCGAGCGATGCTGACGGCCGATCGGACACGTCATATGTGCCAAGATCACGCCGAACAGCCTACGATTTAGCATGACCCATGCTGTCCATGACGTAATGCATCGCTGTGCGGCTGACCATCCTGATTGGTAGGGTACGAACTCCTAGTAGCCGCAGCCGAGAAGAAGAGGGTGAGCAAGATGACAAGCGGAAACGAAAGAGAAAGGGCTCAAGGGAACGTACTACATGCGTGAGCGGGGGGAAAATGAAGGGGTACTGGTTAAGGTGATAGCAGAAGTATTCAGGGTGGTGACTGTTGCCGTACGTGCAAGGACAAGGTAGAGAAGAGGGTTGGAGACGGGGCCCGTGTTGAATGTGTGGGAGTTGGCATGGAAGACGGGGGACGTGGTCATCGCCAAAGTCCGAGAAAACGAGCAGTATTCGCTCTCACACTTGATCTACATATATCAAGGCTTCAAACCTTGATGTTCATCTTGGTGATTGTGAGCTCATGGTCATCCGTTTGACCTTCGTGACCGTCCCGCGAGTCGAAAAGCATTGGAACATTTTGTGCAGCTCCGGCGTCCTCCATGGAACCCTCTCAGGGAGTCTGCATAGCTCCCGCAACCGGAATCAGCCTGGTTAACAATACAGTTGCCAGAGAACTCTCCTGTGAGGCATATGCACGCTTCCTAGTGCCAGCAGGATCGGACACACCGCCCGCTGATTTCTTGTGAGACGGGCCTCGGTCTTGGTAGTCGTCCCCCTCGAAAAGCACGCGAACATTATGAGCCGCTCGGACATCTTGCATGGATCCCTCTTGGGGAGTCTGCGAGGCTCCAACAACTGGAGTTAGCCTGACGAACAACGTGCACTTACTGGAAAATATTGCTGCGAGGTGCGTGCACGGTTCGTAGTGCCAATAGGTTTGGACACTTCGTCTCCCAACAGCTTGTCAGATGAGCTTAGAAGGTCAGCTACAGCATTAATGAAGACAAGAGTTATCGGATCGGTTAGCCAGCCAAATGAGTTCAATCACATCTGATGCAGCATCACGTAGATGGCGTTGCCAGGTGCTCAGTGTATTGAGTCGGCGTCGTACTCCCTTACAGTGTTTGCGGCACATGCACCACAACCCATGTTCGAGTGGAGTCTGAGGCCATTGCTGTATTGTGAACAGGCTAACGGGAAGACGGCTTAATGCGTAGTGGGATAACAAAGTTAGTGCGGCGGGATGCAATGGGTCGGAGTTGTACGATCATATGAAATGGCACGCCGCGGACTTGGACGACGACGTTCAGCGAGCGCGGCTATGCTCTTCTAGAGACAACCCACAGGTACGTCATGTGGTCACTCATACCGATAAATACAAATAATAGTTACTCGGTACTTACTTAAGTAAGGGAGACAAGGAACGAAGGGACAACCGAGGTCTTAGTCAGCCGCACATAGATACGCAGACACGGATGTGTACATGACACAGAGTGACTCGTACGTCGGTCGGTCCTTCTCCAGCGAGGACAAGGTCAAGTCTCTTCTGGCATCATCTTGGCTTCCCCAGATCACCAGTCATCAGGCACGTCATGATTGTATCGCACACGTCCCTCCCATGTCCTCGCTCGAGCGAGCACCTGCGAAGAAGGGGAACCGATAAAGAAATTACTGTTTTGAGTAAGGACTGTGTGGGTCACACAGGATTCTTGAAGGGTTGAGGAGGTACGGGAATGGGGCCTAAAAATTGTCCTTGTCGACCCCTTATGGTCTTGTTCGCACAGGCGTCCGCCAACTGGTAAGCTGCTATTTAGTTCTTCAGTGTGTGCGACTTACTCGAGCGGCACCTAGTCGAATTTTCTGCACGAACTTGCACTTGTCCATCCATCGGTGAAGTCTCTCTTGGGTCATCGTTGCGCTATATGCATTGACCTTTATGTAGCTGTATCCACGCTTTATTCCGACCGATACCCAACGTCGCCTGCTGTATACCTCGTGCCTTGCCTGCTTAGCCTACCAGTCTGCTCATTTCTGCTTTCCAACAATAAAGTGAGGCTCTACTGTTCCTGCCTTATTGCAGCTGATCATTGAACTCGCTCCGAAGTCAGACTCATATCGACTGTGTATATCCTTCTCATCCCACGGATTCCATGTACGACGTTTCCCACAAGCGAGCAGATGCGGAAAGTTGTCCTCCTGGATCTACTGGCAGGGATGTTTCCCTCCTCAACCTGGTGGTCGCCCTTCGCAACAGGTTCATGAAAGCGGGGGAAATTGACGATTTGAACCGGGCAATTGCTTGGCATCGTAATGATTTAGAGCTATGTCCACCCGGACATCGCGATCGGTCTTTATCGCTCCATGGACTCGCTCTCTGTCTTTCAAATAGGTATGACAGTGAGGGGGCAGTTGCCGACTTGGAAGAATCTGTCACACTCGGACGTGAGGCACTGGGGCTCTGTCCACCAGGGCATCCTGATCGTGCTACATATCTCAACAATCTCGCCTGTTACGTCGGATCGAGGTTCCGGGAACATGCTCAGATGTGTGATCTGGAGGAGGCAATTGAGCTGTACCATGCAGCATTGGTACTGCGTCCATCTGGACACCGCGACCGGTTTATATTGTTCCGTGGGATCGCTCTCTGTCTTTCAGATAGGTATGACAGTCAGGGGGCAGTTGCCGACTTGGAAGAAGCTGTCAGATTCGGGCGCGCGGCGGTAGAGTTCCTTCCAGCAGGGCATCCTTGTCGCGCTATATATCTCAGCAGTCTCGCTTCTTTCCTCTGGAAGAGGTTCCACCAACATGCTCAGGTGCATGATCTGGAGGAGGCGATTGAGCTGTACCGTGCTGCGTTGGAACTGCATCCAACTGGACATCGTGACCTGCCTTCATTGCTCCACGCGCTTGCTCGCTGTCTTTCAGATAGGTATGACAGCAAGGGGACGGCTGCCGACTTGGAAGAAGCTGTCACACTCGTACGTGCAGCACTAGAAGTCTGTCCACCAGGGCATCCTGATCGTGTTATGTCTCTCTACAATCTCGCTTCTTACCTCAGGACGAGGTTCCAAAAACATGCTCAGGTGTGTGATCTGGTGGAGGCAATTGAGCTGCACCGTGCAGCATTGGAACTACGTCCATCTGGACATCGTGATCGGTCTTTATCGCTCCACGGACTTGCCCTCTGTCTTTCAGATAGGTATGACAGTCAGGGAGAAGTTGCTGACTTGGAAGAAGTTGTCACATTGGGACGTGCAGCACTAGAGCTCTGTCTACCAGGGCATCCCCGTCGTGCCTTATTTCTTCACAGTCTCGCTTGTTACCTCAGGGGGAGGTTCCGAAAGCATGTTCAGATGCATGACCTGAAGGAGGCAATTGAGCTGTACCATGCTGCATTGGAATTGCGTCCATCTGGACACCCTGATCGGCCTTCCTCGCTTCACGGGCTTGCTCTCTGTCTTTCGAATAGGTATGACAATCAGGGGGCAGTTGCTGACTTGGAAGAAGCTGTTACATTCGGGCGCGCAGCAGTAGAGTTCCTTCCAGAAGGGCATCCTCGTCGTGCTATATATCTCAGTAGTCTCGCTTCTTTCCTCAGGAGGAGGTTCCGAGAGCATGCTCGGACGCATGATCTAGAGGAGGCAATTGGGTTGCTTCATGCAGCGTTGGAACTGTGTCCATCCGGACATCCTGATCGGTCTCTGTCGCTCCATGAGCTTGCTCTCTGTCTGTCGAATAGGTATGACAATCAGGGGGCAGTTGCCGACTTGGAAGAAGCTGTCAGACTCGGACGTGCAACTCTAGAGCTCTGTCTACCGGGACATCCTGATCGTGCTGGATCTCTCCACAATCTCGCTTGCGACCTCAGGTTGAGGTTCCAGAAACATGTCCAGATGTATGATCTGGAGGAAGCAATTGAGTTGCACCGTGCAGCATTGGAGCTACGTCCATCTGGGCATCGTGAACATCCTTCATCGCTCCACGGGCTTGCTCTCTGTCTTTCGGATAGGTATGATGACAGTCAAGGGGTGGTTGCCGACTTGGAAGAAGCTGTTGCGCTTGGACGTGCAGCATTAGAGCTCCGTCTACCAGGGCATCCTGATCGTGCTGTATCTCTCCACAGTCTCGGCTGCTACCTCAGGACTAGGTTCCAAAAACATGCTCAGTTGCATGATCTGGAGGAGGCAATTGAGCTGCACCATGCGGCATTGGAACTACGTCCATCTGGACATCGTGATCGGTCTTTATCACTCCATGGGCTTGCTCTCTGTCTTTCAAATAGGTATGACAGTGAGGGGGCAGTTGCCGACTTGGAAGAAGCTGTCAGACTCGGACGTGCGACGCTAGAGCTCCGTCCACCAGGGCATCCTGATCGTGCTATATCCCTCAACAGTCTCGCTTCTTACCTCAGGAGGAGGTTCCGGGCACATGCTCGGATGCATGATCTGGAGGAGGCAATTGAGCTGCACCGTACAGCGTTGGCACTATGTCCGTCCAGACGCCGTCACCGGTCTTCATTTCTCCGTGAGCTTGCTCTCTGTCTCTCGAGTAGGTATGACAGGCAGGGGGCAACTGCTGACTTGGAAGAAGCTGTCACACTCGGACATGCAGCGTTAGAGCTCTCCCCACCAGGACATCCTGATCATAGTTTATCTGTCAACCAACTCACTATCGATATCCAGAAGGGGTTCCAGAAACGCACTCTAATGCATGACTTAGAGAATCCAATTGGGCTGCGCCGTGCAGCATTGGAACTTCTTCCCACTGGGCACCCTGATCGGTCTTCATTTCTCCGTTCGCTTGTTATCTGTCTTTTGGACAGGTATGACAATCAGGGGGTAGTAGGCGACTTAGAAGAGGCCGTTACGCTCGGACGTGCGGCATTAGCGCTCAATCCACTCGGCCATCCTAGTCGTGCTTCGTCCCTTCATGATCTTGCGCATTGTCTCGCAAAACAATTTCGCCACCAACCTATCGCATCTCATTTGAATGAGGCTATTTCGCTTGAGCAAGAAGCACTGAAGCTACTCGCTCCAGGAGACCCAAGCTACGATGTATCTCGACAGTGTTTTATGGCCTACCTTCAAATGAAAGTCAACCCACAAGTTGCCATCACGTTCCCCAGCGCTCCAGATGTTACAAATTTTGATATTAAGCAAGCCATCCGTGGTCTCACCCTGGAAACCCTCAAAACATTGCCAACCAGATTACTGCACACGGTCACTGGTGTCCTGTGCAACCGAGATGCGCAGGTATCGCATTTCATGGACAGCGAACAATATGGTCAGCTGTTGTCTTCATGCAGGACAACCCCGGATCAGCGCACGCAACTCATCCATACCGCTATCTCTGGATACTTCCAATTTGTCACATTTTCTCATCGCTGGTGTGTAGATGAGCCATTGTTGCGGGATGTCGAGGGTCACTCCATATATGGTATGTCGACCGAGGGTGGGCTTGGAAAGCTCCAAGCCTTCTGTCTTCGTGCTTGCGAGCAGAATTACTTGTGGGCATGGAGCGACACGTGTTGCATAGACAAAGACAGCAGTGCGGAGTTGCAGGAGGCGATAGGATCAATGTTTGCCTGGTATCGACGGTCCGCCCTGACCATTGTTCACCTCTCTGACATTCCTAATGCCGGCTCTTTTGGGACCAGCGAATGGTTTAGACGCGGGTGGACCCTCCAAGAACTGCTTGCTCCACAGACTTTACTGTTCTACTCCCAAAGCTGGTCACTCTATAAGGACCTTACATGTTCAAACCATAAAACCGATGCCAATGTGATGGAAGAGCTCGAAAAAGCGACTGGCATAGAGTCCCAGTTCCTCAGTGATTTTTCTCCGGGCATGGATGATGCACGCTCAAGACTCCAATGGGCGTCATCACGCTGCACCACCCGACCTGAGGATACCGCCTATTCACTTTTCGGAATTTTCGACCTTCATTTGCCCGTTCTTTATGGGGAATCTGCCGAGAAGGCACTTGGCCGTCTCCTAGCCGAGATCATATCGCAGTCTGGAGACATATCAGTTCTAGATTGGGTCGGAGAGGCGTCTTCATTTCATTCCTGTTTCCCCGCCCACATCACCGCGTATCAAACACTATCATTACCCCCTTCCCTTCTTACAGGCGAACCGTCACTGAGGGCGGGTTGGCGGCCCTTCTCGTCTACAGCGCTGCGGAAGCTGTATCGTTCACTCACTAAATCGCCCCTCCCGCAATTCATCAATCGTCGCCTTACTCTACCATCCGTCACCCATGGTGTTACAGCGGTTGAGCTGAAAGGGGAAAATCTACAGGCACCGAATTATACATACAAGATGCGGGCATCTGGTCTGAAGCCACTCGAGATCACACTTCCGGACAAACTAGAAGACGCGGCGATAAAGCGAGGTGCTCTGCTACTCGTTCGCCCTTGGCACTCAAAGTTGCTTAGACCGTCGGCTGAGCTGGATGCCACAACTGAAAAGCGGCTGCTTTCTATCCTGGGGAGGCCATTTAATGCTCTTTTGTTGATTCAACTACCTCACAACGAGTACAAAAGGATCGGGTCTTCTACTCTCATTGTTGCTGAGCCCAAGGACTTGGGCAGCGTTCTGCAAAGCAAAGTTAGTACACTGAATATCGTGTAGATTGGCAGTAGTGTTTCAGACGACATTCCATTCATTTGCACCAGTGACGCTTTTTGGCAGTGAAGTCGGCAACCTTTCCAGCTTAGGTCTTGTTTTTCGTGTGGATACAGATCGGAGAAAGCAGTCGGATCACTCGCCTGGTAGCACCTGTTCACCTCGTCTTTAGTACCACACCGTACTCCGACTGCGCATAAGATGACACCTAACCGTTGGGTGTCATCTTATGCTCACGAATTCGATCACTTTTGCCCTCGACGAGGCACTTCTACACGACTCATCACGCTTGCGTCCGAAGGCAGCCGCGCATGTGCCACAGTAGCCGACTCAGAGATTGATCGATCTGCCAGCAACACGCCCGAGCACCCAGTACCCGCACGCGGAGTGCGGAAAGGTAGACGTTTTGACGTGAAGGGATGGACCTATGTGCGCGGTCCGCCGCCCTCGGTCATGGAGCATCGTCAATGAGCATATGACAATTTCTCTAGCGAAAGTTACGGTGTTTGATTCGTTCTCTTTCCTCCCTCTTCTATTCCTCTCCCCGGCTCTGACTTTGTTTTTCTTTCCTTCTGGCCACCCTGGCTGCTTACTCCGGGATTTACGCAGATACGGGAGGTTTTATTGTTATGCTCTGTTCAGAATACCGTCCCGTCCCTCCTCTTCACCATTACATCTGGTACAAATCAGATGGCTCTGGGTGCCGCAGCTATTCATGTCATCTCTCTGCAGCTGAACGATTTGCGTTGTTTCTAGTACGCCTCCAGTCACTTCATCCCAGTGTTCGATCTCATCATTAGAAATTAGCGGGAGCGTGTGCCGTAGCAGGCTCGCCGGTACCCGTGTTCGCTCCGTCCAAACAGTACCTATCGACTCGACCCATAGTATGCAAGCACACGAGGTCAGCATGCTCGGAGCTTTTGAACTTGCTGATCACATCTATAACGCTCAGGGAGATGACCACGGGAGTGCTGGTTTGTCGCACTGGAATCGTATGAACATAAAAAACTTCACATCTGCGGCGTGCGAGCGCGCAGAGAATGAAACCTCCCCTCCGGCGGATACCCTGCGTTAATAACACGATACCTACTAGTTTTCGGCGAACCTTCGAAAAGATATTACAGATGCACTTCTCAGGAAATCCATGCACTCGAGAGCGTTCAAAGCGAATTACCGTCCACGAGCAGGTGGATGCACAGTAGCATATTGTTAATGGTACGTTCCACTTCGTCCATCTTGCCCTTGCATTGTATGAATGGAAACCCGAAAGATGCGTCACAGGGTAATGAGACACTGAATGATGGCCAAAATGTACGCGATCGGTCCGTTAGCTAGAAGAGAAAAGGTATAGAGCAGCGCGCTAAGGGTAAGGCTGGGAGAGTTCTTGCGGAGTGTGTTGGCAGACCCAGGTCAAGCTGGGTGGGTTGAGCACCGAAACAGGCCAAGGCTTCGCTTAGATCGAACGTCAAGCTTGTGGCGTCGGACAAACCGCTGGTTACCTGGCTGGCGGGTGAGACGGAGTAGCAGGTAGGTGCAAAGAAAGGTGACGATGGACGAGCGACTGAGCCTTGGGACGCGAGCGAGAGCGCTACCAAGGAAGGAAGACGCAAGCTACGTAACTTGAGTTTCACGCGTAGACTAAGTTCTCTGTACGCTGTGTATGTACGTGCCTTCGTTACAGAGAACGGCCAGCTACTTACCGCATGCCATTGAACGACGTCGCGCTAGAATGAGTTCCACCCCCGCCGCGATCGCGGGACGGAGCAGCGTGTCTGGCACCTGCTGGAAGTCTCATTTGCTAGCCCGTGACTCCCAAGTTTCAGGACGTGGTATGCCTTTACAGAGACGTTGAGATTTGGGTGGTACCAATCCCGTTTTCCAGCGAGGATGGTTGTCGGTGAGGTGGTGGACACTTCCGACATCGATGAGCGAGAGACCCTCAGAAACCAATGACTGGATCCTCTCTTACCCACCCATGGAGACACGTCTTGATCATCGCATTGCACAGCGCGCTGGGCGGGTTGGAATTATAAGGGTGCGTCGATGATTTTAATGCTTGTGAACCATTTCCAAGGAAATGACCGAATGTGATGCCCACTCCGACGCGCATCACGCTGCAGTCGGCACAATAGTACAGCGTGAGCAGATATTTCTTTCTCAAGGCCGTCCTTTGGTCTGACACGAATCCAAGGTCACGCCTTAGAACACTCTGCATACCGACGACACACCCACCGTACAGACAAAGGCGAAGATGAACCTCGCCCTCTCTCGCAGCGGCGCACCCCACTTCGGAACTGATTCCATGTTCGAAGGTGAGTTTTTTTTTCCACGCTCCAATCTCCATCGTTGCTGAGTACCTACCACTTCTAGCTAGAGACAACCATTCGCCGACATGGATGCTCCTCTTACAGCTTCCATCCGTGATGTCTTTGGCGACACGACCCTTAGCATGTCTGCCCCACCACGAATGGTACGCCTGCCTCACCTTTATTCCGTATTCTCGCCAGTCACGTCCGTCGTGGCGCTTTTCTCTAGACAATTCAACCTTTCCCTCTACGTCACGCACACCCAGGTCCGAAACCACTCCTTCCTCGACACCCGTCTACGTCGTCGTCTTTGGATACCCTCCCTACAAGTATTCTGTAACCGTCGTGACTTCAAGTCACTCGAAGCCACCACAGATCCAGAAACTAACGCCGAAGTCGTCAATTACTTCAGAATTGGGTACAAGGATGCGTCAGAGGCAATGTGAGCAATAAGGAGGAACGGAGAGGCCTTCGCTAGCGCATACGTATCGGCGTCAAATGGGTCGTGAGTCCCCACACCTCGTCGCTCATTCTTTAAAACCTTACATAAATATCATCTAACTTTGCTATAGCATTTGACACGAGAACCACCACATTTATTCATCCACCCAAGTGATACTGTCTAGCGGTGATGTAGGCGACCTTCCTCTCGAGTCTGAGTTTTCTGGGATCACGTGTTCACCGCGTCTCCGCGAGTTGTCCGACTCTTTGCCGCGCGCAGATTCATACTGCCCTCGGGCCTCGTCCGTCCACTGGCACCAGCCTTTCTTCGGATCGCACAAGGCACTCCCCCACGACTCATCGTTGCTCACGTCCAAAGACAGATGCACTCGGTGGCCGAAGGATTGGTCGACGTGATGTGCCCGAGCGATAAGAGCGACAACCGCTCTAATGGAAGTCGTCACGCTTGACTTGTCCTCTCTCCTCCCCCTCTGGCCATCTACGTCCCCCGGCATTACCACAGCCATGGAATGTTTTCTCGCTCATTGTTCTGTTCTGGGCGCCGTCCCGTCCTTCTTTACTACCTGGTATATGCTTCAGGGTCCCGCAGTCGTTCATGTCACCCCTGTTGCACGTGAATGATTTGTGTTGCTTCTAGTGAGCCTTCAGTCACTTCATCCCGTCCAACCTCATTATCGGTTAGAACTTAGCGAGACCGTATGCTGTGGCGTGCTTGCCGGCGCCGGCGTCTCCATCCAGATAGCGACTATCGACGCAGCTCATATGCAGGGGAGCTTTGTTGGGCTTGCTGGCCATATCTACAGCGCCCAGCGAGATGGTCACCTAAGTGCTGATTCGTTGACAACACAATGCTACCATGGCGTGGCATGCCAGCACCGGTTTTCGACGAACCTTTGGAGATATTCCACATTCGTTTCTCAGGGAATCCGCGCACTCGGGAGTATTCAAAATGAGTTCCTGTCCACAAGCGGGTGGGTGCACAGTAGCGGATTGTTAGTGATATGTTCTACTTCGTCCGTCTCCTCTTTGCATTGAAAAAGGGGCGACCCGGAGAATGCGCCTCGGGTTACTGAGACACCGAATGATGGTCAAATTCTCTCACTCAAGGAGTGATGATAACGTGCCTGAGTAATGCCATCCGAGAACATCCGTTGACAATGGAATATTTGGGTACAGCCACTTTTCCTTGACGCTTTGACGCTAAGAGCCTTTCGTGAGTGGTATGAGTCTTCTGGTAAATATGTTACTCCTTCACCGACTTCAGTGACCTTGGATCTTACCATGGAAGGGGACCTTCTTGTATCGAAGCCGTCAGTGCGATACTCCTCTCGATTAGAATCCTGATAGTATTTAGAAGTGTTTGTATAATTGCGCGTTCATGATACAACTTCGTTGATTCTCTTCTCTTCTTTCGTTTCGCTTGCATCGTCGGCAATATACATATTCGCCACTTTCATGTCATCCAGCCGGCTCCTCGTTGTGCTGCCACGTCTCGTACGTGGCGACTCCATGTTCGGGTCGGGGTCAGGCGCATACAAGTTTTGCGGATACGAGGATCGTCTAGGATCAACGTAAATGCTTTCTCAGCGTTGGTGATCTGTGAGAATAAAATGTCATACCCTCTCGTCCTTGAAGGCAGGAATGACACACCTCTTTTCACTGCTTCAAGAAGTCTTGAAACTTTTTGTCGGTTTTCGTCCATCATCGTACTAGAGTCCCAGGTCGTATATACCTTCTCCGACAGCTCTTCGTAGACTTGCTCTAAGATACCTTCTATCGTTGTAAATCGTCCGCATGGCGTTCCAGGCTGCAGGGTCAGATCTATCTCTGGTATCGTCAAGCCACACATCTCACTCTTCCCGAAGTCAAAAGTCAGGCCTGAGTGCCACGAAAGAGGTCACTCACTTTCAGGATATCCCTGCTTAAATCGTCGCGATTCTCCGTCCTCAGGGTGATTCTCTTTCCATTAGGAATCGCAGCACCAACTTGACTTCGTTGCCTCGGTACCCACAGTGCTCACAGTTTGTCGACATGATCAACGTATCCTTGAAAGACGCCTTAGTGGTACCTTGGGAATTGGTTTGTAAAGAGATGCGCACCTTGAAGTACGGGATCGATACTTCTTTCATGCGAGTAAGCAGTGGATGTACACACCGCGAACACACTCCCGCGCACTCGTAAATCTCCTCATTTGTATCTCTAGCACCTTCACTATCCGCCTCTGTCTTCTCTTCTGAGGTACCCTTGTGCTCTGTTGAGGGTTCCTCCAGAGAGAGCAACCCCAGAACGTGATTTTGCTCTAAATTTCTCGCGTACGCCTTGAACATCTACTTGGGGACCGATATGCCTCCAAGGAATTCGGCAAATGAGTTCCCCGAGAGGTCACCAAGCTGGATGGTAATCACTTTCTTGACAGGGTCTTCTTTGTTCTTCCCTGTAGCGGAGGAACCCTGCCTCGCCTCGCCGGCTTCATCCTCGACCTCCTCTTCATCTCCCAAAATTTCTTTGATTCCGTCAATATCCTGTTGGATCTCCGTATATGGCGCTTCATCCAATATCCTTCTCACAGGTTGGTCGGAAGTCAGGTCGGCTGCTATATCACGTAGTAAACCCTCTACGGTCGTAAGTTGTCCACAAATCCGGTAACTCGACAGTACATGCTGCCGAACGGACGATCTGGCGGTCCAGACCGGCACGATGCAGGACTTTCAGTTTGAGTGTATAAAGAACGCCTTCATCTGCAGGTACATGTCTAAGTCAAACAGAGACGCGTGAATGCCAATGAAGAGAGCGTACCTCTGATAGCACAGGCAGACTGTACCTCATTGCTCGTCGCACTACAATATCCCCATCGGCAACTCATCATGATCACTACTCTGAAGCACGGAATCGGGGTCAACAACCCAGATCCCCTGGATGCTGAGAAAGCCAACGACTGAGAAGTAGTATTTCGAGTGTCCTGTCCTGGTTGGAAACTCGGACAGCGGACGAAGAGTTGGGACATTAGAAATCACTAGGAAGGGGTGTTCCAATGGCTTCTAGCCATGTCTAAGTGGCCTGGAACCGAGTCTCTTCTCATTAGCAGTCCATTGGTTCTTATAAGAATTAGCCTCGCGACTAGCGGCTACTGTCAAGTACCAAAGTAACTTACTTTCATGGGACGAGGGCGATAAGCTCTCGAAACAGCTGGTGGGCCGCACTGTGAACATTGCTTTGGAGGATGACCGAACATCGTTCCGCGAGGTTGATAACATAGAAAGGGCCGCCTATTGCGTTACCGGACGGAGTTGCTAACTTCAACGTGCTTGATGTGTTAGCCAGACGCCGGGGAAGTATAGCGCGGGGTGCTACGAATGTGACACTGTCCAAGTTTCGGGGAGATGTTCACAGGGGATGGGCGAAAAGCGGTAGGTTTTCCGGTCCGAGGCCAAGACTGGAGAGGTTGTGCACCGAAACAGGTCAGCTTCGAGTGGACATCGAGCTCACGGCGTCGGACAGGCTGCTGGTTTGCTAGGAGGGTGAGTGCAGCGAACAACGACCCAGAGAACTGTACGCTACCGGGGCCAACTTTGGATATGTCTCGTCCATTTACTCGATGCCTGTGCGAATGCATCAGGAACCACAACTCACGAATCGCCTCGACACGGTCTCTGATGCCTTATCATGGAGTTGTACCCCGAGTCTTCACCGACTGGGCCAGAAGTTAGCGAACAGATGTGGCGGACCGCATTCAACCTATGCGCACTTTCACAATCCTCTCTCCGCGGGTTGTCAACTCCCTTTTTCCTGCTTCCAGCTGCATGAGATTCGGTCGCTATTGCTCTGAAGAAGGGTTTCGGACGCACATGCTCGACAAAAGACTTCGAACTTCGACAAGCTTCTTCAGGCTGTAAGCCCCGCGCGTTTCTCGAGAACAGCTCCGCCGACCATTCACGAACTTTCCATGTTATTGAACCGCTTCAATGCCATGGCTATTGCGACCCACCTCTATCCCACGGTTCCAAACGTTCGATTCCGCATCAGCCACGCTTGTCGCCGTGTCATCTTCCCAAAGGTGGATGGCGTTCCTCCTCGATATTAACCTTGCTTAGAAATATCAGGACGACATCATCAATGCGCTGCTGATTTCGTCTGTTTCATCGGTATTGTCGATCGAGCATGAGTGTACGTCGGCGATATTTACTCTGGACGGCCTGCAACATCCAATGTTACGAGGCACACCTTTCGAGCCAGTGGGCCACAGGTGAGGGTTCGAGGTCAACGGAGTAAAATATGGAGAGAAGCGGGTGCTACTCCCTAGGAGTACATGGCGGATGCTCCTCGATACGATGGCGACATCCTGAGGTACAGTCGGCCATTCTCAAGAACCCCGCCGAGCGTGCTCGTGCAAGCGCGAGTGTCGAGAGCGAGATGTACGTCGGCGCCCCCATGCCAATGTTCCCAGCAATGCGCGACGTCATTTCACCAGTTGAAATCTTGTCAGGAAATCCTCAGACATACAGTCAGTTGACAAGCTTTCAGACGCACTCGACAGGCGAGATTCAAGAATCTTATATTGACTTTTGCTGCTGTGCATACCGATTACTGCTAAGCCGCGATGACCTAGCATCCAACATGTACCTTTCGGAGGCCACTGATTGGGGAGAGATGATGTGTTGAGAAGACGTATGATACATTGGACAAGATGCTTCCCAACATATACAACATCCGTACTGTTAGCCGCAACTACGCATGCCTCTATATCCCTAGATGTTGATTTGAGTATCTTCCCATTTGGTCATACCCATCTTTGAGCGCTAATCGTTCACTCACCTCGACGAAGTCGGTACCTCCTCCCAACTTGAACCCACAGCTTGCGGGGGAAGTCGATCATCTCAGTAATGGCCCATTATAGCACACCATGTAAGATAACGCAGGTCGTCTCACTGGACTAGCGCGCTTGAAGCCCTTCCAAAACCGAATTAATCGGCCGCGTAGGCATTACTACACTAAAACCTCTCTTCCGGTTGCTCGGCAGTCCAGACACGATACTGCTTCGTTCGCTGCTGTCCGGCCTGCGCGCGGACGCACCCATCCTTGTTTCAGTTATATAGGCCAGAGCGGACGATGCTGCCGACGAATCGGACACGCCAGGTGTGCCAAGATCACGGCCAGCTGCCCATGATGTAGCATGACCCCATATTGTCCAAGACGTACCGTGAGGCTGGCCATCTTAATTGGCGGGATTGGTTGGTGCGACACGAACACCTAGTGACCTTGACAGGGAAAAAAAGGACGAAACAAGATGATTAGCGGAAACAAAGGAGAAAGAGCCTAAAGAACCGCATGCATGAGCAGAGAAAGAAAAGAGGGTCCACGCAGCTAGAACACGCACCTTACCCTCTTAAATGGTTCGGGATGTCAGAAAGAATGTTTCTAATGCCTCGCAGTGTCCTGTGCGGTTCACTCTTCCCCCGCAGTTGAGCAAACTCATTGCGAGGTTCCTTCATGGTAATTAGCACTCTGCTGTATGAGGCAGAATAAACTGAAGATTTGGTGCATCAGTGTACGTTGTGAACCAAGTGGGTGGCAGGTTTGGGTCAGCAATCTTGGACCCGCACGTGACCGTCGCGTGCGCCGAGTACAGTCGGCATCACCGTGCCATATCCAAATCACCAGCCGTCATGCACATCTCCATCCATATCCTTACTTGAGTCGGCACCTGCGAAGGGAGGGGAATTGATAAAGAAATTACTGTTTGGAGTAAGGGCTGGCGCTGAGCAACGGTCTCCAGACATGCGGAAACATGCTATTCCTGAAGGGTGGAGCTGTGGGTATGGAGCGTGGGCGGCAATCCTGTGCTTCTTGTTGACCTTTCATTCCCTCAGTTGCTTGCGCAGACGTCCATCAACTGTCAGCTACTGGTAAGCTGCTACCCAGCCTTTCGGTATGCGCGACTTACCCGAGTGGCACCCAGACGAAATCGCTATACGAACCTGCACTTGTCCATCTGTCGGTGAAGCCCCTCTCGGATCATCGTTGCGCTATGCATTGACCTCCATCTAGCTGTATCCACGCTTAATTCTGACTGGAGCTCAACGTCGCCTGTTCTATAATTTGTGCCTTGCCTGCTTAGCCGCGCAGATTGCTCAAACTTATTCCGTTCTCGTTGCCAACGATAAAGTATGGCTCTACCATTCCTGCCTTATTGCGAGCTGATCACCGAACTCGCTCCAAAGTCAGAATCTCATCCACTATCCTCCTCACTCCACAGCTTCCATGGACGACGTTTCTCGCAAGCGAGCAGACTTAGAAAGTTGTCCTCCTGGGTCTAATGGCAGGGATGTTGCCCTCTTCAACCTGGCGGTGGCCCTTCGAAACAGATGGAAGGAAGGGGAGAAATTCGGCGACTTGGGCGAGGCAATCGCTTTACTTCGTGATGTTTTACAACTACGTCCGTTTGGACATCCTAATCGGTCTTCATCGCTCTATGAGCTTGCTCTCTGTCTGTCGAATAGGTACAACAGTCAGAGGGCAGTTGCCGACTTGGAAGAAGCTGTCACACTCGGGCGTGCAGCTCTAGAGCTCCGTCCACCAGGGCATCCTGATCGTGCTGTATCTCTCCATAACCTCGCTTGTGACCTCAGGAAGAGGTTCCAAAAGCATGGTCGGAGGTGTGATCTGAAGGAGGCAATTCAGCTGCACCGTGCTGCATTGGATCTACGTCCGTCTGGCCATCCTGATCGGTCTTCATCGCTCCATGCGCTTGCTTTCTGTTTTTCGAACAGGTATGATAGTCAGAAGGCAGTTGCCGACCTGGAACAAGCTGTCACACTCGGACGTGCAGCACTAGAGCTCCGCCTACCGGGGCATCCTGATCGTGCTGTAACTCTCTATAATCTCGCTTGTGACCTCAGGAAGAGGTTCCAAAAACGTGCTCGGATGTATGATCTAAAGGAGGCGATTGAGCTGCATCGTGCAGCATTGGAACTACGTCCGCCTGGACATCCTCAGCGGTCTCCGTCGCTCCATGGGCTTGCTCGCTGTCTTTCGGATAAGTACGACAGTCAGGGGTTAGTTGCGGACTTGGAAGAAGCTATCACACTCGGACGTGCAGCACTAGAGCTCCGTCTACCAGGGCATCCCCATCGTGGTGTATCTCTTTACAATCTCGCTTCTGACCTCTGGAGGAGGTTCGAGAAACGTGCCCGGATGTGCGATCTGGAGGAGGCAATTGAACTGCACCGCGCAGCTCTGGAACTACGTCTGCCTGGTCATCATGATCGGTCTGTATCGCTCCACGAGCTTGCTCACTGCCTTTCCGCTAGGTATGACAGGCAGGGGGCAGTTGCCGATTTGGAAGAAGCTGTCACACTCGAACGTGCAGCATTAGAGCTCTATCCACCAAGCCATCGTAAACGTGTTTCGTCCCTTCATGACCTTGCGCAATGTCTAGCAAAGCATTTTCGTCACAAACCCATCGCAGCTGATTTAGACGAGGCTATCGCGCTTGAGCAAGAAGCCCTGCAGCTACTCACACCAGGAGACCCCAGTTACGACATATCTCGATCTTGTCTTATGACTTACTTCCAGATGAAGATCAATCCCGAAGTCGCCACCACGTTCCCCAGGGCCCCAGATGTGCCGCATTTTGACCTTAACCAAGTTGTCCGTGGTCTCGTATCGGAAACCCTCAAAACCATGCCAACCAGGCTACTGCACACGCACACTGGTGTCCTGTGCACCAAGGATGCTCAAATATCGCACTTTATGGGCAGCCAACAATATAATCAATTATCGTCTTCATGCAGGAGATGCCCCCCAGATCAGCGTGCAAAACTTATCCATACTACTATCTCTGGATACTTCAAATTTGTCATGTTCTCTCACCGCTGGGGTGAAAGCGAGCCACTGTTGCGGGATATTGAGGGTCGCTCGATATATGATATGTCATCCAAGGGCGGGCTTGGAAAGCTTCAAACCTTCTCTCTTCGTGCTTGCGAGCAGAATTACTTGTGGGCATGGAGCGACACGTGTTGCATAGACAAAGACAGCAGTGCGGAGTTGCAGGAAGCGATAGGATCGATGTTTGCATGGTACCGAAGGTCTGCCCTGACCATCGTTTACCTCTCTGACATCCCCAATACCGGCTCTTTTTGGACCAGCGAATGGTTTAGACGTGGGTGGACCCTCCAAGAACTCCTAGCTCCGCGGACTATACTGTTCTACGCCCAAAACTGGTCACTCTATAAGAACCTCTTGGATTCAAACCATAAAACCGATGCCGTTGTGATAGAAGAGCTCGAAAAGGCGACTGGCATAGAATCTCAGTTCCTCACCGATTTTTCTCCTGGCATGGATGATGCACGTTCAAGACTCCGATGGGCATCGTGGCGTCATACCACCCGGGATGAGGATATCGCATATTCGCTTTTTGGGATTTTCGATCTCCATCTACCCGTTATGTATGGGGAATCTGCCGAGAAGGCACTTGGCCGTCTCCTGGTTGAAATTATATCGCACTCCGGGGACATATCAATTCTAGATTGGGTCGGAGAGGCGTCTTCATTTCATTCCTGTTTCCCTGCCCACATCACCTCGTATCAGGCACTCCCATTACTTCGATCCCCTGACACGGATGAACAGTTGCTGGGGATGAGTTCGCAGCCCTCGCTGTCCACAGCGCTGCGGAAACTGTGTCGCTCACTCACTGAGTCACCCCTCCCAGAATTCATCAATCGTCGCCTTACTCTGCCATGCATAACCCATGGAGTTACCGCAGTTCAGCTGAAAGGGAATAATCCATTGTCACCGAGTTACAAATACAGGATCCTAGCATCTGGCCTAAGGCCACTTGAGATCACACTGCCGGCCAAGCTGGAAGATGCGGCGATGAAGCAAGGTGCTCTACAACTTGTTCGCCCTTGGTATTCGAAATTGTTCAGCCCATCGACCGACTTGGATGCCATGGCGGAAAAGCAGCTGCTTTCTACGCTGGGGAGGCCATTTCATGCTCTTTTGCTGATTCTGTTGCCTCACAATGAATACAAAAGGATAGCGTCTTCCACTCTTATCGTTGCTCAGCCCTCAGACTCGGGCAGCGTGGTGCAGAGCGAAGTTAGGACATTGAATATCGTGTAATATAGCTACAGATATTGGCGCGCAAGCCACCCTATTCCATTCATCTACCCAAGTGATACTGCTTAGCGGTGAAGTCGGCGACCTTTCTTTTCAGTCAGACTCGGCATGCACACGTGTTCGGGGTATTCAGAGTCGGCTCAGCCGACAAATCTCAGGCGCTTAACCCTAGCTACAGCGAATTACAAAACGATAGACCAGATCTGACCAAAACTTACATAGGCGCTTTTGTTTAGGTGTGGAGTTGGTGACGTGACACAAGAGATTTTTGGCAATTTAGGACAGCTTTTAATGACAAATAATATGACAATTCCATACTTGAAATATGCCTTGCCATTCAGGAAATGCTAAGATTTTAAGTCTAAGTAAGCCTCAAAATTCCGGCAGAAATTTGAAGTATGCGCACATGTAGCATCCGGGCCAAAATCTTGGGATATACTTAAAGTATTGGGGAAGCTTTAATGTTGGCACAAATTTCCAATTTCGGCAACAAATATAAACAGCAGCAAGATTTTAAGTTCTGCCGGCGGCAGTACGACGGGCCAAGTTTGAAATATTGACAAACAATAAGTTCTCCTCCAGAATTTGAAGTTTCGATGAAATACTATATGTATGTCGATACTAGATACATCGTCCAATTTTATATCCTGTGCGCGATCATCGCGCGATGATTCCCCTATGGATCGCCCAAGTTCGACACACTCATTGCCCATGGAGATCGAGTGAAACTTATGCATGTGCATGAGAACAGTAAAAAAGAACCCCTACATTACTACTGGAGTTAATCTGTGAGATATGTGTACAGTTAGATTGAGGCTACAGCTATCTGCATCCATGAGAATTGTTCCTCACAAGTATTTAGTTTGTCCAACTGATGCTGTCTGAGGCTGGCAACCCAGGCACTGTCATATAATGACAGTGGTAACCCCTTCACTGCATCCCTGCAGCTTTCCGGATTACCTGGTGCACGAATCCTTCTCATTGGTCGTGATCCCTGAGGAGCAAAAATGTCAGTGTCAACCAACTGCTGCAAGTCCACTAAGTCAAGCTCTCTAGCAATGGAATGGCGCCAGCCCATATTCTTGACACGAAGAACCTCCTCAACATCATTCCCAATATCACTTTCATCTGAGCTCATGCCATGCTCTCCAAGTGTCTTCACCAGCCTCTGGAGCCATTTCCAGGCACCTGCATCGTCCTCATTGCCCTCTGTCTTCAGTTTGACAATGTGATCGAGAACTGCCACTCTCCATGCATATCTCTGTGAGGTAGTGAGTATGTTGATCAACAACTGGAATAGACTTAGCAACTCACACTTCGGCGGTGAGTAGTTTGGCAACACTGCTTTAGCACTACTTGCCTCTCAGCAACTAATCGTGCCTCGGTCTCGGCAGGGGTTTCCACTGTACCTTTTTCTGTCAGTTTTGGTTGGGCATTCCTCCACGTCATCCTAAGTCATTTGTACCATTCTGTAAGGAGTCGTCTGATGTAGGTATCTGGCCATTGCATTGGCCACTGCTCTGTTGTACATTGGTCCTTCAGCTGTTGACAAAGGATCCCAAGTACCATGCTGTTCCATGGTGACTTCGAGTTCTTTGCCAAGTCAAACTGCAGATGTTCGGGGTTGGGACCAGGACCATCCTCATACTCATATGCATGTACTTCATCTTTGTCTGCAGGTTCATATACAATAAAATCCATGTCATGCGCGAAATTGAACTTCTCTTGGAAAAGGAGTTGAACTTTTTCCTGTTGCCGAATCAGCTTCAGACCATCCAAGAACCCGCCAAATCAACCAACCAAGTAGAAGTTGTGTTCCTCCTGTGTTTCTATTACCCTAATTTCATCCACTTCCTTAGCCTGAATCCTTCTCTTGCAGGGGCTCTGCTTCGTGTACTGTGAGAACTGACCACTGGTGAAAACGTTTCTTAAAGCAGTTTCAATGCCCCTGGTGAGTGCATCTGTGAATGCTGATGTTTGAGGGTTGGGAAGTTGGTCGTGTGGTGGTACCGAGGGCTCCTGCTCTATGCTAGGTGCACGGGGTGAGTTCCCTTCGTTTTGCTCCTATGGTGAGTCAGATACATCATATACGACATGTTAACGGAATCAAATGCTCACCTCGAGCAGTACACCAATCAAACGAGTCTTGCAAGAGAATCTGTGCTTCTTTCTCAGCTTCCTGATAGTGTCAAGGTTCGGTGTCACTGCAGAAACTGGCACCGATGGTCCCAATGCACGCGCCAATGGTCCTGTGGCCCATGCTGATGGTCCTGCAGCCTGTGCTGATGGACATGTATGTTGTTTGGGTGATCTTGTGGGCATGGGCATGGACGACCCATTTGTCATCGTAGATGTCTCCATGGTATCCATGCGATCGGGTTGGAGGCTCTGGCGGTTCGTGGTTCCCTATTAATTTTCAGTTGGATGCATCGTCATCTGAGGAAACAGTTACCTGTCATTGTGCATACCGATGTTCCAGATTAGCAATTTCGGTTTCCTTCTCTACCTGGAGTACGTCATCCAAACCATGCCTTGAAACAGTCATATCTCAACATACCATCAGGGTTGCTTGAACTGCATTCACCCTCTCATTCAGCTCCAGGTCACACTGCTCAAGTGCTTTGTTCAAGGTCTTGTGGGACTCCTTCAATAGATCTTGAAGTTGTGATTCCATATTAGCCTGCATTGAACATTTAGCTATGAGTGACTGCATCTGTTACTCAAGAACTAAAGACAGACCTTCATCTCCTGGCAGAGGCTCTCGATGTCATTTCAGTGTTGTAGTGAGGCAGCTTGCTGATCCATGACAAGCTGAGCACGAAGTACTTCCTGCTCCTGAATGATGAATCAGCAGATAGTTGTCCTGACAGTATGGGCGATACCTACTTCCTCCCACTGTTGTATGATCTTCTGAAGCTCAATAATTTTACCTTGCTGACTTTCCAGCTCACACTGAGCAATGGCCTGAAGTCAGTGATTCTGCTCTTCAAGCAATTGACAGGTCTGAAAGTCATAGTGAGAGTTGAACGGTGAGCATTTCAACTAGGTAACACACCGCCTTTAATGAACACATACACATTCTCATGTTATTCGCAGCCTCTTTTTTCACATACAATTCACACTGCAGCGCTTGCGAATAGTCAACTTCCTCGTAACGACACTTATCCTGATGGTGGGCTCCATAGTCAGTTTGGCTACCTCCACCTCTGCCTGAAAACTAATGGTAAATGAGGATTATTCCCATAGGATAGAGAAAGGAAGAAGACTGTACCTCAGATGCATCTTGTGTGTGACATAAGGTGCTGGTCCTTTGTGAGCTGGATTGACCAATGTCGCTAGTGGAAGACTGATGCCCTTCATCTGCTGTCACTGCAGATTCAGAATCAGAGGGCTGGGAGCCCATTGGTATAGTTTCTGCCATGCACACTTCCATCTGATATACATTAGGATCAGGGACCATACCCTCTTCATCCTCAAATAGATCATCACCTTGAACAGTTTGGAGTGTCTCTGGATGGTAGCAGGTGGACGAGTTATGAGAATGACGAGATGTCGATGGAGGGCAAGAGTGGCAGGGGGTTGGAGTGTGTGACGTATTCTGAGAATCATCGAGCATCACCCCAGGTATTGGTAACTCTGCTTCACATGACATTCTGGTATTTGGTGTCACATCTGTGATGTGTGCATAAGGTCCAGACCACAGTCCGACCATCTGAGGTGTTATTCTAGCCCTACAGGCTTCTGTCGTAAAACTCTGTTCCATCTCTAATTTGACTTACGATCTATTTCTATTTCTGTTGCCATATTTAGTATGTTTCTCTTGCACTTCCTAAGTGACTTGCTACACTTCCATACCCGTATGTCTTACTAATCCCCATACCATCTGGCTATCTGGTGTAGAGAACAGTAAAACTAAACTCCGGGGAAGGGCCTCGAATGAGACCAGTGCGAGTAGATACTTCGTCCCTGAAGGGGCTTCAGGAGCCTAGCACAGGTCCTCTAGAGAGCACTCTTCAAAGCCGAATGATAAATAGAGGGTATCTCCAGACACTGTGTGTGTGCACTACTACTGAGGTCCGCATGTCGTCGATTGAAGACTTTTCGTGCTCTACATGCGTCTGACTCCTTGCATGGGCTTAGTCAGCGCCCAGCTACACCCGCCACTCCTCTCGAACCCCTAAGCCTCTCCCTCCAGGACCCTCTTCGCCCTTCGGATGATTCCCCCTGCCCTCAGACACCTTCCTACAGGCCGTCGACCCTCCACCGAGCCTCCCGCTACCCTTTCGAACCCCTCGCACCACCTCCTCGAAACCCTCAACACCCTCGAAACCCTCTATACCCTCGAAACCCTCTATCATCTTTCTTTCTCATAGTAGGGGCCTAGCCATGCCTACACCGGCGACTACTAACTTACCTTACTAATGGCTCACTAATATTGTTACTCATCCGTACTGTGCTCCGGTAGTCACTACACCCTGGACATTGCTTTATACTTTTCTCTGTACTATAAAAGCTTTGTACATATGTCATAGCACATCAGTTTGAATATCGAATAAGATACTCATCGATCTCACTTGACTCCAGACAGTCTCTGGATAGTTCTGACCTCTGGGACTCGGCAGGAAGAAGTGTACTAAGTTGTATGCTAAACTCCAACTACCCAGACTTTTGCTCTAGTCACCCTCTGCCCTCAGACCCTCTTGGAGACCATTGAGAACTGGTCTTGACATTTGGGCCCTAAGTCTTTCATGAAAGCGCTTTTTATAACTTGGGGGTTCCGAAACCAATTGTCAAGCAATTTTTTTGTTCACTCACCACATGCTCAGAAAATTCTGTCGCAATCTGTGGGTCAGTGATAATTGTGATAGCCTCGTGATGGCCTCCATGGGCAACCTAGGCGACAATGTTCCGAATTCATCATCAAGCAATCTTTTTTGTTCACTCACCAAAAAAAACTCCATTGCACATCCATCTTCATATCATCTTCATGTAATCCTGATGTGTGATGGGCACTTTGAATTGTTAGAAACTGCAGGCATACCTGGCTGTATTGTATCTGATTGTCTATACAAATATGGTTAGTGCACAAACCTCAATATGTGTTATCAGGCAACTACATCGCCC
Organism: Pisolithus thermaeus; assembly: GCA_024663475.1. NCBI lineage: Eukaryota > Fungi > Basidiomycota > Agaricomycetes > Boletales > Pisolithaceae > Pisolithus > Pisolithus thermaeus. The sequence continues at coordinate 271,489 of JANFAF010000095.1, forward strand.
ACTCATCCCTGCTTAACTCTATTGTCCTTGCAAATGCAGTTAGCGTTCAAAGCCTAGACTCGAAGTGTGATTTAACCATTAGTCGTGATGATTTATTGGGCGACTGCGTCGCCCACTCATCCTCCTGCATACTGGCTATCCACCTGGTGCTGGTCACTGGTCATGCTTTATGCTCATTCTGAAATTCTGTCAACATGGTGAACTCACAAATGTATATCCTTCCATCACGTTCTGTAAGCAAACTCACCATTATCCATACCTAGGACTCAGGAGCATTCCAGAGTCTCGAACTTCGTCTGCGGTGCAGACTTTATTCAACCTCCTGTAGTAAACCTCGCCAGGCTGAGATGCTCACTCGATGTGCAGCCATCTCCTATGGATCACCCTGCTTCCCAGTGGCTGAAGCATTGCTGCAAGAGGCGACACTTCAGCCCTATATCCACAACTGCCAGGTTACTGTACACAAGGGATGACACACCTATAATTACTGTGTATTCTTCAAGCAGCACTGCCGGCTCCAGGTGAATGCCTTGTTGAGTGGAGATGGTGAATTCTGGGGAGACGTCATGGTCATGAGAATTGGTACACGGACATGCCGTGTTGTGAACATGTGTGCAAGAGACTCTGTGATTGCCGACTACATTGTCAATCGGTCAGTAAATACAAGCATTGAAGGTTCAGCAACTTACCAATTCGCCATTACAGGGTGGCACAATGACTGAACTGCCATGGACGGTCAAGACTACCTCGTTTCATTGGCCTCGTGAAGCCATCGCTTGCCCAACACCATCACTATTTGCGATCTTGCATTCCCGGTATCATAGCTGTAGCTGGTGTAACATAGTAGCATATGAGGTCGTGCACACTGTAAGTCCGAGTATGATAACATATGAGCGACATCAATTAGCGAGCCGGATTGGTACGGACCCATGGGTGATAATGGTTGCAAGATGCAAACAAACCACATGCAATGCTAGGCTGCTGGATCTGGAGCAGGGTCACTTGCGATAAACAGGTTGACGGCAGTGAAGCAAAGCCATGCATAGTAACGATGGGGCAGGATGGATGGCGACTCAGACGATGTATTGGTAGCCTACAAGAGGAACCGTGACAATAGCAGAACACCAGACTACATAACACGTGCAAATTACTTCTGCTGGGTATATACCAATCAGTTTGATGTTAGTAATGGAAGACGGATGAGAATGTACTCTAGAATGCTTCGCCTTCCCTGCAGCCATCTCAGCCTTCCCTGCAGCTATCTCAATCTCCTGACATCTCGCTCAACTTGAAGTGTACTTAAGATGCATCATCACCATGTCAGTAACCAGCCAGCAGTTGCTGTAATTCTCAAGATCAGGGAATGCAGCCGTAGCCTGAAATCTTCATATTCACTGCAACCACGACAAAAATTTAGGCTACCTACCTTGTCATGCACGACTTTGAGAAGTGTAGGATTCTGGGTGGATGCACATTTGGCAGTATCCAGATGCTCGTCAACAAGACGATGGGTTAATTTCTGAGTACAATGCAATAGTTAGAAGTTCATTCGAGATAGTAAGAACGGATGCTACCTTGAATTTCAGATACACTGCATGATTCCAGTCAAGCGCTGTTTCAAGGTTGTACCCACCATGACCAGGACGGCCAGGCTCCCCTTGTGGCTTGGGAATCTTGGAGTCTTCTGAGAGGGTACTCAGAGAAGACTCGCTATCAGAAGAGTCGTCTGAAGCTGAGGAAGCATTGGTAGCACTGTGAGTCTGTTCACTCGCAGCAGATGTTGCCCACTGGAAGGTGACTCTTTTTGCATATGGGGAAGTACTACGATGGTCCGACTTGGGGGAACGTGATGGAAAGCAGAACACTGGGGCAGGAGTAGACTGGCGAGAATGGTTAACAAGAGGATCCGATGTGTTGACTGCAGTAACCTTCACCAGAGTAACATCCAGACCAGCTGGACCAAGGACCTCAGTAGCAAGTAGCAACTTCGGGTATTCTGCATGATCGCCGAGCAGTGGAGGGGCAGTAACATTGTCATAGAATGGTGACACAGGCTTAATAGTGGTTGGCATTAGCAGGGAGGCTTGATGCTGAATGAGACTGAACCGAATACTTATTAAGAGATGGTACAGGCAACACGACATGCCACTCAGTCTTGCCATGTAAAGGTATCAACAATATCAACAATTACACCGGTTAAATAATCTCATACCTTCCTGTTGGGAGCGCACTCTTTTGTTTTGTTTTTGTCTCCCGAAATCAAAGTAGATAGCAATGAAGGCAGACTCAGAAAACAATTATAAACAATTATATAGATCGAAGTGGCATCCTAGATAAAAACTTGCATACAACGTGCCGCATATAAATGTAATGCACGACGTGAGTGAGACATACTCATTACCAATCTGAACGATGTTGCCATTTTCGCTACTGTGGTTCTCATCATCAACAAAGCACTACTGGAAGACTGCCTCCTTTTCCAGTGTAGGCTGCTTTGTGCTTGCCTTATCCCATAATGGAGAGAATCTTGCAGTTGGTGGTATGCCTCAGTCGAGAACACTTCATTCTGGATCTGGACTCACACTCATCTAGGTGCACAGGGGATCAAGCTCTTGAATATTTTAACTCAAAGGGAACTTACTGTACCATCACACATAGACTCATGCGGGGTCATGACTTGCACAACATAGATGAAAACAAGGTATACTTTGTCTGAAACTCTCTGCTATGGGACAAACTTGGGTTATATCATGTTTCTGCGAACCCACCCTGCTGATGTAAGATTTATTCATATAAATGATCAAACACATACCCAACCACGTACGAAATCAGCAGAAGCAATTCCATGAGATTTGTGCTTGTAGGCTTGGCTCGGGTTTCGAAATCACCTGTATTACCTGGGACTCAGCATCTGCTGAATCGACATGTCAAATAGCCCTTGGAACACGCGACAACATCATCCAGGTCCTAGTGCTTGGTGCCAACTTGCAGCTGCAGTCGGTGTTCGCAGGTCAGCTGGACAGTACTGTGCCGAGATCGATTGCATTTGGTGATACTGGCAGCATCTATGTATTTGGCTTGTATGATGGGAATGTGTAAGTATGTACTCCCAGTTCCAGTGTACCAGCTCACCTATGATTGGTTAGGACCAAATTAAGCAGCAAGGATGGGACAGTCCTGTCAGAGCATCATTGCCAATCAGTAATGTGAGCACATGTTCACCGCCACTCTGCTATGCTGACTTCCACATCAGAGGTTCAGCAGCCATACACCTCAAAAGGGGTCTCTTTGTTGTGGACAATGCAACTGATGGATTCATGCTGTATCATTTAGAGAGTGGTCAGTTAGTTAGGACTTTCACAGCAGACCCACCAACTGTGCCTGTTCCCAAGCAAGCCTTGTTTGATGAAGATGGAAAGGTGGTGATCAGGGGTAGCAACAATGGCAGCATCTATGTCTTCAATAGATGAACCAGTGTGCTGATTGAGACTCTGAGTCATATGGCCATGATGCTCGTTCCAATGATCACTGTATGTCACTCTGGTGAGATGAAGGGGGTTTAATGCTAATTAATATATCTTGGCAGGTGCGCGACGTTGGTGGACGGTGCATTATTGCATGTGCATCCCTGGCTGGTGGTCGGAAGAAGGCAGTAATCAGTGTGTGGTTGCATGACTATGACGTTTGGAAAACCCACCGAACTAATTCTTGGACTTGGGTGAGGTCTCTTATCACATTTGTATTCTTGGTCATGGTCACTTTGGGTTCTCAAATTCCTATAAATGTAAGCCAGATATTGAAGTCAACGTCCATACTGACTTCCATTCCGAGATACAGGCCGAGCTCGATGTCTGGATGATGAGTTGGCAAAAAATTGATGTACAATCTTGCCTATTTGATGGAACTCGGTCCAGAGTAAACAGCTTAGAGAATGATGTGGAGCAGTTAACTGGACTCACGAAGCAGATTCTGCGAATGGTTGAGGATAAGAGTCAAGCTGACTTGGACCATGATATAGGGAGGACCGACCAAAGGGAAAGAACAGCTGCGCCACATACAGCAGCCTGGGTGTATGGTGGGGAACAGGCAGCCCCACCAGTTATTTACTTGTAGAAAGACATACATGTACATTTAGCCAATATTGCAGTGTGACCTCTGTGATGGCGATTACATCGCCGTCACAGGGGGATCCGAATCATTCTGTCTCCATGTCCCTGCCAACACATACATCGTTTCATTTCCATCGCACATCCTTGATCTCCTGTGGAATACTAACAGCATACCAAAGTATCCTCTCCAGTGAGTTTCTACCTCATTTCCCTCGCGAGATCTCACCACAGGTCTTGTTCTAGTTGCTTGGAAACAAGTACAAGGATGGCAGCATGTCATACATACCAATCTGGCTCACAACAAGGTCATGATGATGGGAAACTGCCATTCCAGATGAAAGTCAGGACCCTGGGTGAGTCTCTCCCTTCCCGACCTTGTTTTAGTCTAAGATGTGGTCAGAGGTAGGAAGTTGCATATATAATGCAAAGTTTCCTGCTGTAAATGAGAACCTCCCCCAGACTTCATGAGTTTTTCAATTCTCAAGCCCCGCATTTCCTGACCCATGGTGTTGATAGCGCATGCCTTCTGCTTCCCCTGTCCTCAAACAATGTGTTTGTAATGAGTGCCTGGACAAAGGTGGTACGGATGCGAATGGACAAAGAAAGGGTGTGCTCATGAACTCCCAGCTCATGCCAGCTCATCTCAAGCATGTCCAAGTTGAGCATCTCACCAACTGCACACATACTGATGGTTCATCCAGCAATGAGACTGGGTCTTTGCCTGACGCTGGTGATTCCATAGCTGGGCACTTATTCACTCTCACACTCACTGACGATGGCCCTGGTACTGAGCGTGCCCCCAGTAAGCTATGGAGCTCCCATGCCAAGTTTCAGGACACAGGTCCGAGCTGTAGTGTCATCGCAAATCCTCCAAGCGGAGGATCAGTCCCCATCGCTGACCTTACAAATAGTATTAACTGCCTCATGCTTCGATCTGCATCACCATCCACGTCACCCTCCAATGAGCTCCCACCCATTCCCATGTGTCCTAATACTTCATCATTGTTGGGCTCTGTGACTCCTACCTTAGTGGTTGGTGGCTGCAGATTGCCTAAGAGGGATAGTCATCGTTGTATGGTCAAAGCCCTTCAGCTCTTGAACAATGTCGAGTTGCATATCCACCACTGCAGCTGCCTGTTGCTCAAGCCATCTGATGTTGACTATTCCTTCCTTCAGTGCGAAGTAATGACTCTGCGTCAGGCCATGGACAACGTCACCTGGATTGCAGATTCTGTCAAGTCTAAGAAGAGGATGTTGTTGACTCTCTTGCAGGAGTTGGAGGCCAAAGTTTCTTCTCACCTACCTGTCTTACAAGGTCCAGTGGACATCAACACAGGTATGAGGCTCTGTTATGTGGTAGGCTGGGAATGACTGATGTGGGATGCAGAGACACAGTACCAGCCACCAGTCGAATGAATGGATGTGGTTGCACAGGTTATGCTGCTGGTTGGCATAGTATGCAGCATCATATTTGGTATTGGTACCACTGGTGCCAACTTCATTATGGGCAGTCTTTCGCTCGTACTCTACCTTGCCTTCCAGAAACCTGACAGTGCACTCAGTGCTACCCATGAAAACGTCATGAAGCAGATTCTGTCCACCATCTCTGGTGCCCTCTCTAAATTCCAACTTAATGCAAAAATGATTCAATATGCTGTTTGTGCTTGTCACTGTATATACATATCCACCCATACCTTTGCCAGGTTCCAGCGTTCTTGCATACCCAGAACATTGCAACAACTTCTCTATGCCAGAGATTCAGTGCGTGGAGGAGTTACTAGATACCAGTACTGATGGGATGTGTCACCCGAAGAAGACTTTCGTTTATCATGACTTCAAGGATTATCTAGCAATGCTTATGTCTCGTGGAGACATAGAGAAGGCCATGGACGAAGCATGCAATGATTTGCAGGTGTCATTGTCATCACCACCCTGTATTGTCAAGAACCCCTTCGAGGTGCAATTCCTCCAGGAATTTTGTGGTCCAAACCCCAGAAGGCTCTTTGTTGATTGAGGTGATGAAGGTCGTTATGCATTTGCCCTTCATGTTGACTTTTTCAACCCTGAGGGAATGAGCGTACGAGGGCTGAGCACATCATCAGGCATTATCTCCATGGCTTGCCTGAATCTCCCACCAGATGTTTGGTACAAACCAGAAAATATTTATCTCACTGGCATCATACCTGGTCCCAAGCAGCCATCCCTTGAGCACCTGAATCACTACATATGGCCGCTTGTTGATGACATGGTGACTGTGTGGAACCAAGGAATCTGCTTTTCATGAATGGCAAACTATCCTAATGGCCAAGTGATACGCAGTGCTGTGGCCTTAGTCATATGCGACTTACCCGCAGCTCGCCATCTTGTGGCTTTCGCTGGTGTTGGGAGTCATTTCTTCTGCAGTGCATGTAACTGTTACCATAAAACAAATTATGCCCAGATGGACTTTCATAATTGGACAACTCGTGACAGGGACAAGACCTGTCACTCCACAGAGCAATGGAGGGATGCACCTACATCCACCAAACGTGATAAGATCTTCAAGGAGCATGGTGTACGCTACTCGGAGCTATGGTGCTTGCCATACTGGGATCCCGCATGCCAACTTGTAGTTGATTTGATGCACTGTATACTCGAAGGCTTGGTCCAGTACCATGTGTGAAGTCTACTTAGACTTACCAATGAGACTTTGGATGCAGCACGCTCATCAAATCCTGCCTTCCACTTTCCTTTCAAACAGGTTGATCCAAACACTGCTGCAGAACTTTCAATGGGCTGAAAAGAGATTTCACAAGTCTCTGCCCTCCATGAGCTTCTTACTGCGCAAGTACCCCATTGCACAGATGACATCACAGTCAAGGCATACCTCGACCGGCTTCGAGAATCCATACTTCACAAGAATACCCGTGCTCTCAAGTTTGTTTGTCAGAGCTTAGGCCATATTCCTTCAAAGCAGGGAAGAACCTTCAAAGCTGATTATGCGAAGGCGCTCATCGATTGGGTGAGTTCGCTATTCTGACTTTACCATAGTACATCACTGAGTAAATCTGTCAGTGGGCAGCAATGCCCTTTTCACCCACCCAGGTGGCTACCCAGGTCGAATATACTCAGTTCGACACGTGAGAAGTTCTGTGTCAGGTTCACAGCGTTATTTGTGACACAGTCACTCCTTCTTGGCTCGGTTCAGTACCTACTAATTTTGGTGACTTAGCCACTGGAACAATGAAAGCAGATGAGTGGTGCATCCTTGCAATAGTTTATCTCCCAATAGCATTGATTAGCCTCTGGGGGGCTACTCAGGCTAGTCCACGAAATGATGGACCAGACCTCAAGGCAGTTCTTGACCACACGATGGATCTCATTTCTGCTGTGTACCTGGCTTGTGCACGCACAACGAGCAACAACCGTGCGACTGCTTATCGAGCCTACATTGCTAGCTACATCGGAAAGCTCAAGACAATATACCCTGCATCCAGTGCATGACCCAACCACCATGCGTCCTTTCACATCTATGACTATCTTATGTTGTTTGGTCCTGTCCATTCCTGGTGGTCATTCCCCTTTGAGCGTTTGATTGGGATGTTACAGCATCTTCTGAACAATCACAAGTCTGGTCAGCTATAGCATGTCATGGTGGTTTGGCCTCTATGACAGAGTTGATAGGGTTGGAAGCAATGATGATGCAATCCTACCTCAAAGCAGCAAAACTTTGAGGCTGGCTTTCTCGACCATGATGCCCTCCAGCAATTCGAGAATGCAAAATTCTCCTTGATCGGACATATGGGGTCACAGGGGCAAGCCGGGATCTTAGTGATGACCCCAACAATGATGGCATTCTGGTACCCTCCACAGTGGTGCCAGTAGTAGTTCCATGGGATCTTTTCAGGCTCACTCGCCAACATACTGCAGTCCTATACACACACGTTAGGCACGAAGGCATTGTCTATAGCAGGTCCTCCACTCATGTTGGCAATTCACTTATCATGTTCTACCCACAAGGCTATCTTTCAGTGTCACCTGTTCCCGGAAGCATCAAGTACATATTCGGAGACAACGGTTTTCTGACTCTCGCCATGCAATGACAGTTGCCATTACTGTCCAGAAAGCAGCATGACCCATTTGCATCATACCCACACTTTCCGGCGAAGTTATATTCTTCAGTCCTCTCAGATGACTTAGAAACTGTGCATCTATCATGGGTTGTTAGTCATTTTGCCTGTCTTGCAGTCACAGATGATCACATAGTTGTCCTCTCCCTGTGTCGCGTAAGTTCCATGGCTTAATCCTACAGTGAGACCTGCTAACTTTCTACCCCCAGGACTAAGTCCTTATGCACGTTACCATCCATACTTTCCATGTTTGCATTGGTTTCACCCGGTCAGGTACAATCGTTTTTATACTAACACCAGCATCATTCTCTCCGGCATACACTATTTAATGGATGATGTATCCTCTGGTACATGTCTAGGACTGCGACTCATGCACATTTTGTGTCGCATAAGTTTCACTCGATCTCCATGGGCAATGAGTGTGTTGAACTCAGGTGATCTGTAGGGGAATCATCGCGTGATGATCGTGCACAGGATATAAAATTGGATGATGTATCTAGTATCGACATACATATAGTATTTCGTTGAAACTTCAAATTCTGGAGGAGAACTTATTGTTTGTCAATATTTCAAACTTGGCCCATCATACTGCTGCTGGCAGAACTTAAAATCTTGCTGCTGTTTATATTTGTTGCCGAAATTGGAAATTTGTGCCAACATTAAAGCTTCCCCAATACTTTAAGTATATCCCAAGATTTTGGCCTGGATGCTACATGTGCGCATACTTCAAATTTCTGCTGGAATTTTGAGGCTTACTTAGACTTAAAATCTTAGCATTTCCTGAATGGCAAGGCATATTTCAAGTATGGGATTGTCAAATTATTTGTCATTAAAAGCTGTCCTAAATTGCCAAAAATCTCTTGTGTGAAAGCCAAACAATGTCAGTCAGTCATGTGAGCATGGAGTTACCAAAACGAGTGACTGAGGGACATGTAGCACAGACTTGGGTATGTAGCAATCTGCTCACACTGCTGCAGCCACAACACCATCCTGATGCCAGGCAATCATCGACACATACTGGAAGCTGTGAAGCAGCAGTGGGTTACAATGTCGACACTGATGAGCTCCTGAGAAATAGTGCAAGCTACTGGTACAAGTCACAGAACAGTCAATTGGGTGCTCCAGTTATCTCGACTCACAGGCTCTGTTGTGAAGAAGCCATGTACTGCAAGTGGACGCCCTCACACACTAACAGCACATGATGTCCAGGTAAGATCTAGTGTACACGTAGGAATTTTGTGTTGGCATAGGTGATTTGACCCTGAGTAGTATCTCCTCTCATGTATCAGGCATTCACCGGATATATATCTCAGCGAGCTCCAGTATCACCTTGAAAAAACAAGGGGTGTGTATGTCTCTACGTGCACTATTCAACACACACTTTGGTGACATGGATTTACACACAAACATGTATGTCTGTTGCACACTGGTTTTGATACACACTGTTCACTCAGCCTATAGGTGTCAAGGATTGCTCTTGAATGCAATGAGCAAATGCGTGATGAGTATCAGCTTGCTGTTTCTGAAGAATTTCCCCCATCACAACTGGTTTTTGTTGATGAATCTGCTTGTAACTGGGTCACACTGAGATGGCCCATGGCCTGGTCACATTCTGGAACACAAGCCCACCAGCGAGAGCATTTCATTCGGGGAAAATGGTGGGTTTCATGATTGTATGGCCTTTTGATGACATGTTCAATTTCTTCAGGTATTCTGTTCTCCCTGCAATCTCACTGGATGGTATCCTTCACCTTGACATTCAAGACTGTGCCTACACTGCTGTGTCTTTCAACCAATTTGTCAATGTTTTACTCAACAGCATGAACCCCTTTCCACAGAATAACTCAGTCATTGTCATGGATAATGCGAGCATCCATAAGTCACCTGAACTCGAACATATGATACGTGAAAGGTGGGTGATTACTAATCAAACACTTCATGGCACATTGTTATGATTTTCATTTGTAGGGGAATGTGGTTACTTTACCTGCCTCCATACTCCCCAGATTTCAATCCAATTGAGGAAGCCTTCTCAGCTATGAAGGCATGGATTCGTCACAACCATGATTATGCAAGGGTGGAGCTGTCTGGGGACACAACCTCTGACCCATACCAAATCATTATAGATGCAGTATTCGCTTCCATGACCAAGGATAGTATTCATGGGTGGTTTGCAGATTGTGGATACTTGCAGTAGTACAACCTATGTAACACAGACTGAAATACAATTTCACTTCATCATGTCAAGCAATGGTTCTAACAAATCTCCAGAGTGTGGTCATCACTGGGATCTTCATTCTCTTTGTCACTGTCATCTACTGCTCTCCCTTTACCTTTCTTTGCCCGGTGAATCAGCCAACGAGTAGTTGCAAGGAATGGACAAAGAGCACCAAGTGGCATCCCAACCACATCAACAAAAAACTCCTCCTGGATACCCAGAACACTATTCACATATGCAACACCATGGGAGATGAGATTATCCTCATACTGAAGCATATTGAGAAGTGGCATCATGGTATCCAGTTCCTGAAGAGCATCAGTGATGGCAGGAAAGCATACAGTGAGGTCTTCTTCTTCATCCGAAACAGACCCTATCAAATATCTGGTAGAGGAGCTGACAGATTCTTGTTGTTTACTACCATCAAGCAGCCCAGGGAGGTGCACATGGATTGCAGGCACATTTGATGTGCTTGAAGACATGCACCGTCACTTAGGCATGTGGTCAAATGTACTCATCTCTGGTGGCTGTTCATAGGTTGCATTCCCAAGAAACTCACAAGGAGTTCAGCCAACAGCTTACATTCTGCAGAGTGCACTTACAATACTTTTTGCCCAGGAGGTAAGCTTGTAGATATCAAGGGCATCATGGTCACCAGTTGGTGTGACATAGCAATACTTTCCAGCATGCTGTGCACAGCTGAGTCTCTCCTTGAGTTTACGAAACTCAGATGCAAAGCTCATCACTGTGGATGGCTGTGTGTCACCCGAAGCACCTGTGTATGTTGGAAACATTAGCAACATCATTTCACCTCAGATGTTTACATACCTGCATGTGCATCCACTGTGACTGGTAGCTCAGTTGCAGCAGCAGCACTCCACAGAGACTTTCTGCTGGTTGACATTGCCTGGGTTGGCTTACACTGGTACAAGAAAGATTAGACCCCTTTGTCTGTACTCTCATGGACTTAACCTACCAAGTTATGAATTTCAAGAATGACTTGCCTGCCACATGCCTGCTTCATCAGCTGACATCCACGCTCAAAGGCTTCTGAGAGTTGCTCAGAGTCAGAAAGCTGGTGGGGAGGATCACGTGCCCGGTCAGTATGGTACTTGTAGCCTAAGCCACCTTTGGATCCAGGTCCATCTTCGCATAGACACGAGAAAAAAAATCCTTGAAGTCTACATCCAAGGCAAAGCATAGTTGAACATGGCTGACAGTCCCCCCAACAACCCCTGTATTGAGAGGAACAGACACTGAGATGCGGGTATCTACTGGGAGGTGCCATCAAGTCCTGACCCTACTACCAAGTGGGTATGAGATATTTCGTACCTTTGCCAGTGGCTTCTGCTTGATCATTCACTTGAACAGCAGCAGCGGTTGCCTGTGATGAAGCAGGGCCCTGGCTCAGAGGGAGGGGATGGCTAACAGCCAGCTGGCTGCCAAGATGCATCTGTTGGGTGTAAATAGGGCCCTGAGGCATACACAGCGAAGGTGGTCCATTGCACTGGGAAGCCTGATGAATGAGGGGGTGGGTGGGAAGTGATCCAATCCAATAGCCTGCACATGGAAAGTGACAGTTCTGGGACTCATGGCTAGCACAAGTCTGCAAGTTTGAATTTGGGTTAGACATAGCAAAGAAATAAAGAGGTCATTGCCAGTTGGTATGAGGGCAGACTCACCATCACTTTTATACCACTGTCATCACTGCTCGGATGTGTCATCCAACACACTCGATCATCCACAATTGTACTAGCTAGACAGATAGACTGAAGATGACACTGGCATTGAACAGAGAAAACACTGATGACAGCACAACATTGCAGCAAGCAAAGGGCTACTACTCGTTGCAGTGGGGGGAGAGGGCAAACCCACCAGTGCAACTTTTCCCTCTGGTCATGCCATGCTCAAAGACAAGTAACAGCCATCACTATCCTGCAGGAGCATTGAGAAAAGTGGGCTTCAAAATGTCTGGGACTCACTACTGTGGTAAACCTGTCAATGATGCAGCTGGTGGACACAGGTCAGCTGAGAGTTGGGGCAGGCTAGGATGGAGCATAGCACACTGCCCTCGGTTGCTTGTTTTGGTAACGCCACACTCACATGACTGACTGATATTGTTTGGCTCATGTCACCAGCTCCACACCTAAACAAAAGCGCCTATGTAAGTTTTGGTCAGATCTGGTCTATTGTTTTGCAATTTGCTGTAAACCCAACTTCATCTTCAACTTTTTTTGGAGGATTCAAGCTCTGACAACTTGTCTGCATTCAGAAACATGTTAATGGTTTGAAATGCTGTGAAGGTAAATACAAAGTACAAGTGTAGTGTAGATAACTTCATGAATAAAGTATTCTAAATACTATACATCCCAATGTCTATTGATCACCAGGATGCCCTGAAGTTCTCTTCACATAGACATATTGCAATTACTTGATGATGCTCTGCTCACTACTGCACAGATGTGAAATGATGAAATCAGTGCAAGCCTTGGGGATGATAGTGATATGGACCTTATGGATGGGATGGACACGTCATCTGGCACCTCAGGGATGTCCCCTGCCTCACTGAGCCCTATGATCTTATCCCCCCCCTCTCCAGCATCCTCATTCACCTCTACCTGGGGATCTATGTCAGTTGATTCTGAATCAACTGGCATGATCTCAATGACAGACATGATTACCATGTTGGAGCATATAAACCTCCCCTGTATTGCAGGTCCTAGGTGCGATGTTTAGGTGCTTACATAATCACCTTAGAGCGGACTTAGCAGTACATTTCATAGAGTTCCCTCAGTAGCTCACAGTCTACTGAGGGTAAGCACTCATATATTTCACAGTACATTACTTACTGACATCCTGTAGTAGCCTACAGGTATAGTATTCTACTTAGTAGCTCACAGTCTACTGAGGTAGCCTACAGACATATTTCAAGATACTGCACCATATACCCAACTGCTGCATACAATTGAAGTGCTATGTGATGAGGTTGAGGCTGCATGTGTTCTCGAACACCCAGATGAACCAATTCCTAAAGCTTTGCAACTCCCTCTCCTCAGTCATTTTGCAGAGCACTGCCCTTCTTTATTTTGCAAGAAACTTCACATCAATCCCAAGGTGTTTGATGAGATCCTGGATCAAATCAGTGGCCATCCCATGTTTCAAAACCAATCGAACAACAAACAGTTACCTATCTCAATACAACTTGCGATCTTCCTCTACCATGCAGGCCACTATGGGAATGCATGCTTGCCAGAAGACATAGGCCAGTGGGCTGGTGTTAGCATTGGAATGGTGGTGAATTGTACCCACCATGTGATTGCCACTATTTTAGATCAGCATGATGACTTCATATATATTTGTAAGGATGCCCTAGACTACCACACTTAAACAGGTGTGGAGTTCATTAATGGTTGAACTCCGTTGTTATTTGTAGATATATTACGTAAACAAGGGCGCCCATATATAAACGGGCGCCCGTTACATAAGGAGGACGACTTCTTTTTTACCATACTTTACGCACTCCAATATAACACTGGTCGTGTTTATATTCGAGTGACTAAGTATACAAGTGAACGAGAAGCTAGCAACTTTACATTTTTTAAACACCCGAACGTGTTATGGGCCCCAAGTCTAACAAGAACCTCGCGCCGCAGAAGAAAAATTCTCGTGGCGCATCAAAACCTCTCGAACCCGATAGGATTCGAGAAGACGGCGATGGTGACGATCCGCCACCATCGGAGAAAAACGAAAACTACCCTCAAGCGCGATCGTCCGAGACGACCACGCGAGAAACTACCGATGACGCCGATCGTGCCATAATCTTAGACGAAGGCCCGAGTGCCCTGACCGACCTAACTACGGAGACTGCTCTCGTAGAAAATACGAGAGCAGAAGGATCGGGAAAAGGAAAGGAAAAATCCGACAATAGAAGAAAACCACCCACGTTCCCCGAGTTCATCCGGGAACTGAAAGACATAGTGGCAGAATGCACCACCCAATGGGAGAACTTTGGTGACCAGGACGAACGTGGCCACCAAGTACGTACCTTCAGAAAATTATATGACTTGGTGGACATGCCCGACATCGAAAGCGCACACGACGGGGCTGGCGAAGAAGGCCGAGCCACTGCGCGCGCTGAACGAAGGGAGATCCACTATGAAGACGAGTCTACAAGAGGCGATCGTAAACATGAAGACACTCCACGAGTAGATATACCTCGTGGAGTGAGGACGGCCAGATACCAACCTATGAGAGACTGGCCGGATCGTGAGACCCCTCCCCACCTGGAGAAGGGTCTCAAGGAAGAAGGAACCTACATCTGGGGAACCGGCGCGGGACACCCAGAGGATGACCCAGACGACGACCCAGACGACGACCCGGATGACGACTACCGCCGCAGGAATAATCGTGACAATCGGGACGATGATCGCAGGAGAAAAGGACCTGAACTTATAGCCCCCCTTCGTCGAAACCAGAGGGACGCCGAAGGGGAACGCGATCACCGATATCGTGGACGATCGCAAGGAGTACAATCATACCGAGGGCAGACCCCCGGCATGAGTGGATATACCGAATCGCTCCTAGAAAAATATCGTCAGAGAATATACGAAGCGGTAGGCCGTCACACGGCTCCCACAGGTCCAGAAGTAAAAGCAATAAAAATTGCACAACCGAAGTACTACAAAGGCCAAGACGACATCGACGCCTTCGACGAATGGGTCAACCAGACGTTGCGCTGGTTGAAGATATACAAAGTGACAGGCCCAGCCCGTGATGCGGATCGCATCACGTATGCCGGGACCTGCCTGGAAGGAATGGCCGCACAATGGTTTGACCAAGAGGTCGACGGCCCAGATCGCATGATCCGCGACTGGACGTTCGAAGACTTTGTATGCGCCATGTTCACTCGATTCATACACGAGGCGTCCACGCAAAATGCCGCCGAGAGATACGACAACACCAAGTACTCTCCTGCTAAGGGAGTTCTTGCATTTTATAACGATCTGAAGCGCAGGGCATCCAGGATGGTCCAACCACCGGACGAATACTCCATGAGAAGGAAATTTGTCAACGGACTCCCCCTACCGATCGCAGAAGGAGTCCTCAAATCGAGAGGTGTATCGGCAGAGCATACGCCGATGGACCAGATCCTGATTGAGGTGCAAAAGATGGAGAGTGCGCTGAAGCTCATCAACAATCACACTCGCGTCCAACAAGCCAAGCAAACGGGGACTCGCCCCGCCAACCCTGACAACAGGATTGGCAACAGACAGTACACCGACGGCGAATATAAGTATACGCAGAAGGGCAACGTCCTCTACAGGAAGGCGCTGGACAACGTACCCTCCCAGAGAGAGGGATCTTCCAAGCCGCAGGGACAACGCGTGACTGGAGCCAGTCACGAGAGAAGGAACGGACCAGTAGGCCAGAGTCCGAGAAAAGATTCTGGCCCGCCACGCCAAAACATCAAATGCTACCGCTGCGGAAAGGAAGGGCACTATGCCAATGAGTGCAACCAGAAGAATGTCCCCTCGAAGGACAATAAACCCGGCAAGGCCAGGCTATTTGCTGCCGAGGTGATCGAGGACGATGGTACCAACGAAACTCCAGAAACTCAAGAAACCACAGCGGCTTCTTACAACGAAGGAGACCAGGGGGTGCTCCTGGAAGAGGAAGCAGATGCCGACGACGAAGTCATCGACATCTACGGCGAGTACTACAACAGTGAGGACGATGGAGAGCCTGTCGCGTATCTCGGGTCGATGGACGCCCACAGCGATACCGAGGGCCAGCAAATTTACTACGCCCGAATGGACGTCGAGGAATCTACCGTGGAAGGTGACCCGACTGAAGAGGCCGAGCCAGACGACGAGGCGCCGCCTGGCGAGAATGAAGTCGAAGAAGTCATGGCCAATCCATGGGGAATAGTGAACGCGATGGAGAACGAAGCCATGCCGCCTAGCACGGACGATCATACATGGCATTACTCAGAAAGATTCGGCCTAACTCATATAGACAACTGCCAGACATGCCGAATCCACAGAGCTCATATCATAGAAGATGAGCTCGCTGAGGTACCGTCCCTGATAGCAGCCTGAGCAGTACCGCAACAACTGAGACGAAGGGCATACGACGAGGGATGGGATGCACGAGAAGAGGCGGCAGGCGAAACCCTAGCCCCCCACGTAGGGTACGTCTTGGCAGAAATGAACGCCGCCGAGAACATAATAGACCTCGCCCTCGAACATGTGGAGGGCGTGATGGACGGAAGATGGCCGACAATCAGCGTCGATGGAGTACATCAGACCCTGCTCAGTCTGGGGCGCCTGGCAGTGAGAACGCGTCAGGCAATACGTCCTAGGGAGGACGACGCCTCGACGAGTGCACTACCCTCGTCGAGGCAGATGAGGATGGCAAGAGCAGACGTCGACAGGACGGGAGAACTCATCCAGGGGATCTGGGGAGCGATGACCCGGAACGAACGGCGGATGCAGCAGGCACTGCAGGAGAACGATCAACTTCGAGGAGACCTGCGAAGGTTGGCCGACAGGCTCTCACGTGCCCGCGAGAGCCTCGGGGGGGAACCACGCTCGTACGTTGAAGTAGAGGCCCCGGCCATCCCAGATCGAATGACCGTCGGCGGGCAATCGCGTCCTAGCTCAAACGAAACCCCACGACTGATGGCACTTCGTCCAACGGAAGAGACTAACCGCGCATTCCGGTACGGAATGCGCACCAACAATACCATCACCCCCAGACCAACAATCTCACCACAAGCACGTGCTTGTGTAGTAGTAAAAGCCCAGGTCAACGACTGTGAAGCGTTGACCATGATAGACACAGGGAGCACGACCAACTTCGTGAGCCCTGCATTCGCTACCGTCGCCAAATTACCTACGTTTACCCTGGCCTCCCAGCTAACCTTACAGCTGGGATGCGTTGGAAGTCGTTCCAAGATCACACACGGCTCCCAGACGAAGTTGCGTCTGGGAGCTTTCACGTGCGACGCCTACTTCGACGTCGCGAACATCGACCGATATGATTGCATACTCGGGATCCCCTTCCTCCGATCACACGGTGTGCGATTGAAATTCGATACAAATACGATAGAGGTTGGGGGAATATCCGTGCCGGCATACACAGAACTGGACCTGTCCAGTTCTGTGGAAAATCGAACGCGAGAAAAGGGACGACGCAAAGATGCGTCGTCCTCAACTCCAATGAGTACATGACTAGCGGGTGGGGCCGCACCGACGAGGAATCCTCCCGGCCCCACGACACCTCAACAAAGTGTTGAGATACCAACGTCGGTAACCGAAGGTGAAGGACAAGTCGCGCTTGCACAGATGAAAACCCAAAAATACTCAGACGAGGATATTCCCCGTCTGAGGGAAGAACTGTATAAGAAATATGAGCACCGTATGAAAGGAGTGGTGACCAAAATGCCACCACTCCGGGAAGTGAACCACCGCATACCCTTAATAGACGAGGGTATGCGATATACTTACCACTTGCCGCGTTGCCCGGACTCGCTGAAACCTCAGCTGGCAGAAAAGATTCAGCTGTATACAAAGGCCGGATGGTGGGAAAGAGCAAGTGTACCACAAGCGGCACCCATGCTCTGCATTCCCAAGAAGAACGGAAAGCTACGGACAGTCGTGGACTGTCGTAAACGAAACGACAATACGGTTAAGGACGTCACCCCGTTCCCTGACCAGGACCAAATTCGAATGGACGTCGCTCGAGCGAGGTATCGCTCGAAGATTGATCTGTCGAACGCCTATGAACAAGTCCGAATCGAACCCGATGACGTCCACAAGACGGCGTTCTCGACAGTCTTCGGTACATTCCTGAGTCATGTCATGCAGCAAGGGGACTGCAACGCACCAGCCACTTTCCAGCGGCTAATAACAGTAACGTTGCAGGAACACATAGCCAGGATAGTACATGCATATCTAGACGACGCGTTCGTGTATAGTGATACCATAGAGGAACACGTGGAACACGTATGCCTCGTATTGGATGCACTAGTGAACGCCGATTTCTACCTTGAGAGAGAGAAAGTTGATTTATTCGCCGAGAGGTTGGACTGTCTCGGCCACATTATCGATGACAAAGGCGTACACGCGGATGAAGACAAGATGGCCCGCATTCGCAGTTGGAGAAAGCCAACGAACCTGAATGAAGTACAACGGTTCGTGGGCTTGGTCGAGTACCTAGCACCATTCATGCCAGACGTATCGGCGTACACGACACCCCTAACGGGCATCCAGAGGAACGGCCACTCCTTCCTCTGGCGCGAGATTCACGACAGATGCTTTCAAGCGATCAAGGATCTCGCCTGTAAGTACCCCATCTTGCGACCAATAGATCCAAGATCAAACGAGCCCATCTGGCTCATTTGCGACGCGTCACTATATGGAATAGGGGCGCTGTACGGTCAAGGCTCGACCTGGCAAGGGTGTAGACCGGCAGGATTCATGTCAAAAAAACTCACGGACGCCCAACACAACTATAGGACGTTCGAGAGGGAAACCCTCGCCATACTCGAGGCGTTACTGAAGTGGGAGGACAAGCTCTTGGGGTTCCACTTCAAGATTATCACGGACCACGAAGCACTTCAATTCCTTCGCACGCAGCAACGTCTATCCAGCCGTCAGATGCGCTGGATGGACTATCTGTCACGCTTCGACACCGAGATCATATACGTCAAAGGATCAGAGAACAAGGTGGCCGACTGTCTATCTCGGTACTACGAGACAGACGGGGGAGACGAGGCACAAAAGGAAACCGTCGAATGGGCAACAGCCGACATTCGTCTCGACCCAGAAGGAGATGATCTTCCAATCGACAGATTAAGAGAATTGCGTCTCGCAGCGATGCGAGACGAGACGCCAAAAATTAGGGAACCAACGGAGGAGCGTCGTGCAGAAGCTGACGCGCTAAAGCAACACGCAGAGCAGAGAAGGGAAGAACCCACTCGTGTACCCACGAGTGAGGATCCCACTCTTCTCGACTCTGCAGGGGACCCGCAGACACTCGTCACCCACTTCCAGGGGGAGCGTGGCTTCCTCGATTGCGTCAGACAAGGGTACCCGACAGACCCTATCCTGGCGAAGGTACTACTACACCCGGATCACCACAACGGATTCGACGTAAACGATGGACTGATCCACTTGAAAGTCACGGCAGGAGACAGAGCACTCTGTCTCCCCCGGGTGGACTGGAAGAACAACCGACTGACGGCGCAAGTGATCGAGCACGCACACAAGACGCTCGGTCACTTTGGAACACTGCGCACGGGAGACTACATCCGTAGGCGTTTCTGGTGGCCTGGGATGAGCAAAGACATCGACCGATTCTGCAGATCATGCCCAGTGTGCCAGACCACCAAGACCGACAACGCACGCCCGGCAGGTCTACTTCACTCCCTGCCGGTGCCCAAGAGACCTTGGAACTCCATCGCGATGGACTTCGTCGGCCCCTTCCCCGAAAGCAACGGCGCCGACTACCTATGGGTCATCCTGTGCCGACTGACGTCTCTAGTTCACCTCATACCGGTCAACACCACCATACGAGCATCTGAACTCGCATGGTTTTTCGTTCGGGAGATCGTGAGGCTACACGGTCTCCCTGATACGATCGTGTCCGATCGCGACGCTAAGTTCACCTCACAGTTCTGGCGTGAGGTGCACCGACTCCTGGGCGTGAAGCTGCTAACGTCCACGGCCTTCCATCCTCAGACAGACGGAGCCTCAGAACGGGCGATACGGAACGTATCGCAGATACTACGGGGTCTAGTCTCCCCAGATCAACGAGACTGGGCTGAGAAACTACCGATGGTCGAGTTCGCTATCAACTCGAGCATTAGCAGCTCGACGGGATTCGCACCGTTCGAGCTGACATACGGATACCTGCCCCGCTCACTGCCTAACGTCGAGGAGCAGTCGGCTACGACTGCTCCTGGGGTAACATCCTTCGTTCGTCGAGCGAAGGAAAACCTAGCGATGGCTCACGACGCTATCATCGAGGCCCGCGTGGTGCAGACACACCACTGCTAACAAACGAAGGAGGGAAGGAGGAAAATACGATGAGGGCGATCTAGTATACTTGTCAACGAAGAATCTCACCTTACCCAAAGGACGTGCTCGCAAACTGCTCCCCAAGTACATCGGCCCCATGAGGATCGTTCGAGCGAACCAGCCCACAGACACATACACTCTGGAACTGCCTAAGCAGCTCCAGGAACGACGAATCCACCCCACCTTCCACGCCAACCTCCTGCGTCGTCATGAACCCAATGACGACGCGATGTTCCCCAAACGTGACGCTCACGTCTTCTACGATGTGGGCGTACCAGATGATGCGGAATGGCTGGTCGACGAAATAAACGCCCACCGATGGGTGGGCCGTCAGCTGGAATTCTTGGTCAAGTGGAGTCTGGGCGACTCCACTTGGGAACCTTACCAACACTGTAAGGACCTCGAGGCCCTAGACAGGTACCTCGAGCTACAAAACGTTAAAGACCCCCGCCGACTGCCTAGAAGCAGTCGGCGTACAACGGAAGCTAATGTGTCGTAGAGAGACCTCGCAGTTCACACAAGTCCTACGCACGTGACCTGCCCACGCCACCCCCCCACACTTCCCTTTCTGGACTTGCCGCCGGCTCTACGTTTAAGCTTTGAGAATACGTACCACTCATCACCAGGATTACACAATCATTCCCTTTACGAAAATTTCCACATCGCCTCTCTCTTCCTTCCTTACCACACCTCCCCTTAACCTTCATCGTTATGTCCCACCGCTTCCCCACATCCAAAACCCCAGCAGCGCCCTCTCGTGAGGACGCTGCTGCCTCCTCCGACGTGCCCATGTCTCCCGATGACCGGGCACGTCGTCGTGAGTCCAAACGACGCATGAGGGACGACTCCCCCCCTTGTCGTGTGCCCTCGTACTCTCGGTCCCCGCCTCGTCCCCGTTCACGCTCACGTGACAACAAACGTCGCCGTGAGCGTTCAGCCTCCCCCCCACGTCGACACTGGCATGCCAGTGAATTCGGCGTGGTCGTGCACGACGACTGTGGCCAGCCCAACGGCTGCAGTGTGTGCTCTGCATACGCAGTGCACATGGCGCAGGACCTGGTCCTTGGGTCCCCCGACCTCGTACACGCACGCACGGACTGTGTGCGTGTACTGTCACGTCTCCTTCACCTTGACGACGCGTCAACCGCCCGCAAGGAGGTCGACCGTCTTCGAGCCGACCGTGACTACTGGCGCGCCCGGGCTCACCACTACCAAGATGAGTGTGAGCGACTCGACGACGATCATGAGCTCGAACGTGCCCGCCTTGCATCCCTCGCCGACCGTCCCCGCCACGACTACCCCCCCCAACCAGCGGGAGCCGGCCCCTCTTCCTCGAGCCTGGCAGCCCGCCTATCAGGGGGAGGGGACAGGGGACCCCCTACGCAGCCACCTCGCTCTCCACCTCGTGCCCCCATTCTCACCTCCGACCCCGCGTCTCGTGTGGAACACCACGAGACGCCAACCGGCACCCCCGACAAGTCTGGTCAGACCCGGCCTCGCCAAAAACGACCCCTCCTGACCGACCTCCTCAAGGAGGCCACCACCATGTTCCCCGTCGATCATAGGGAACACCCCCACCAGGCTTTCGTTCTGCTGAGCGGCAGGAGGTTCCTGCACGTCCGGGCTCAGCAGAGCCTGTACCAGTTCGAAGCCCCCCAACGTTACGATGTTGAGAGGGCGATAGCCGCAGGATACGCTCCAGCCCTCTTTGGAGCCATCCCCCCAGGCGCAGTGCGCCTACTGAACACACCCCGCGAGATAGATGACATCTATGCTCGCGCAGCAAGGGAGAGCGACGAGGACAACGCACCTTATGCCAGGACAGCCCAACGTCTCGTCGCCTGGATCAATCGGTATCTGGCCGACGTCGATGAGCGTACGGGAAGGAAACCGGCCAAGAACCCAGTTGCGGCCTACGCGCTCTCGCAGTGGCACCCCCCGGCGTGGTTAGCTGCCAAGAGTAAGGTCAAACGGGACAACTACAAACCGTCTGTCACCGGACTCGCCCCGCAACAACCTCCGGTATATGAGGAGCCCCATGCCGACCCTCTTGAGGCTCACGAGGAGCCCGCCATCCCTCGTGAGCCGGTACCCATTCCACAGGTAGAGAGACCCCCACCAGTGGAAGCCCCCCTCCCAGTCGTGATCCCGGCACCCCAGGCCCCGACTGTCGCCAGCCCGACGGTTCCACCCATCATCGACCGCCAAGACCCAAAGAAAAGGTCCCACCAGGATAGGATCCCCAAGAACACACCTGCCTGGGGTGAACCTTTACAACGGTGGAGGGCGGAAATTGAGAAGTATCGGGACACAGAAGAGATGTCGAGCTTCCCAGGGGTGGCGGGACCCATCGAGGATTATGCCGAGGATAAGGAAGCGACTCTGATTCGAAGAATCAGAGGATTTGTCCTGGAAGGGTACTTCGCACCCCGGTTCCGATATGATTCCAATCGGCATGGGTGGCGCCGCAACTTTGCTCGCCTGTTCGCTGTCGCTGGCCGGTACCGAGCCATAGTGGAGAATGAAGGACTGTCCATCATCCCGGGTGCCCGAAGCAATTGGGACCTTCGTAAGGATGTCGCCCCATCCCCTGCTGACATAGCCCGTTTCCTCGCTAGGAACGGGCTGAGCTTCCAGGAAGCTGACGACCTGTACTCCTGGAGTGTCTGCTTCCTGCAAGATGAGAGCGACATGCTCCATGAAAAGGGGCGTCAGGTCCATGATGGTCTGACGCGAGGCGACTACGAGCGGGGTGGTGACATGGATCGCCTGGCCGAGCAGCGACCTCTCGAGTATTATCTGGATCGTGCTCGGGAACTAGGGCTCCCGGACTTCCGTTCCGTCGAACCTGTCCCAGCTACTCCACACTCGCTGAGTGGTGTTGAGGTAGTGGGAGGAGTGATGGCTGCCTCTGATTTCGATGACTGGGAATCTGATGTCCCAAGCATGGGTACTACCAGGAGGCAAGGCATGGATGTCGATGACGAAGGTCCTGCTCCCATGTAGGGGCCCGATATTATATAAAATCCCGTCTCAACCACGTACTCCCGCATACCGCCGCAGACTGGCTAATCTCTGCTCAGTCGTCTCACCGTAGATCTCCGATGTCTCACACTTGTGCACTGTACATGTGTGATTATAGAATAATAATGTCAGTATATTCGTGGTTATGCTTAGTTTGGAAGAACCCGTTTGGGGTTCTTCAGGGGGAGGGTGTAAGGATGCCCTAGACTACCACACTTAAACAGGTGTGGAGTTCATTAATGGTTGAACTCCGTTGTTATTTGTAGATATATTACGTAAACAAGGGCGCCCATATATAAACGGGCGCCCGTTACATAAGGAGGACGACTTCTTTTTTACCATACTTTACGCACTCCAATATAACACCGGTCGTGTTTATATTCGAGTGACTAAGTATACAAGTGAACGAGAAGCTAGCAACTTTACAATATTCCAGGTGCCCACTCAGAGGAAATGAGGCACACACAGGCATTCACCGAGTCTTGAACTTGCTGTGCTTGGAAGAATGGAGTCTTTGTGGCAGATGGTTCTGTGATCAACCTGTACATGAGGCCAGGAATGTTTGGCAACAGGTTTTATGATTGAAAGGCTTGTTTCTCGTTGAATTGCCAGGTAAGCACAGAGAGCAGAGAGTAAAGTAAAACTCACCTCACCTTGAGGCAATTATCATGCCCCACAACCTAATGTTTGTTGACTATGCATTGGGCCAGCCTGGGAGCATGCACGATGCATATGCATTCCAAGGAACATGAATATCACAAGACCCAACTAACCTGATTCCAGCTCAGCACTGGATATGGGCAGATTTGGCCTATCCTATGGAGACATGGTGTGTGGTGCCATTCAAGAAGCCATGCAGGGGTCAGTTGACCCATAGGCAGAATACTTACAACCATTATCTATCAAAGGTGTGTACCAGAAAAAAAGTCTTGATCATCTTCTCAGCATATGGAAGGTCCACATCAGAGTTGAGCATGCATTCACTGCCCTCAAAGGCTGTTTTCAGTCGCTGCAGGAACTCAGGTTACATATGAGCACAAGCAACAACTTACATGTCATGGTCTATTGGGTCACCTCCTGTATGATTCTCCACAACATGATTATCCACTTTGAAGAAAAATTAGGCAAAGAAACTATGCAGTGGGCAATAAATGAGGCAGGAGGCTGGGATGAGGAAGGGGGAAACAGCACTGGAGGCAAATAGGGAGAAGGAACACAGGGACAACATTTCTGTGTGTACTTGGTGGAAAGGCTGTTTGAACAATGTGGTATCCATGTGTAGTTCAAACATTTCTTAGGAAAGGCACACAGCTTCATTTCCTCAGGCAAAGTGTGATACAGATTTCATGACAGCAAGGATACACAAGTACAGATGTAAATGATAGTAAAAAAAAAAAAAAGAACGCTGCAGACTACATGCTATCTGGATGTGTGGGGCAAGTGGCAGTAGTAGAGACGGATGAACCAGATGCATCACCTGTTTGAAGACTTTGGAACTTCACCAGTTCCAACTTGAGGCAGGTTAGTTCTGATTCTTCCTTGAGCATCTGGAGATCAAACTTCTTCTGCTCCAACATTCGAGTGTGGATCTTCTCCACTTTGATATGGTCCCTTTCATGCTCCATCTCTAGATGAGCAATCTCCTTCTCTTGCATGTAAGCCTGGGTCTTCACTACCTTATGTTCATACTTGAGGGTAGCTCTGAGAAGGTGCTGGTCTTGAGAAGTCTCATTCAGTCCAGTGAGATGCCCATCAAGGTCAGCTTTGATCTGGGTGAGGACATTTTTTCCCTTCATGAAGCTTGTCTGGGGAGTCTCAGAATTAGTGCTGACATGCCAAGTACCACTGCTGGGTGTAGATGACATAGTGGACATGAAGATAGTGGAGGCTGGTGGCCTTGGATATGGGGTTGTGTGGAAAGCAGATCAGTTGTCCAATGACAGAGTGTGATGATATGTTGCACATTAAGGCTTTCCCAAGGGCAGAACCATGCTAGTCAAATTTCTGTACTAGAATCCTCTTGTTAGGTAGGGAAGAAACCATTTGTTAGAACATACCTCATGTTGGGGTGGTGGATGATCACCAAATGCCTGTGATTGCTCATTGACCAACATAAAATCACCATGGTTACCACCATACTCTGGAAATGACTCTAGAGCTGACACCACATTCCAACCCCCCTCCTGACCCTCATTCATTTCACCTTCCTCCTCCTCCTCTTGCTCAGACCCATCCATCGAAGTATTGGGACCAGGGTGCCAGTTAGCATTTGTAGAAGAAGTGGGAAACCCTACTGCATCACTTCATTCTTGAACTTGAGGGTTATCACATACAGGTGGGGCAGTAGTCCTGCCACTTTTGATAATAGTAAGGAAGTCACCTGTTTGATCAGCCCCAGGAGTTGCATTGAATACCTGGGCATCATAAGTGGGATTGCTATGCCACAGCTGGTCACATTCCTCCCAGAAGGGAAATTCAGCAAGAACTTGCTCTAGAATAAAATATTGTGAGTAAACAGGGCAACAACAATGGGATGGAGAGTACCCACCATGAAGGTTCCAGTAGTTTGGGTCATTGGGATTAATCCCCTTGCTGGTGGACTTGAACCTTGATGCATGTTGTCAGTATTTATTCTTCAATCTGTAAAACAAGCATAAAGAATCAATTTGAAAGGGGGGGGGGATGTACATTATGAGGTGGCTGGCTACTGCTGTAGTAGGGGAGAGGGGAGGTACAAAGAGCAGAAGGGAGCTTAGTCAGCAGGAGATGTTTGGGGGACATATGGATGTAGCATAACCATAACACAAATGAGTGACAGGGCAGTTCAGACCATAGCCCAGATGCCCAACCCACTCCAATGTGGTGATGAGAGTGCATCGAACCCACCGCAACAAAGTCACTTGGACAGGTAGAACTGTTCAGCCATGCTGAACTAATGCCAAATGAACCTGCATGCTGAAACCACCCTGTTCCAACCCGCACACTGCAGGCTGCCTGGGAGCCAGCCATCAATCAATCTGCTGCCTAGACAGAACCAACCAAGAGATGAGTGGGGATGCTACAGAGCATGAGCAGCACCTGCCAACACGTCCCCAACACTGTCACCACTCAGCACCCTGCTCAATGACAGCGACTTCAGACTAGCCTCTGATAGAGAACTGGCACTGGACTCACCACCAGAGTACATGTCGACCAGAGCAATCCTGCTGTCAAGACCACAAAGCCCTGACTCGGATGACAACACATACCTCGGAATCTTCAGAACAGCAGTACCAACAGTCCCAGCAGCACACAATCCCACAGCGACCACAACACAATGACTCCTACCTATGCAATACAGCACAAATGCCCTGCCTTACACAACAGTACCACCAACAACAACACTGACACCAGCTCGGAGCGGGCTGTGACTTGGAGCATTGCAACACATGATGGAGACACTAAAGCCATTTAAGGGAGACAAGGATGAAATGCAAGACCTGCAAACATTCTTGGGAACATTCAACCGCATTATGAGACTTGCTGGTGTAATGGACAAAGGAGAAAAGATAGAGGCACTACAGGACTATATTGCACCACGGTTGGAAGCACAAAAATGGTATGACAACCTAATGGCATCACAGCAGGCATCCTGGGCAGAGGCCATTAAGGCATTCAATGAACAGTGGGAGCCACTACCCCAAGTGGAAAAGACCCCAGAAAAGTACCAGGAAGAATTAACAGTGCTAAGACTGGAGGATATGGAGGTAGGAATGACAAAGGAGGTAAACAGGACAAAGGTGTGGATGCATGTTGTGTGGGAAAAGGAGGCACTATGCCTGGCGAAAGCAGCAGGCATGGAAAGTAATGTGGGTCTGGTCCAGATAGTCCACAAAAACCTGCCAAAGATCATATGGAAGTTAACAATGCAGAAGTACGCTGTAGGGAGTGAGTACTCCCCACCATGATATTTCTTCTGTTTTATGGCTTTTACTTTTACTTTTACTTTACTCTTTTGTTTTCCTTTCTTTTGTTTTTATTCTTTTACCTTAGACTTCTCTTAGCTTCGAGTTTAGGCACGTGAGGTAGCTTACATAAGCCCGCGCGCACCTACACTCCTCTGTAACTACTTACAGAATAAGAATCGAAGTACCGAGTTACGAGTGCGAGTTCGAGTTAGTGAAGGCCATTGCGAGTAGCCTTCAGTATTCAGACAGACTTCAGACTGCCTCAGACGTCCTCTTCTCTCAGACAGAACTCTCTCTTACAGGCTATAGAAGCCCCTTTGGAAGATCTCACCCCCTTCAGATCTCCTTTGCCCATCTTCGGTCGCACTTTATCAGTCTCTTCATCTGGAGCCCACCGCGAGGGGCTTCTGTCTTAGCCTGGTGACTCTTTTCTCATCTTATTCAGCTTCATTTTCATGTTTTTAGGTCTCGTGTTCTCGGCCTCAGTCGTGTTCCTCTTCAAGCCACACTTTCCTCTGGTATTCTCAGTTTATACTGTTTTCCTGCCTTCGAGTTCCCTCGTGACATCATGCAAGCCCCGAGTTCCCCTCGTTCTGGACCTTTGGAAGCTTCGAAACCCCCTCAGTACTCCTCGAAGGACCTTCGAAGCCTTCTCGAAGATGTAATCCGAGTCGCGAATGTTGCTAAGTCACTCCTTCGAGCCTGTGGAGGCCTTCGAGAGGCCAGTAGTTCGCATGCACAGCCACCTACCGGTTCCGCGAGTTGCTCACCCTGCCGCACATACTCGTTTTGCTTTTTCTGTGGCCAGAAAGGCCATATTCGAGCAAACTGTGATTCGTGCAAGAAGTATCTAGTCGCGGGAAAGTGCCTATTAGTGAAAGGTCGCGTTGTACTACCTACAGGACAAGAGATACCGCGAGAGGTACCCGGGTGCACTCTCAAGGACCGTCTGGATTGCTGGGATCTAGGGAATCGGTCTAATGACAATCGAAAGCCTCCTTCGAGTCAAGGCTGGCTACCCTCGGAGGATGTGGGTAGTCGAAAGCCGCAGACCCAAATGGTTCCACTAGGTGTGTCTCAGCCCCGCTTGACAGTGCACCCTCACCCCCCCTCGGCACAACCATTGCGTGCGCCACTCTCAGCAGAAGGGCTGAGTCGTCACTCAGCCTCGGAGCAGCCCCAGGCCCCCAGTCAAGGGCATAGTGAGTCCTCGAGCACGCATGCACCCTCTCGAGAAGTACCTACGTCAGACTCTCGCGGTCAACCTCCCTCTTGCTCTTGTGATCTCGAAGACCTGCGCTCGTACTCGTATTCAACCAGGCCACGCAGCCCAGAACCTCCCTCTCGCTCTCGCGACCTCGACAACCCACGCTCGTACTCGTATTCAAGTAGGCCGCGCAGCCCCGATTCCCGCGACTACCCCCGAGACTACGAGTACTACTATGTCTGCTCGCCACCACCTGCGCCACGACTTGCATACTCGCGTCTACCGGAAAGTTCAAGGGATGAGCCCACCCCAGTCTGGCCCACCAGCCGGCTAGTCGAGAGAACGACAGCCTCTGCCACCTACGACACTCGGTCATCTCGCAGTACCCAGGTGTCAGCCTACTCAAGAAGGTCACGCAGCTGCAGCCGCACACCTCGGCCTTTGTACAGGTTCTAGTGAGTCGACAGGGGGCTACTTTAGCACATTGGGATCTTTTTATTGTGTTTATTCCTTTCTTTCATGAACATATCGCTCCTCGAGTCCCCTGTACGAGTATCAGCCAGCCGCGCGCCTTTGTCATCCCCCCACCTCGCCGACGCGATATCTCGACGACCACTCATCTGTCCCTCTCGCAAACTGGGATTCTGGACGTACTCGACGATACCTTTCAAATGGTATACCTCTCGTTGCGATGGCCCCAGCGCATCCGAAGATATCACGGTTCTTAGGCAGGCAGGCAGTGTCACACCGTTTTGCGAATATCTCGGGATTGGGTGCGCCATTCTCCCTGTTTCCGCACTCTCCCAACTCTCCTTGAGCCCCTCTGTCACCTCCTGAAGTCTTGTAGAATTCCACCCAGTGGTTGCTCCCCGACGCGATACCGTCCTCCCACCTCCTACCCTGTTTAGGTCCTAACTCGCACAGTTCTCGCCCGAATCACTCGCCTTTCTTAGACGTGAACCTACTAGACGATATCTACCAGACGATATACAAGACGACGCGCGTGCATTCGTGGTTCCGAACTTATTCGAGTTTTTGTATTTGGACAGGGTAGCAAGGTCGGGTTCGTGTATCTCGCTCATTTTCGGGTCGAGCCTCTCGTCTTCTTACATGGTGGTTCTACTGGCTTATGGCTACCTGGTGATACCTTTTTCTTGAGGACACGCTCATCTGTTGTGGAGATATGGGTTTTCTCAGTGTACAGTGGGGTATGAGACAGTTTGGCAGATATCTCGGGAACGGGTGCGCGTTTTTCCCTGATTCCTCGTTCTCCCAACTCCCCTCGAGCATCCCCGTCATCTCCTGGAGTTTCGTAGCATTCCACCTAGCGGTTCCTCACCGACGCGATGCCGCCCTCCTGGCCCCTACCTCGCTTTGGCCGTAACTCATGCAATTCCGCGCCGAATCGTTCGCGTTTTGCAGACGTGCATCCCCTAGACGACATCTACCAGACGATATTCGAGACGTCGCGTGCGCATTCGTAGTTGCGGAGTTATGTGAGTTTTCGTGTCTGAGCAGGGTGACGAGGTCAGGATCGCGTGTCTCACCCATTTTTGGCGTCGCGCCTCTCGCTTTTTGGCATGGTGGTACTACTTTCTTATGGCTACCCGGTGATGCCCTTTTCGTCCCTACGCGCTCGACGGTTGTGGAGATATGAGAGTTTCTGTGTGTGGAAGGGGTACGAGGCGACTTGGCAGATATCTCGGGACTAGGCAGGTCAATCGCTCTAGTTCCTTTTTCACCATCTCTTCCTAGGTGCCCTCTACCGCTACCTACGAATTCGTATCGGTTGCCGCAGCGGTCGTTGCTCGGCGGCCTCCTCTTCCCGCCTCTCATGCTGCCCTACACACTGTTTGCATCGCATCTCCCTCAGTTCTTCGCCCCGCCTTTCGCTTTTTTGGGACTTGATACTACTCGACCAGTGCTTTCGAATGGTATACCTCTTGTCGCGATTCGTACAGCCCTTGTCGAGATATTTGGATTTTTTGTGTGGCGAGGTGTCTTAGGCCGGTTTTGCTGATATCTCGGGATGGGGTGCGCGTATTCATTCGATTTCTTTTCCTACGTCCTCCCTACACTCCCCTTCACCGTTTCCTCGAGTCTCGTAAGGTTTCGCGCAACCGTCATCCTTCGGTGAGTTTTCCCTGCTACTCCCACCTGTCAGCACCTTCGAGCTCGTACCGCCAGTTTACAACCGAGGACGGTTGAATTCTCAAGTGACCCGCGGATGTAGGGAGTGAGTACTCCCCACCATGATATTTCTTCTGTTTTATGGCTTTTACTTTTACTTTTACTTTACTCTTTTGTTTTCCTTTCTTTTGTTTTTATTCTTTTACCTTAGACTTCTCTTAGCTTCGAGTTTAGGCACGTGAGGTAGCTTACATAAGCCCGCGCGCACCTACACTCCTCTGTAACTACTTACAGAATAAGAATCGAAGTACCGAGTTACGAGTGCGAGTTCGAGTTAGTGAAGGCCATTGTGAGTAGCCTTCAGTATTCAGACAGACTTCAGACTGCCTCAGACGTCCTCTTCTCTCAGACAGAACTCTCTCTTACAGGCTATAGAAGCCCCTTTGGAAGATCTCACCCCCTTCAGATCTCCTTTGCCCATCTTTGGTCGCACTTTATCAGTCTCTTCAATGCGACATTTGAGGACCTTACCAAAGCAGTAAAGGACTTGGACATAGATGATGTGATAAGGGAAAAAGAGGATGCTGATGAATGAAAGAGAGAAGAAGCAGAAAGAGAGAGGCTGATCCTCCAGCAACAGAAGATGTCACTCACAGAACTGGCGATGCAACTCCAGCGACTCACAGTATGATCACAGCCTCCAACACGAACACCAGTGCAACAAACTACCAGCATGACCATGCAGTTCACAGTCCAACAGACCCAGAGTGCCCCCAAAGCACAAATCCCACTCACAGACACACAAAGAGAAACCATACACTGCCACATCAGCATGTTACCACACCACACAGCAGATGCAGCTGGGTGGAGAGCATACCAGGTGCAGGTAGCACAGTGGGGAAAAATGCATGGCAAAGGTACATGAATCTCAGAGAATACTCTGTTTCCCCTCAAAATGGGGACAGCAATCATCTGCTCCAGAGAATGCTACAGATGTGGAACACACAGGCACACCAGTAGGAACTGCCCAGTGCCCCCAGGAGATCCAATACAACTAGACACATGGGAAATGGCTTGGAGAGTGCTATGTGGCAGAGCATTGGGACCATACAACAGAACAACCACTACAGACATTAGGCTGGTAGACACAGAAGAGCAGGGAAAAGAAAATGGGTCGTTGTAGCAGACAGAATGATGACTCACATGTTATCAGATGTATCTTGAGTACTGCACATGAACCAACATGTATCAAATGGAGACAACACCATTGATATATACTCTGTGCTCGCACAAGCCGAGAGTATGATAAGCATCAATAACAAAACCATCCCATTTGTGAACAACATCATGATAAAAAGTGACAGTGGTGAACTGGTACAACTATGTGCCCTCTTTGACAATGGAGCAATGGTGAACACAATGTGTACAACAGTCTTTGAGACTGTCAAACACAGATTAAGGGGGTGGACTCACAACTCTCAAACACTATGAATGGCTAATGGTTCCATAATTCCAGCAACTGCCCAATGGATGGGAAAAGTCCGCATCAGGACAACCAAAGTATGGACAATGTTTACCATATTCAACAGTGGGGGAGGATGGGCCTTTCTAGCAGGGAAGCCCTTACTACATGTGCTAAGAGCAATACATGAATACATGACAGATAAGCTAACCATTACAGATGGAAGCAACACATCAGTACTGGACAACAAGTACTATGATACAAGGCATAAACAAATCATGGGAACCAAACACTGAACCCTAGACGTTAAACAATGACCATGAGAACAACCAGAAGCAGCAGAGACATATACAACAACACCAACAACAGACGATATATTCACAAGGCAAACAGACCCATTTAATCCATGGCAAGTCAATTATATTCTTAACACAGTCACTCTTGGACATGACCTCACAGAAACAGAAAAAGAACAAGCCAAAGCATTCATCACAGAGTATGTGGACATTTTTGCATGTTCAATAAAAGAGGTACTACCAATACCAGGAGTGAAAATTAACCTCAATGTACCAGCAAATGCGTCGTTCTCGACAACAGTACGACAGTGGCCACTAACACCACTGCAAAAAAATGTTCATGCACAAGTGGGTACAACAAATGCTAGATGCTGACATGATAGAATCAGCAGATATAGTGCACATCAAGCATGTTGCACCTACCATGCTCACACAAAAAACCCATGATAACAAGATAGGGTTAACGCTGGAGGACCTACAATGTGTGCTAAATGAACAGTGCAAGCAAGCAGGAATTGACCCACCATTCCTGAATGTCAATGCCACCAAGGAAGAACAAACAGATGTGGCAGACATGGAACCCAAAGACATGAAATGGAGGGTCACACAAAATTTTGGTGAGCTCAATAAAGTCACACATATACCCCCATTACACCAAGGAGACATACAGGCAAAGAAACAAAGACTAAGCAGACATAGGTATGTCTCAGTTTTCGACTTCACATCAGGTTTCTATGCCATCACAGTGCTGGATGAATGGAAACCATACTTGGCCTTCTTCATAGAAGGCAGAGGATATTTCTGGTATAAGAGGATGCCAATGGGACTCACAGGAGTGCCAACAACATTCTCTGCAGTAGTGACAGACAAGTTACATGACCTACTGGCAAGCAACACAATAGAGCTGTTCATGGATGACAGTGGATGTGGAGATGACATGTTTGGAGGAATGCTAGCAACACTACAGCAAGCATTCCAATGTATACATGAACATGACCTATCGCTCTCACCCACAAAGTGCTGATTATTCATGACTGAAACAATGTTTGCTGGTGCAGCAGTAAGCAAAAAAGGAGTACAACCAGACTTAGCTAAGTTAACAGCCATTATTAACTGGAAATGACCAGAGGATGCACTGAACCTATGTTCGTTCCTAGGACTTACAGGCCACTTCTGGGACCTAATCAAGGGCTACGTGAAAGTTGAAGGACCACTATGCAACCTAGTCAAGCAGGTCGAGGTCCTGCAGCCTGTAACCAAATCAACATACCGAAAGGCAATGACTAACTACAAACTAGCAGACAAGTGGACAATGGAGCATACAAGAGCATTCATGGAACTCAAGACAGCCTTAACAAGTGAACCAATGCTACATGCACCAAAATACAATGGCAGTCCATTTATAGTCACAACGGATGGGTGCCTAGAAGGGCTGGGAGCAGTACTAATTGTAGAAAATGGCTGTAGGTGTTATGCCGCAGGTTCCTCGAAGCACCTAAGAAAGGTGTAGGAACATAAAGAGTGGTATAATCAAAGAGTTGCTTGTAGCACCAAAGAAATGGTGTAGTGACCTAAGTGGTACCTTGGTGCATAGAGACTTTGAGCACCCTTGGATGACTCACTCGTATTCCCAAAGAATGGAAATAAATGAGGTGTGTTGCAAGGTAGCGAAAAGTTAAGGAATACAGTGGTACAGTAGACTCTATATATACTGTAGCTGTAGTGGGGTGGATGCCCAAGTAAAACAATGTCCATGGCCCACTAAGAATGGGCACATAATGTATACAGTAAGGTGGGGGCATGGGCATATCTGACTAAGGTAAAATGGAGACAAGACGTAAGGTACGTATGGATCAAGAAGCCAATGGGAGCGAGCACACAGAGTGGGCTCATGATGGAACAGCAGCAATGCACAACAATGCACAGCTATAGTACATTGGGCACTGAGACAAGAATGAGTCAGAGAAGGGAAACAGGACAGAGACACGAAACAGAGACATAGGCCCTGTTGAAGGGCACACGACCATTCTTGATAAGGAGTTGGGGTTGCACCCAATGGAAGAAGCAGCAGAGTAACCAATCTTTGATCAGTTACCAAAGATAGAGACCGGCAGGCTGGTTCTTGAGGATAACCCACGTTCCGATTAGGAATGCAATGATGGAACAACCGACAATGACAAAGATGGCAGGACCGAAGGTGTGCAACCAAAGCTCAAGCCCAGAAATGGAAGGAGCCAGGTTGAGGCGTAACATCACCCCCCCCTCAAGGGTGGCGAGCTCCTGGTCGATGAGATCAGAGGGTATGCAGCGAGGTCGAACGACAGCCAGAGGAGGACACAATGGGAGACAAGGAAGAGGAAGGTGACGGTTGGGAGAGGGGCAGTCCGAATGGACAAACAGTGGCTGCATGTTCAGGATCCATCCAGCAAGAACCTGCCCCATGACCACATGACCAATGACCAAGGTAGCCACAGTCATAGCACATATAGACATGAAGAGGGTGGTCAGAGGGGACTTGGATATGGCCACCGAGATAGAAATGCAATTTATCCTCGAGCTGAAGGACAATAAACGGAGTGGTGGGGAATGGATTTAGTGTGTGAACTGCATTATATGGTTTCTGATCGGCAATCCCCCAAGTGCTTTCACATGCTTTATTGAGGAATGCCTCCCAGTCAAAGACGGTGGTGCCGGTGGTGGAACTCTTGGCTAGGATGATGGCGGCCTGCTGGAAGACCCTCGACTTCGTTTGTTCTTTCGACTCCAGGGCCAGAGGAGGCGTTTTGACCTTAATGTTAGGGATGGATAACCTTGAAGGGTCAACTCTGCCAGTCAATTGCTCTCCTGTTGAGTTAGCAGCATTCCACGGCGATGTCTGGAAGGACCTCCACTCATCAGGTGGTGGCGAGTATACTCTATGAAGGCCTGATCCTCCTCTCTCTGCTGCAGCAGCCACTTGGCATAGCACATCCAAGCTGGTTCCTCCAGGTCGATTGGCCATAGAGTGCCAAAAGGAATTGGCAACAGCGGGCCCGAGATCTTGGTGCAGGACCTGAATGAGATTGTACTGGACCTTGCCCATTGTGGAGATAGCGGCATGGAGGGTGTTCTTGAGGAAGGTGGCATTTCCAGTAGAGTCAGGGGTTTTAAGGGTGATGTCAAGGAACTTCGGAACATAAGAAGCTACTACATCTGATCCTCAGAAGATCTGACACAGCAACCGTAGATGTTGCTCCTGTTCTTGTGTGACCCCAACAAGTGGGTCCCCTGGGTTGTACTTCGTAAGCAGCCAACAATAGTCAAAGAACTGTGCCATCATGGGTTCCATGATGATGACAGGTGGTGTTGGCTCGACGGAAGAGATGGAAGGTCTGGGACCTTCTGGTAAGTGCTGGCATGGTAGGGCTCCAGGGACAGGTAAAGTGGGTAGCGGTCAGGAGGAAGACTTGGCTTGGGGGCCGAAAGGTTCATTGTCATAGGGTGTGGCTGAGAGTCGATCAATGAGGGGGATTGAGGGCATCGGTGTGGGCAGTCAGTGTCATGCCTTGCCCTTGTTGGGCTTTGTATGGCGGAGCGTGAGGCTGCCAAGCAGGCGGAAGCTGGAGGTGTCAGAAAGGGGTTCAAATGAGGTGGAAGTCTCGTTGTTGGTTGATGGTGGTGCTCCAGAGAGTGGACAGCTGAGTAGTTCATGTGGGAGGGGAAATGAACCAGAGAGGGAGTATGAGGGAGAGGTTGCAGAGATCTCCATGTAGTCATTGTTGGCAATACAGGAGGCAAGGGTAGAGTTGTCATAGTCGAAGTAGTCAGATCCGGGGTTTTCAGTGTTGACAGAGTGGGGACTTGCCATTTAATTAAGACAACAAGCAAGTTTGTACTGTTCGAGCACCTCTTCCATGTGCTCTTTTATGTTCTCCTCTGGCTCCCATGTGTTAGAGGAATGAGGGAAACCGACCCACTTAACAAGGTACTCATGACCCTTTCTGCACCCCTTGCTCCTGTGGTTCAGTATCATCTCCACTTCCCATTCGACTTCATCATCTACCAAATCAGGAAGAGGAGGCAGAGGTGCATTGCCATATTTGGTGGTTTTGGTGAACAGATAGATCCGGGAAGTATGGAAGACCGGGTGTACCTTCCAGGTGGGCAGAAGACCCAACCTGACAGCCACGGGTGATATTACCTTAACAATGGGAAATGGACCCAAACGTCACAGTTCTATTTTTGAGGACTGGCCTTGAGTACAGAGGTTGCCTGAGTCTAATCATACTTGGTCGCCTTCTTTGGGCTCAATGTATGTTCCTTTTGATCTTGATCGCATCACATCCTGTGCCCATTGGTGGCTAAGCTGGGCAATGTTGTGATTGATCACTAGAGACTGGAGCCTGTTGTCCACTGATGGAGTGGCAGTGGTACGAGTGACTGGATACAGGGAGGGATCAAAACTGTACAGCAACGAGAACAGGGTTTACCCATGTACCAAATGGATGCAAGAGTTATGGGCGAACTCTGCATCCGGAAGTTTCCTAGCCCACATGTTGGGCAATTCAGCACAATAGCAGCACAAGTATGTTTCGAGTTCTTGATTAACGCGTTCACTTTCTCTGTTTGTTTGAGGGTGGTACATGGAGGACAGCTTGGTTTTGATTCCAAGTGACTTGTACAACTCTTTTGTAAATGCTGAGGCAAACTGCAGACCTCGATCAGATATGACCGATTCCAGGAGACCATACCATTGATAGATATATTGTTGAAACAGATGGGCGATGCCCACTGAGTCAATGGTCTTACTGGTCAGTACGAACACAGCCACTTTAGTGAGCCCTTGATCCACAATCATAAGGACCGAGTCATAGCCTTCTGACTCAGGTAAGTCAGTAACGAGGTCCATTGATATCTGCTGGAACGGGAGTGGATTTTTGGGCATATCATTTGGGGTGACAGGCAGTGTGGTTGGGTGAGTGATGACCTTGTTTGCTTGGCAGACCAGACAGCCTTTCACATAGTCACATATTGACTTCCACATTCCAGGCCACCAGACCTCTTTAACCATTTTCTTTGACATTGCCTTTACTCCAGGATGTCTGGCAGTGGGGTGGTCATGGTAATCATGTAGGCATTGTTTCCGAGTCTTCAGTGGGATGTAGAGCCTTTGCTTGTACCGCTTCATTCCATCTGATGCCTTCTGTACTTCGGGATTTTCTTCGGAGAGGGTCGTATCTTTTGGAGTTTTGCTCATGGTGCGATTGTACACCTCTTTGGAGATTAGATAAATTCCTTTTCGGCAATGGTCAACCTTTTTCACTTCCATTGTGTGGTGTTGATCTGAGGCCATGTCGGCATTTTGAGTTTGATCAGAGCAGAGTTTGTTGGAAATCACCCCCCCCCTCAAGCCATATGGCATTGGGAAGGGCAGCAGCTGTGATGGTGGGTTCTTCGCTGTAGTCGGGTCGTTGAGAAAGGGCATCCAGGACACCCATTAGCTTGCTGGGTTTGTGGGAAAACAGGACTGGATATCCTTGAAGCATGTTGAGCCAACCTGCTTGTCTCGGAGTAAGTTTTTGCGGGTGGCGCCAGTACATAAGGTTTTTGTGATCCATGAAGATCACGGTCGGTTCAACTGGCAATACAAGGTAGTGCTGGAAGGCATCCAGTGTGCACATGACTGCAAGCATTTCCAAGTCAAAGACCTGGTAACATTGTTCAGCTCCTTTCAATGACTCAGATAAGAAGTGGCAGGGGTGCCACTCATCGTCAGGTCCCTTTTGTGCCAGTACAGCACCTGTTCCAACCTTAGAGGCATCTGTAAAGAGGGTGAAAGGTTTGTGGTGATCCAGAATCAGGAGTACTGGTGCCAAGTATAAAAGAGATTTGATTTTCTCAAAAGCACCATTTTCTTCTGTATTCCAATGCCATTTGGTATCTTTCTTTGACAGGTTGTGTAACGGTCTCGCAAGTTGCGAGAAAGATGGGATAAACCTGTGATAAAAGTTGCAGAACCCTAGGAACGAGCACACGTCCTTTAAGTTGTGGGGGGTCAGCCAGCTTTCGACAGCATCAGTCTTGACCGACATGGTTTGAACATTTCCTTTGGAGATTTTCATCCCCAGGAACTCGATTTCCTCGGCTTCGAAGACACATTTCGATATCTTCAGGCAGAGCTGTTCCTTCTTGCATATTTTGAGAAACTCCCTCACGTAATGGTGTAGCTCAGGGATGGTTTTGGCATGGACTACAATGTCATCCATATACCCACATTGCTGTCATTTATGAAGTTGGTCAGCAAACATGTGTTGAAACTATTACCGGCTATTATCACTTACATGTGATTATTATGCTAAGAATAGTTGTTCCATACTATTCTATGGTGTTCTCTTCTTCCGGATAACCGGATAACACGTTCCTAGTAGAAAGGCAGAGTAGTACCTATATGGAAGGTCCTCTTACTTACAAATATGGTAGTTCTTATCATGGTGTTAGTTTACCTGGTCCGTGCGCACCATTCACATATATATACCCTGTAGGATAGACCACAGGATGTAACGAGCTCGTCTCTTATATCATTCTCATCTCAGAACTACTGTCCAAGTACTTCCAAGACCAACACCAACTGAACCCTAAGGCAAGTGCTCAGCCCTCGCCCTTATTTAACCCCAGATCCTCTGCGCAATAGGTTATGAGCCCTGAGTAAATGGGTGCTTATCGTCTAACGGACAATAGATCATTGAGGAAGACGTTCGTCATTGACTATGCCGTTGAACAGACCTGAAGCGCTAGGTTGGGCGTTGGCCACCTTGATGCTCTCGTTCATTCTAGGTGTTTGTCAGGCAGTCTATGTCGTTAATGCGGTCGGCGGTCCTTTTAATCTTGCATTGGTTCTTTCTACTGTTATGTGGGGCACTTTTTTAGGTCTCCCTACCTGGCATGGTATATACTCCTCCTATCAGGAGTATCGTATTCTCTTGGGGCGCTATCGTCAGTTGCGCATTCGTGTAGGAGTCCTTGTTGAGGCCAGAGACCTGGAACCTCCTCGGATTTCCCCACCTTCCTATGAGGCACACGAATTTCGTGATCTGGATTATCAACCGGATCTCAACCCAGTCCCTCGGTATCCCTTATCTCCACCTCCTTATCTTATAGAGTTACCAGTTCATCAGAGACCTGTTCTCGATGATCCGAACTTTTATCGGAGATGGCCACAACGTTTTAGCGGGCCAGGTGCCTTTTTAGACAATCCGGTTGATCCTGATTTGCTCGGAGGGCGTCCAAACGACCTCCTCGAGCTTCTCCCTTCGACTCCCGATGAGGATGACGAGGATCCGAACCGGTTAGCCAAGTTCGATCTCTTGTAGTCGCATCCTTTCATCGTCTCCTCTCGAGTTCATTTTTCTGACGCACATCTTGGTATCCAGATGTCCACTGTCGTAATCAACCGGAATGCTCTTATTACCAAGCCTGAATTGCCTTCCCGACCTTTCCCAGTCGCGGTTGAGAAGGAAACTGCTCTCGCACTGGAGAAAGTGAGTACGACGGAAGCGCATTCATACGCTAGGTACATCAAGCACGTCATTGGATATACCGAGGAGTTATACCATGAAAAAGCCAAACATTGGAGACAAGCAGCTTATGGAGACCATGAGCGAGCCTTTTTCTTATGTACGCCTACCCAACAATCCATTGTCCCTGTAATCTCCATGGAATTTTCCTGGAGTTATCTTAAAAAGCCCAATGACCTCGATTTCTCATCACCATTCTACGACCCGCGCACACACGTGTCGTTTCATTCCTTTTTTGTCAATTGCCTTCCCAAAATTTCTCCCACATCAACTCTGCATGCCATAGCTAACTTTAACGGTGTAGCCATTCCATCGTTTTGCTATGAAGATCCAGCCGTACATATGATCCCTGCCTTTACACTCACAAACGACATCTTCTTCTATTTTAAAGGAAGAGCCCATCCTCTCTACGACTTCATCAAATTTGCTGGATTCATCCCCTCTCTTTGGGTTTGGAACCGCCATTTGGAAAGCACTTTCCGAGGAGTTTGGAACTCCGACAAAACAAGCC
This sequence comes from Pisolithus thermaeus, assembly GCA_024663475.1. Taxonomy (NCBI): domain Eukaryota; kingdom Fungi; phylum Basidiomycota; class Agaricomycetes; order Boletales; family Pisolithaceae; genus Pisolithus; species Pisolithus thermaeus. The sequence goes on from JANFAF010000095.1 coordinate 312,137, forward strand.
TCGAGTGCACCCCTGGATATCTCCGGGATCGATCGAAGTCAGGAGAACAAAGAAGAAGTCCTAGAGTCGTACTATCGTTGCAGGATCTCAAATATAGTCTCAATCTGGAGCAGAGAA